>JAIFZK010000088.1:327500-350000 GCA_027481765.1 Tenualosa thibaudeaui
TTTTGCACCAGAATGCTTGCCACACTCCAGCTTGAGCTATAGAGTGAGGGAATCAATATGACAATCATGCTGGGCGATTATTAATTTAGAAGAAATTCTGATTAGCACACACACATCATGCACAGCACAAACACACACAAAGAAGCTGTAGGAGTGCCAACAGGTGTCATAAAGAGTGCAGAGGGAGGGTGTGTGTGTGTGTGTGTGTGTGCATGAGTGTGCATGTACTTATTTTAGTGTGTCACGGTTGGGGTCAGTTATATAACAAATTTAACGATTATGCCTTCCAATATCAGTAGTGTATTGACATCCAATGTAGGGGTTGGGGGGTTGGTGTGTGTGTGTGCGTGTATGTGTGTGTGTGTGCGTGTATGTGTGTGTTAGTGTTTGTGTTTGTGTAAATGAGAAGAGAAAGCGAGATTAGATGTAGTATATACTGCAACACATACAGATCAATATTGGGGTCAGTCTGTACCTTCATATGCATGCTTGTGTCAACGTTTGACCTATTTTTGATACCCAGAATCCTTAGCGGGACCTACGTTTGTTCATTGTGTTGCGTGCAAAGCCCCAGCACCTCTGGCTGATACACAGACACGGCTGACACACACCATTACTCATCAAATGGCTCTTGTCTTTTTTGTTCATCCTCTCCTTTCTTTCTTTCTTTTGTTTCTTCAGAGTACTCTCTCTCTCTCTCTCTAAGCTGTTGACATTTGTCTGTCTGTGCAGACAGGAAAAGTAAGGAGAGTAAATGGGAGATTGATACTGAATATGTCATGCTGCTGTGCAGATCAACAACACAGTGTTGCATAATTCGTTAGGTCAACATAGGAAACCTGTTTGGATAGACACACACAGACAGAGGGTACAGACAAAAATCATGAGAGATGAGGGGTCACAGCTGTTTTTTTCTACACAAGACCCACTTGTCTGCATGTTAGACACACTCTCTCACACACGCATACAGACACACACACACACACACACACAACACACACACTGACCCCTTTCAGAGCACAATGTCTGCACATTTTATTATTATTATTTTTTAGACAAAACACAAGATTTCCAGATGTCCCTTTGGAACACACACAAGCACATAGGCACACACTGACAAACTAAGTGTGCCATTTAGAGAGTTTAAGGTAACCTCTGGGGTACCTAAACATTCCTGTAAACCCACGCAAGTCATTGGAGAGGAATTTTGCAATTTTATTTGAATACAGAACCATAATAAACATCATGTAATAAATAAATTAAATGTGAGACTGGACTTCATTTTTCATGAGAGGCTATTACATGAAGTCATGGCTATTAGCTTTTTATTATATTTTATTTAAACAGGCCATCATGCCTCACATTCCTTCCTTTGCAAAAACAACTCACTACAGTAGCTCTCTCACAGATGAGAGAGACAGAAAGAGAAAGGTGGTGGTTGGGGTGTGTGTGTGTGTGTGGGGGGGGGGGGGGGTATGTATAGGAATGTATGGGCTGAGAGTGTCCACACAAGCTGAGCTCATCCACGATCACGTGCCCTTATTAAACACTCTTCTCTTGAAGGACTGACTGTGAGGACCTGTAATTTGTTGCCAACTTAAGACAAAGTTCACAGCAGAAGTGTACACAGAGCCTCGGAATAATTTAGGATCAGCCCAATGTCAGCTAGAAGTGATTCTGTGTCTGTGTGTGTATGTGTGTGTGTGTGTGTGTGTGTGTGTGTGTGTGTGTGTGTGTGCGTGTGTGTACGTGTGTGTGTGTATGTATGTGTGTGTGTGTGTGTAAGAAAGAGAGAAGGAGAGAGAGAGTGAGAGATCTTGCTCTGTGGAAGTATACCAATGGGAAGCAGAACCTCCTATGAGAACCAATGTGATCTTATGGACTCACAGTTTTGCCATTTGATGCATTTTACCAAAGTTAGCCTTATGCTAATTTACTTTCTGTGATATCCTGGCAAATCACAGTTAGATGACACCACATGCAACAGTGTTAAATTGATTGACACATGAGATGAGCGTTCAAAATCGTATGAGAGGTTAACTGCACAATATTCTTCACAAATTCACTTGAGTACATGGATTTTCATTTAAGAACACAAGTGCCTTCCAGGACATTAAATAAGGCCTCATGAAGACCAGGAAGTGCACACATTTCTAGGGTCCTTTGAGAAGCTGGATGTCAGGACACAGGTTCATCAAAGAGAAAGAGGACTGAATGTTTTCGCATTTGCTTGCATGTTATGCAATATGCTGTGATGTGCTGGTTTTAGAACCCTGGAGAGCAGCTGTGACTGCTCTGGCGTCGGAGCAATTAGTTACAGCTCTACCTATGTGGTGATTTCACTATTCCAATAATGTCACGGGTATAGATGAGGTGTGTGTGTGTGTGTGTGTATGTGTGCGTAAGTGTGAGATCATAGCTGAAGGATATGGTGAGCAACCATTGTGCTGAGTAACAAACTCAAACAATTTAATCTGAGGTGGCCATTTAAGATAGACATGCAATATTGTTATTCAATACATACTATTATAATGCACACACATATTCACACTCAAACACACACACATACACACACACATGTCTGAGTCTGAGTCAGGTTGGACAACTGATCCAACCAAGCTACATTTGACCAGTGTGTGAAAACACACACACACTCTCTCACACCTCTCCATTTCATTATCATTATTGTCATGAGAAAATACATGTCTCTCTCTCTCACACACAGCCACACAGACATGTATTCTGTCAGACAATTTTATCTATATTTCTAGAAAAAAAGAAATGTGTGTATATACACACACACACTTATATATGTATATATAGACACATACATAAGATTTATATATATTTTGAAAATGTACTACAAGTGCTCATTGTAATTACAAATAATATTATACAAAGTACTAGTAAAACTATGTAAATACTAATTACTAATAGTAATAATATGATATGAATACTTCTTGTGTAGAAGATATACAATTATCAGATAAGAAAGAAATATAAAATAACAATGTTTGCTTTCTGTCAGGGTTGTTTTGCTGTCACCAGTATATAGTGTACGAGAATGTGACATATGATACCCTTTGTGTGTGTGTGTGTGTGTGTGTGTGTGTGTGTGTGTGAGAGAGAGAGAGAGAGAGAGTGTAAGGTAAAGCACATTATGCACACGTACAGTACACACACTGCTGAGACTGTAGGTGTGTACAGGTGCAGTTAGCTCACATGACAACATGACATCAGTACTATGGGTTCTCACCTGAGTGTGGGTGCACACCTGAGGGCAGGGTTGTAAAACGTGTGTGTGTGTGTGTGTGTTTGTGTGTAATGTGTATGTGTGTCAGAGAGAGAGTGTGTGTGAGAGAGTATATGTACGCATGTGTAAGTGTGCACGTGTGTGTGTGTACGCGTGTTTACGCTTGTGTGCACGTGTGTGTGTGTGTTTACCTGGCTACGTGTGGCAGTTCAGATAGCTTTCTCTGCAGAGTATTTTGTCAACACAGTCCATGCAGGTTCTCACACTTGCTGTGGCTTTGGCCTTGAGTATGCAGGTCCCAATTCTGAGAATCTCAAAAGGTCAGGTTCAGAGAGAAGACCAAGTCAAAACAGAGGAAAATAACCATGTAACCAGGCCTCCATGATTATGACGTGTGTGTGTGTGTGTGTGTGTGTGTGTTCGTGTTAGTGTATGTGTGTGTGTGTGTGTGTGTGTGTGTGTGTGTGTGTGTGTGTGTGTCTGTGTCTGTGTCTGTGTAGTCTGTAATTTCAGAACCAGACTAAGATCTCTCTCTGTGCAGCTTATCTGCAAGATTGGATAGATGACTCCCAACTCTCAGCATCAGCGTGGTGTGTCTGCTTCGCGTCAGAGTATCTTTGTGCATGAGAATGTGAGTGCATTTTGTAGTCTTTTTTTAAGTGTATGTCTTAAGTTAGTAAACCTTGTTAGATATTTTTTGTCTTACCCCAGTAGGGTCACCCAAGGGAGGGACATAACAAATTGAACCCAATTTAACAACTATATGCATATATAAGCATATGTATATTTGTGTGTGTGTGTGTGTGTGTTTGTGTACACACACATACCTTCTGACTTGGCTACATGTGTTGGGCCAGGTGTTTTTCTCTAGTGTGTTTTCATCAACAGTGGCTATACTGGTCTGATATTTTGTGGTCAGAAATTCTGAGAAAAAAAAGGGAAAATATCACCTGTGACATCAACATACAACAAAGAAAGACATCACATGTTCTACCCCTCATGACCCTCACACTACAGTGTTTGTGTGTGTGTGTGTGTGTGTGTGTTATTGTCTGCCTTAATGAACTGTATTTGTCATCATTAGTGTGATGGAGATGTGTATATACATATTAAACGTGTGTGTTCAACTTTGTATAATATAACTTTGGATTGCCAGAGTCATGCCATGCTCTGTAATGCAGCACGTGTACGTGTGTGTGTTCCCTGTGTGTTCCGTGTGTGTGTGTGTGTTCCCTGATTTTTGTTTGGTGGCCTTGATTTTGTTTGGGGTCTTGTGGGGACATTTCATTCCCTCTTCAATCAACACATGGCAGACCATGGCAGCAGTCACCAGTCCCACACACAAACACACTGACTCACAGCATCAACAACACATTTCAGATTCTCAGTCTCTCTCTCTCCTGTGTGTAGGACAGGAAGGGTCAGAGTTGAGTGAGTGAGAGAGAGAGAGATGAGAAGGAGGTGGTTTTGCATCTCAGGATAAGTTAAGTCTACCAATCTGTTGATACTCAAGACAAACACGTATGTGCACAAAAGGACAATGTGTGTGTGTGTGTGTGTGTGTGTGTGTGTGTGTGTGTTAATCAGAAGATCAGAACAGAACTTGTCTGGTTACTGAACTGTCTGTATTGTGTTTGTACCGTTGTGCACTGGAAGTGTCTGCTTACAAACAGTGTGATACCTGATATCAGATTGGGTGTGTGTGTGTGTCGACTCCATCTACACTCAAAACCTGTCCTTCTGGTGTGTTTTTTCTCAATGACATCATCTTTCAGACAAAATAAGTGTGACATTGTTTTTAACAAAGTGGATATGTGTGTGTGTGTATGTTGGGGCGGGAGTTTTGCATGTATGTGTCTGACTCACCTCTCCTAAAAATGTTTCGCTCATTGCAAAGGAGTTTCGGAAGCTATTTTCAGACAATGAAAGGCGCCACTAAGTTCATTCAAGGGTTACATGGCTGCACACTAGGGGAGATTTTCCCAAAGGTTCCCGTTAAAACAAACTGCCCAGAGATATCTGAGAGTCCAGGATATAGTCGAGAAAAGTTATTAAGGTTTAAGGATTGCATTGCAAGTTAAGCACAAACTACAAAATGACAGGACATTTTGAATCTAGCATCATTCATTTCAAACCCTCTGTGTCCAATAACACTGGCAAAAGGTTGGGTTCTCTGTAGTGAAAATGGAGTCATGTAAGCCTCAATGAGAGTAAAGCCCAGCCTGAGCTCTTATGCCACGTGAGCAGATGAACGTTTGGTGTGTGGAGGGACCAAGCCAGAACCCTAGGGCTGCTGGCAAAGATCATACACAGAGTACACACTCTGCTCAACAAACTCTGTTCTCTTTAATTACACTATGTGTGTGTGTGTTTTTGTTGTGACTACTGTGTGTGTGTGTGTGTGTGTGTGTGTGTGTGTGTATGTGTGTGTGTACTTCTAAACGTCTATCTGTTTCCCATACAATCTGTTCTTTGGCATATCCCTCCCCTTTCATTATCTACCTTTAAAGTAATTCCATTGGCGGGCTAAATCTGTGATAAAAGTTAAGCATGTTTTTTAATGTGTGTGTGTGTAAAACGATGACCAACAAGAGTGTATGAATGAGAAACCTTCTGTGTTTGAAAACTGGACACAGCTGTCCAGCTAGAGAAAGTGTGTGTGTGTGTGTATGTGTGTGTGTGTGTGTGTGTGTCACAAACACAGCTGTCTAATGCATTAGCGCTGGGACAGCCCTTGGGTCTGTGCAGTGCAGGAAGCTGTGATTAAAGCACTTCCTGTCTGTGGCCTGTCAGATCAAGGAGCTGCGGTATTCAGTTTCTCCAGCCATGGTTCATTTATGGGTGTCTGCACGTGTGTGTGTGTGTGTGTGTGTGTGTGTGTGTGTATGTTTTGTCTATGGGTGTGGGAATGTGTTCTCTTGATGATTCCATAATGAGGTTTAGAACTGCAGTGTGATAGCCAGCACTCCATTACAGTGAGCAAAACTCAGTGTGTCTGTGTGTGTATGTGTGTGTGTGTGGTATTATGTTTTAATAATAATGTTACATTTGCATTTAGCCTGGCAGCCTTCCTCATGGTCAGCTTTCTTTACTTCTGCTTTTCTTTACTTACACACATACACACACACACACACACACACACCACACACACACAGGCACACACACATTCTTTAGTGCTAACCATCATCATGTGGTTTAGACAAACACACCAAACTGACACGCACATACACACACATACACACACACACCCTCTCACACATGAGCGTGCAGTAAAAGGCTCTTCTTGCTTAGATGGCCTAGACTATGACTAACTGCTGAGGCTGAGTCTGGCCGCTTTCTTTTTGTCTTAGACAAGCTGAGTATAAGATCTTTAAATGAGTGAAAGTGTGTAAGTGTGTGTGTGTGTGTGTGTGTGTGTGTCTGTATGAGCGCTGACTAATCCACTGCACATCTGGAGAAGACACGGAACCCCTCCAGAGCAGCAAGATGTTGGGGGACACCTCCCAGGCGATTCCTGTCGTGACAACCGTCACCACGTGGAGGTTCACAACAAAATGCCTCCCTCCCTTGATGGCGGCTCGTTATGGCGAGGAGTCACCTCCAGATGGGAGGGTGTTGCTGACATGGCGGAAGTCCGCCCCTTTGTCTGGTATTGGGTGTTTGTTTTATTACTAGGGTTACTTTTAATTTTCAGCTCCCGTCTGAGTAATAAATGTCTCTTCTACAGCTGTCGTTGTCGTCCGTCTTTCTTCTAGTGTAAGGAGGAGAAGAAGAAGAGAGAGAGAGTTGAGGAAAGGAAAGAAAGGCAGAAGGAGGAGAGAGAGTGATGATCCATGGCCAGGATCGGCTGCCGAATCACAGCTTTATGCCACCCTGGTATTCCTGTTCAGGGATGGAACAGTAAAGCTAGCATGTCTAAAGCACGGACAGTAACACACACACACAAACAAACAAACACACACACGCACACACACCTCCTGCCGTCTTTGTGGTTAAATAAGTCAGCCTTAGGCAGTGGGGCATAATGTTCCATTCCAGAGCGAGGAACAGTCAGAGATTTGGGAAGAAAAAAAGAAAGAGAGAAAGACAAAGAGATAGATAGATAGAGAGAGAGAGAGAGAGAGAGAGAGAGAGAGAGAGACTGGTGCAAAAAAGGCAAGTTTGCTGTTTTTAGGATTCTGTGAATAAAATTTCTTTGGATATTTACAGTTAAGAGGAGAATCTGTTTCAGGTTACACTAAAAGAAAGATATGAGTTCACACACACACACAAACACACACACTCACATAGACAAAGAGAGAAAGACTCTGTCTCTTCCAGATATGGCCACTAAAACCACACACAAACACACATCACACTTGCATCAGAAGCCAAGGGCAAGATTTGTTGTATAAAAGTAGGTTACATCACATAGAAGTTTGAGAGCATGTTATTAGAATCGAATCTCTATAGAATAACAGAGAATTAGTTAATGATGACTGTTCACCGTACAGACACAACACATTACATGCTTACGTGCACATTACAAGCAGAGAATTGTGTTGTATTTGTGTGTGTGTCTGTGTGTGTGTGTGTGTGTGTGTGTGTGTGTGTGTGTGTGTGTGTGTGTGTGTGTGTGTGTGTGTTTAAATATTTCTCTGTCTTCACACAAGATCTACACACAGGAGCTTTCCAACAATAACCAGTTCCTGTCATCAGAAGCACACATACAGACCGACACACACACACACACACACAGAAAGAGACAGAGAGAGAGAGAGAAACAAAGATGCATTCCAGCTCTTTCATAAAATACAGATTTGTAGTTGTATTATGATGTCTTCCATTATTTCACCATTTAAAAGTTTCATTCCGATTACAGACAGCATGGCAAATATGGCAGCACACGACACAAACAAAGGTAGCATAGCAACACAAAGTAAACATCCAGACAATTCTAAGCGGTTTATCTAATCTATGTAATAAATTGTACTCGCATTTGAAGTGTAAACTATATTTTAAAAATGTGAACATGTAAATGTGTGTGTGTGTGAGTGCAGGCTGTAAAAATGAATGAATACACTTTTACAAAATCCTCTTTCTCTCTCTGTGTGTGTGTACAGGCCTTTGACACAGAAGCTCGTTGAAAAGGACCCATACTGTCTAGGGGCAAAGCTGACGTTCCTGTTTTTGATAGTTGATAGAGTGTAGGTGCAGAGTTTCACACACACACACACACACACACACACACACACACACACACACATACACATATATACAATCCAATTGAGACACTTGAGACACATATAAAGCAGACATTTGTATTGTACTCAACATCCCACTGAAAGCATGAATGCTTCTAATACCACAGTGAAAAATCTGTGCTTCTGTGTTTGTGTGTGTGTGTGTGTGTGTGTGTGTGAACAGGACTCACGTGTTTCTCTGTCACATGTGAAACACTGAAACTCAAAGACCTTGGATTAAACACACAACTCTCTCTCTCTCTTTCTCTCTCTCTCAAACACACACGCACAGACACACACATGCAATGTAACATTTCTGTGTCAATATGTTTGTGAATATTTATGTTTTCCTTATGGTTGTGCTATGTGTTTGTGTGTATGTGTATGTGTGTGTGTGTGCAATCCTCAGCAAGCCACTGTGTGATTACTTTCTCTCTCATGGGAAAACTGATACAGGATGAAGTATGGTTTAAATAATAGGGAGTCACGCAAGCACATGCACACACACACACACACACACACACACAAACACACACACAAACACAGACACACATTAAACTGTATACATTGAACTGCTTAATCCTAATTCTTCATAGACATACAGTGATGTCATGCACCTGAAGCTGGTCTAGTGACAAAGCCTTCTTTGTATTCCTGCAGGCATGCACAGTGCACCACACACACACACACACACACACACACACACACACAAACATACGCACACACACAAACATACGCACACACACACACACACACAAACATACGCACACACACACACACACACACACACACACACAAACATACGCACACACACACACACATGCACACACACACACACACACACACACACATTCTTTTTCTATACATCATGTGCAAAACTGTGATAGCGCATAATGTGAAAAAACATTGATCAATGCTGTTATTCATGTAACACATCACTGATTAACAGACAAGTGTCTGTGTGTGTGTGTGTGTGTGGGTTTGTGTGTGGGTGTGTGTGTGAGTGTATTTGTGTGTGAGAGTGAAACATTTATACTGAATGAGGTAAGAGATATATAATGTGTTCTTGATTTTGCCCACGTTTACGAGCAGCCATAATTCAACAAGTTTGTTCATCTTCTGAATACTGATTTACTGTGATGGTTACAGTGAGTTAAATGGACTCCCAGATGTGGTCTTTTTTGAAGAATCCCCCCGACCCCACCCCCCCCCCCCACACACACACACGCACACACACACCACACAACCATCCTACCCCCTCTCTCACCCACATCCACACACACAAACACACATTGTTAATTTAGATTTGTTCTTCCAGAATCACAGATTCCAATGACACCCTGAAAATGACTAATTACTAATTAACTAATTGCAATCTAACTACACATCTCACGTGATCAAAACCTGCCCTTTGTACGTGTGTGTGTGTGTTTGTAAATTTTTGTGTGTGTCTGTTTATGTATGTATTTGTGTGTGACTGTGATGCATGAATGCTTGTATGGCTGTTTGTCTTTGTGCATGCAGCACGTGTGTTTATGTATCTGTGTATTTGTATATGACACACAGACTGTCTGTGGGCCTTTTGTCTTTTTCGCTGATACCAAAAGAATATCTCTATTTGTATATCTCTGATCTGCTTACATACTGATGTCTATCTCTGATAATTGTCAGACAATAGTATCACAGGATATGTGTTTGACTACACAGTTGGCCCGCAGGTGCGAATCATAAGGGTTGTTTTTGTGATAGCACTTCTGAAACAAGCATGCAGACAGTGATACTATCTGTGTGTGGTGGGCTGGGGGTGTTGAGAGAGTTGAATGAACAATCTGGTATTATAATCAATGTTTGGGGGCCTCCAAAAATTAATTAATTATAAAAAATTAATTATGAAATAGGGCCCAAAATTTCTAGCGACACCTCTGGGTCGAGGGACCAGAAAAATACAATAGGGGGATTCATACTAGGTAGAAAACAAGAGATTTTGTCGCCCAAAGGAACTAGGTTTGCTTGGAGAACAAGGCCTCATTCACACACATTTTTTAATGTCCTCGTCTATTTAAATCTATTCGCTATGTACAGAGGTTTTTTGCGATCATCTCTGTCCTTTGTTCATTTGGATACTAACTTCTAGTCGTTAACATGAAGACTGGGCTGATTAGCTTGCTTCCCTTTGGTTCTGCGTGATGTGTGAGAAGTTCATCGACCTGTCCCATGATCTGTTTCCAGCCTTGGTCTGATCATTGAAGATCTGCTATATCTGTAACTCCACCGAACTGGTGCTGAGCCAACCTCGTTGAACTGCTGCATCTGGGTTGAGACTGCACAAACAGGACTTTTAAAAACAGCCATGCCGAGAGTCCAGTGAGAAACTGGTTTACAAGTGAAATTGAAGTTGCTTTGCTGATGTAATATATATTGCTATTGTCTTTCAACTGCTACTATCACTTGCCTCTTGTGTAAAACAATTGCCATCATTTCAGTTGTGCTTATCACAGAGACAGGGTGAATGCTCTAAGCTGTTAACCAATGGTGTCAATGTGAAGATTTATGAGGGAAACTCAGCAGATGCAGACAAACATACCACGCATGTGCATTGAATAAGGTCAAAGACACATTTTAACGTTAACAAAGCGCAAAATATCTCATATGCAAAAAGTACTGATCATTTTAAAAAATCTGTTTATGTGTAACCTGTGAAAGCCTTTATAAATGACTACAATCTGAACATTAAACAGTTATAACACTGCTTGTAAGCATATTATAACACGCTGCTTGTTTGTAGACCAGCAGGACTGCAGATTTTGACCTTTGTTGGAGCAAAGCAGGCAGGGCAAGTCTCCAGTGCCATAATTGCCCTCAGCCAAAGTCCGCCTGTCTTGACGCACTCTACTGCACCGGTGTGGCAAAGGTCATTATAAAGAGCACAGCACAATGTCATTCTGCTCCGTTTCATGGGCTTTATGGTCTAGACTGGCTTTGTGCTGAGAGCACTGTCCTCATGTTACTGATAAAAACACAATTTATGGTGCCGTCCACAGGTGCACTGGATGTCAACAAGGTCATCGTTTCTACTGCAAGATTCAAGATTTCTGTTACATCTGATCACACTTTGTATGGCAACAAAATTCAAAATAACAGCTCACAGCAGTACATAATAATAGCATGGTTTAAGAGTGAGACAGAGCATGAGAGTGTGTGAGTGTGTGTGTGTGTGTGTGTGTGTGCTACCTCTGTGTGCTACTGCTATGTGTGTGTGTGTGTGTGTGTGTATGTGTGCTACCGCTGTGTGCCACTGCTGTGTGTGTGTGTGTGTGCTACCGCTGTGTGGCATTGCTGTGTGTGTGTGTTTGTGTGGGTGTGTGTGTTTGTGTTTTTGTGTGTGTGTGTGTGTAGCATTCTCTCAAGACAAAACTGAGTGCTGGTCTTATTATGTTATTTTTAGTGCTATGTTTCCATTTACAATATGAGCCATGCAGATTATAAACAATCTTTTTGGGGCTGTCCTGATGACTGTGTTTTTTCCTATACTGTATACTCTGGTATTTATTCTGCTCTCATAGGTCTGTCTCCGTAGACTTGTATTCATTCTCCATATATGCCATCTACCCTTCCTGAGACCTATTTCTGTCTAGTGCTCTTGTTATATTTTGGTGGACGCCAGTGTGTCCTTCTGTGTGCTGGGCTGTCTATGTATGTGAAGTGTTGATGTTGATGCCATGTTCTGGTTAAAACAGGTTTAATCCGCAGAAGACTGTCTCTGGCATACACACATACACGACCCCCCCCCCACCTCCCCCCTCACACACACACACACATAGACCCACACACACAAGCAGAGACACTGCCTAACATGGTGCTGAACGAGAGAGAGAGGGAGAGACACACACATATTTCAAAGGGGTACATTGAGTCTCCACAGTGCTCATGTGATGGGTGTTTGTGACAGATGAGAGCCAGCTAGAGTCAACAGAAATAGTCCTTCCTTTTGTCCTCCTCCCTCCCTCTCTCTCTCTCTCTCTCTCACTCTTTTTGTGTCTGGCTGTAATCATTATCCAATCTTGGTTTGTTTTTAGGCCAGTGGCACAGAAGAACTCTGGCTATAGATGGAAGGAAAGAGCGAAACAGAGAGGGAGAGAGAGAGAGAGAGGACAGAAGGAAGAAGTAATTTAATGAAGACATTTGTGGACAGAGAAATCTTAATGACTATACAGAGTATATATATATGTAATTATAAGTATAAATATATATTCTGTTTTGATTCTGTGAGGGAAATGCCTTTATCCCAATTGTGAATTAGTGAGACAAACACAGCACACAGTGATACAGTTTACTGTTATGAATTTAAAGCATCATGTTGATGTGTATGTATATTGCTGTTATCTTTTAGTCACAATAAGTTACATTTTTAGGCAAAGAACCACTAAAATAGAGACACCCTTATCCTTGGATCCAAAGGTTCACATAGTACCAATTAGCATCAACAAAATGAAATCTATAGGCTATCTATGGGCAAGCAGCCCAGAAAGAATGTGCCAGAAAGTTGAGATAGAGAATAGCGATATGGGTCTTTCTAATGGCAAAGCTGCTAATGATTAACACACAACCCTACGCTATGGATATGCCTATATGATCCAGGAGCAAGAGGTTAGCGAGATGGTTAAAAGGTATCTGAAGAAGCCCTGGATCAGATCGAGGCTGTGTCTGAGCCATACTTGGCCCTTGTCTGTGCCAGAGTCAGTGGCCGTGCCTGGAGCTTCTGGCTCTGTAGTTTGAACTGTGCTGTCCCAGTATTGGAAGACTAGTGCATAATTATATCCGGCTAAGAGTGCAATCTAAGCTAATAGCGGGGTGCACAGAGTGGTACAGTGTGTGTGTGTGTGTGTGTGTGTGTGTGTGTGTGTGTGTGTGTGTGTGTGTGTGTGTGTCTTTATGTCAGGTCAGGCGAGGGAGATTTGGAAGACTTGTGTGTGGTGTATTTGACATTAATACAGAGAGCTTTTAGTTTAAAAGCCTTCTTGGGGTTGAATGGGTCTATGTGTGTGTGTGTGTGTGTGTGTGTGTGTGTGTGTGTGTGTGTGTGTGTGTGTGGTATATGTGTTATAATGGTTGAGATCTGCAGTTTTCAGGTTTGTTAAGGTAAATGAGTGCATCTCTGTGTATGGCATGGAGCTTATGTTAACTACCTCAAATTTGTGTGTGTGTGTGTGTGTGTATTTGTCATGAACAAAGGCAGCTCGTGTTAAAAGCCTTCTAGGGGTAAATGGCTGCATCTGTCTCTCTGCATATCTCTTTCCCTGTGTGTGTGTGTGTGTGTGTGTGTGTGTGTGTGTGTGTGTGTGTAAGGGTGGGGCCCCCCATGACTCAACCCTGTGTGTTTATGTTTCTCCCTACCTGTGCAGATGTGCCCCTGACAGGTCTGGCTTTGATGTGGTCAAACAGGAGGGGAACCGAGAGAGAGAGAGAGAGAGAGAGAGAGAGAGGCATGGAGGGAAAAGAGAGAAGAGGGATAAGAGGGGGATGAAATTCAATCTCCCTGGAAAGCCAACTCTCCGTGCCACCATCCAGCACTCAACTGTGAAACATTCATTCACTGGCAGTCTCTCTCTTATACACACATACACCATGTCAAAATACACACTACCATGTAGGTGGTCAGGGAAGTATCTGTGTGTATGTGTGTGTGTGTGTGTGTGTGTGTCATGTCTGATTTTCTCCAGACAGACATAGGGAATGCTTTAGAGCCAGTATCCTGTTGAACTAACCTTGGCCCCCTGAACTACTACAACCAACATCTGTGTGACTTGGTGTCCTTAAAGCACTTCAACACATAGAGTGCACACACACACACACACACACACACACACAATGACACAGAGAACGTGTATTTTTGTATGTATATTTGAATGCACATGCAAAATGACTTTTCCAAAGATGGTATATAGATGTCTGGTTTGCAAAGCTGAGTGTTTAATTGATGACAGGCTCTGTGCATGGAGGTAGATCTCACTCAGCAGAATGTGCCCTAATTCAGTTGTTGGTCACACTTCTATAAAGCGCTGTCCGCTTAAGAGGTGACTGGCTCAAGGCTCCGAGGGCCCAAGTCTGACTTCACGAGGCTTGTGTGAGACTCGACTGGCGTGGTTGAGAAGTGCTTGTGCTTTGCGTATATCTGCATGTGGTCTGTAGTCTGCATGAGTCCTGGAGTAGACTGTGTGTGGTGTGTGTGTGTGTGTGTGTGTGTGTGTGGGCGTATAAGGCATATGCAGCTCTTCCATTATGTGGGTCAGGGAGAAAGTGCTCAGTCATATAAAAAAATCATTCCTTCCAATTTCCTTCCTTCTCTCTCTAGATCTGAGTTGCTCATGCCAAAACCATACACTGTACATTCTGTCTTATACACACACACACATACACACACAGATGGTGCGTATATACCTCAGGTGATTCCAAAAGCTTTCTCCCATTGGCTTGTGTGTGGAGGGCGGGTTCCTTGGCCCTGTTGAGGGCCACAGCTCAGACCTAGTCTCTTACACTATCAGGTTTCTCTGTTCCAGACGCAGTGCAGTCCAAGAGCCACAGTGCTCTGTCCAAGCTGCCTCAACAGTTTCCATTTTGGATTGCTCTCAGTCTGTAAACTACTATAAGTCTCTCTCTCTCTCTCTCTCTCTCTCTCTCTCTCTCTCTCTCGCTCCTACTCTCTTTCTCTCTTTTTCTTCTGTCTCAAACCATCTTCAACTTTGTTGCTTTCTCTGCTTTCAATCACTTTGAATCCACTAACCCCCCCCCCCCCCCAGCACCACCACAACATTTGTTTCTCTCTCTGTATCTCTTTCTATTCTTGGCATTGCATTAAAGTGCACCAAGCTATTCCTCATGTTATTGTCTGAGTGTCTGAGTGTGTACACAACCTTTGCAACGCGTCTGCTTATTCCCTGCGCGCTCCTTTTGATATGTCTGACCTGCTGGCGTCACAGACACTGCTGAGGTCCACCTGAGGGCAGACAGGTGTGTGTGCGTGTGTGTGTGAGAGAGACGTGTGTGTGTGTACATGTGTGTGTGAGTGTGTGTGTGTGTGAGTGTATCTGTGTGTGATGTGTGTGTGTGTGTGCACGTGTGTGTGACGTGTGTGTGTGTATGTGTGTGTGTGTGTATGCGTGTATCTGCGTGTGATGTGTGTGTGTGTGTGTGTGTGACGTGTATGTGTGTGTGTGTGTGTGTGTGTGTGTGTATAAGAGCACACACCTGGACATCTGTGCTATGGCTCTATCCAAATGCACCAGATGCTATTTTTGTTTGGACTACAGTTTTTGTTTGTTCTGTTTTTTGTTTTGTTTCTGATGACTTGCTCTGTACTGATTTGCTTTGTTTTGCTTCGTTTTGAATGTTGCAGTAGCAATGATGTGTCTTTGCAGGGAAAACTTTCCCATCTTTTTTTTTTATTAAATCAACAAAATAAACTGTTGACTCCATGATGTGGAGGACTGAGAACTTACACAGAAAAACAATTGACATATGAATCAATATGGCATATGCAAAGTAGGCCAACTACAGACTTCTACAGAACTACAAAAGATACTCCTTTGGTTTTTGTGTGTGTGTGTGTGAGAGAGAGAGAATTTGTCAATTAAGATGGACATAAATCAGAATAAAAGGACAAGTAAGTGCATGAACTGATTTTGACTCTGTGCTCTAAAAGGTTATGCTGTCATCATGAGGTTGTGACCTGTGCATGAGTGTGTGTGTGTGTGTGAGAGATACACAAACACACACACTTTGTTCCAGTTTCAAGAATACCTGCAGGCAATAGGGAGTGGGTGTAATAGATGTGTTTGGCACAAGCAATTAAATCAAATTCAGTCCTGACACGCACCAGCGCCCAAAAAACACACACCCATTTACCCACTATTGTCCCGCCGTTTGACCAGTAAGTCAACCTGCAAGAATAATAGTTTGACCGGACCAATGACGTCAGTGAGGATTACCTGGCTCAGTCTCTTTGTCTCTCTCTCTCTCTCTCTCTCTCTCTCTCACACACACACACACTCACACACACACACACATACTCTTATTCACTTGCTGAACTGTTGTTTTGTAAGGTTTATTTAAATTTGCATTGTGTATGTGTGTGTGTGTGTGTGTGCGTGTGCACGCCTGCGCGTATGTTTGCACTCTCTGGTTGTGTAATTGAGAGGCAGGTTGACTGCATAGCTAGGTATAAAGCTGTGTTATCTGATAGAGGCTGCATTGCCTCATATCTACCCCAACTGCTATCTCTCTCTCACCCTCATGATCGCAGGCCTTCCTCTCCAAGCAGAACAACCACCAGACCTCCCCAGGACTCAGCGAAAGAAGAGAAGAACAAAAAAAGATCTGTACAAAGCAGGAAAGATTGAGGGGGACAGAGGAAGAGAGAGAAAGAGAGAGAGAGAGAGAGGGTCATTTGTCTGTGAATTTGTTTGTTAGCTAGTGCTAGTGCTAATTTATCACATACTTTGGCAATGGAGCCATTTAGAATTGAGAGAGAAGATAGAGAGAGAGGGAGAGAGACACAGAGATAGAGAATGAGAGAAACAGAAGAAGATAAGAGTGTTGCATAGAGGGGAATTTCGTTTGACTATTCAAACACGTTGAACTCTGGTTGTTCCATCTCTTTCTCTCTCTCTCTCTCTATTCCTCTAGCCGACTTCATGGAAAAAACAAGACTGTTCTACCCATGTCTGTGCACAACAGTGAATGTAGGTAGAGAGAGTGAAGGGCTGAGAGAGGAAAAGAGAGAGGGAAGTGTGTGTGAGTGTGTGTGTATGTGTGTGTGTGTGTGTGTTTGTGTGTTGGGGAGTTGGGGTTAAGGACTGACTGCTGTTTTGGCTGTTAAGATCTTCGAGTCAGCAATAATGGCCCATAATGACCATTACAGCATGGAATTTTCACCACATGTATGTGTGCTTGTCTGAGTGTGTGTGTGCGGTCATCAGATCACTGGTACAAATGTACGACACCCAACAAAAAAATCCAACAAAATATACAACTTTGTCCCCCCAAATACGCGTACACCCACAAGCACACACACAGGCCCGCACATGTGTGCAATTACATACACAAACACACACACACACACACACACACACACACACACACAGACAGACACACAGAGCCCATCAGAGGATTAGGGAAAAGGTCTTATGGAAACAAACACGCCTGTAAATGCACAAAGGATATGTTGACGTGTGTATTTGTTTGTGTGCAAATGTGTGTACAAATAGGTACACAAGCAGGACACATACATAACATATATACAATACATAATACTCATAGATATACACATTCTGAATAGAGGCAAACATCTCTCTCACTCTCTTTTACACACACAAACACACACACACACACATTTGATGTGTATCACAGAGCTTTTAAATATCCACTTGGCTGGACATGGTAAAACAGTTCAGCCCAACAGACAAAAGGGAAAACTGGCTGTTCTCCTCCCAACCCACTCCACCTTCCCCCATCTCTCTCTCTGTCTTTCCCTCTTTCCCACCCTCCCTCTCTCTCTCTGTCTCTCTCTCTTTTGGCTGTCGGTAACTGAAGTGGAGCTGGCAGACTGTAAGGCCCAAACTTCTGGTAAGTCTATCAGGCCAGTCACAGACACACTACTCATGCCTCTCTCTCTCTCTCTCTCTCTCGCACACACACACACACACACACACACACACACACACACTGATTGAACAGTGGCTCATTCAGGCAGTCCTAGGGATTCATTTTTTCCCCTTTTTCTCGTTCCCTTCACACTCGTGTCCTCTGCAGCAGTGCCGAAACTTTGTTTTTTATCCACCTCACTAGAGTACATGTGAGCATGTACGTCTGTGTGTGTGTGTGTGTGCATGCTTCACTTGTGTTAGTGTGTTTGTGTGTGTGTGTGTGCACGCTTCACTTGTGTTAGGGTGTGTGAGTGTGCGTGTGCACGCTTCACTTGTGTTTGTGTGTGTGTGTGCACGCTTCACTTGTGTTTGTGTGTGTGTGTGTGCACGCTTCACTTGTGTTTGTTTGTGTGTGTGTGTGTGTGTGTGATTCAGGTGCACACACACCCCATACACACAACACACACACACACAAACAAACGCATATCTATACACAATGTCTATATCTATATCTATAACACTTTAACTAATGTATACCCATTTGTGCGTGTGTGTGTGTGTGTGTGTGTGTGTTTGTGTAAGTGTGTGTCCAAAAGACATCAGTTCATCTGAAAGAATCATCAAAATGGATGAAGGCTTGTGCCATTTAATTTAATTGCTGCACACAATTTTAATGAGGAAAATTCCTCTCCGGACTTCTCAGAAGTATTCCCAACCCAGCCTTTGGAGTGCAGAAGGAGAACCAGGAGAACATCCTATATTTCCCTAAACACTCAGAAACTTTCTGTGCACTATGGCTTATTGTGCTTTCCAACCATATATCATAGTCCTCTAGGTCCAGCTGTGGCACTGTCTGGCTACTGTGATATTCTCAATGGGAAAAGCCCAGCTGAACTACTTTGAAGTGTGTATAATAGGGTTGTGTGTGTGTGTGTGAGTGTGTGCATGTGCATGTGCATGGGTGTGTATGTTAAAATGTGTGTCCGGGGTGTGAGGGTGTGTGTGTGTCTGTGTGAAGGAGAGTGCTAACTTCCTGACTTTAAGGTCAGTCCACCAGCCAGACAGCAAACCTCATCAATTTCTGCTGGAGCTGTACATATGGTCCCCCAACACTCACTCAGACAGGACTATTAGAAGCATATGCTTCTAGGTCTGTCGCCTCCAGACAAAGAACCCTCTCACTGCTGACATCACCCTACACTGGCATGGAGAATTCTGTGTGTGTGTGTGTGTGTGTGTGTGTGTGTGTGTGCACGTATGTGTGTGTGTGTGTGAGTGTGCATAAGTATGTGTGATTGTATTTGTGTGTGTGTGTGTGTGCTTATATGTGTGTCTCTGTGTGATTGTTTGTGTGTGTGTGTGTGTGTGTGTGTGTGTATACTGTATGTGTATGTGTGTGTGTGTGTGCATTCTCTGTGTGAAATGAGCGCTCAGGCAGTGTGTTCTCTGTGCATGAGGAGTTGCCTGAAGTGAGCTGACTGATGTGGGACAGTGAGGCCCAACGTTCAACTGAAAGGGAAGCAGCTTTGAGTGTGTATGTGTGTGCCTGTATGAGTCTGTGTGTGTGTGTGTGTGTGTGTGTGTGTGTGTTGTCTTAAAAAAAACAGGTGAGGTCTCCAGGTGGGTTCTTGTTCCAGATGTGAGCTGTGAGCTTCAATTGTAGAAACTTCGGGGGAAAAAGACAGGGGTGGAGATCCCAGATGTTCTATCTCTTTCTGTCAGTCGCTCTCTCTCTCTCATTAAGAGACACACACAAGCTTTTTCTATCTGTCTGGTTCTCTTTCTCTTTCTCTCTCTCTCACACACACACGCACACACACAGACACACACACACACACTTGCTCTCACTCCAAACATCTGGAAGTGTAAAATGAGACGTAAAGGACAAAGGCTCAGTACCCATGTGTGTTACATTATGAGTGCAAGTCACTCAGGTCTCTAGCAGACACAGACATTGCAAGACACAGGCTAGACATAGACATATGTCAGACTAGGTGCTTTCTGTGTACACTTGAGTGAATTTAAGAGAGAGACAGTGTGTGTGTGTGATGGGACATCCTCCTTAAGATCACTTCTAGGACTTTGGCATTTTGCTTGGAACAAAGTTATATAATCACACCACCAACAGAAGAGAAAGGGAATGAGAAAGCAAGTGGAGAGAGAGAGAGAAAGAGAGAGAGAGAGAGAAAGACTGAGTAAGAGAGAGAGAGACTAAAGTGCGTGTGCCTGGATTAGGAGACATAGGAGAAATCTGATCGCAGCATTTAATAAGGCTTTCACCAGTCTTTGCCTGAAGAATGCAAATGCAAACCACAGCTTTTCTGGTCTGACAAACACACACACACACACACACACACATACATAGAAATGCACACAGGTGGCGCCATAATTCACAGTTTATCTGCATTCTGGATTCATGGTGTTACATCACACTAGATAAATGACCTGATTTGGGCTCAGTTCTTAAAGGGGTTCGTTTTAAAATTATTTTTACGTCTAAAACCCTGTGTTCTGATTGCTTATGATAACATACAGGGGTTAAGATTGAAATATGACCCAATGGCTTTGTTCTAAGTTTTTTCAGTTGTTGCGGTGGAACCCCCCCCCCCCCCAAAAAAAAAAACATAGCATAGGTGCAGAGCTGCAGTCTTTCCTAAAATGCATTAAACTTTCATTTGTGAAGATCTAAAACTCACCTGAGTGGTCAGTGGTGTTACGCTGATACACTGACACAAAAATTGCTACAAAGTATGGTTTCCAACAGCTTTTTGACCATTTGCTCCCAGTTGTGGGACTATTTTTTCAAAGATCTGCCTGCAGGAGTTCCTCCTATGAATATTTTGATTCAAATTGGTAAGCCCAGCTGTCAAACTCAACCTCAAACTTCTCATCCTCCCCTACAAATGTCTTGAATGAATCCATGTCTCCATTGACACAGACAACTGTCAATTGTCATTTTAGACGTTTTGGAAAGCGTACAACACTGTGACAGTAGCAAAAGACTACAAAATGAGCACAAACAACCCCCTTTCCATTTCTGGAGGCGGAGTATCCGATGCAAGCCAATGAAGTTGCACTAAAAGGACAATAAAAGCTGATGGAAGTCACACTTAGCAATGAGTTTTTTGTTAGCATATCAGTGAATGTTGCTGACCACTCGGTGAGTTCCGTGTCTTTCCAAACGAAAGTTTAACGTGTTTTAGGAAAGATTGCTGATCTGCACCCATACAGCTATTTTGTAAAAAAACTAACCTGCCCTTTAAAGTGCCTTTCTTAGAGAGAGGCGAGGAAGGGCTGGTTTCAAATCAAGACTCCAGCGCACATAGGCAGGAAGATGGTAATAATAGTTGTCGCAGAGGAAGAGCACACATTACAGTTTACAGTTATATATCACAATTACAATAGTCTGTGTGTGTGTGCGTGTGTGTCCGTGTGTGTGTTTGTGTGTGTGTGTGTGTGAGACTAAAAAAAAACTTGCTGCATCTTCTAGACCTTTAACCCCGAACAGATTAACCCTTGGTCCCCAGATCAAGAAGTAAAAAAGCTACACACCTGCCAAGCTCAACACACACACACACACACACACACACCAAAATAACCCTCACAACTGTGCATGTACGACTGCGTGTGTTTCTATTTGTATTTGTGAGATTTCAGAGATGAAAAATACACCCCTTGTCCTCTTATTAATGTAACTGAACACACACACACACACACACACACACACACAGAACTGGATGGATCTCTCTGGTTGTAATTCTCTGGTTAAACTGCAGAGGGCTGAGACCAGCTCATAAGAATTTGCAATATTATTAGTCAGCCAGCTGGGTTCAAGGTAACAAGCGTGCATGCACACACACTCACTCCCACACACACACACACACACACACACACACACACATACAGCACCTATCTACTATGGTACCTTTTTACCCATCTACTGTTCAAAGTCTTGTACGTACGCACACACACACAAAGAGAAAGAGAAAGAGAAAAAGAGAGAGTGGGTGGGTTTTTTTCTCTTTCTATCCTGCCAATGGCCTTAGCAGACGTTCTCCGTTGAGTGTCTCCCTCTTGCTGTAGTCCACAGCTCACAGGAATTCAGACATTATGTCATTTCCAACCCGCTGTCCAGGGAGTTGTCCACTAGCCTTCCAATACCATTCCCGTAAGTAACAGTGCCACCAGATTAAATGTGTGTGTGTGTATTGAATGCGTGCGCGCGTGTGTGTGAGAGTGTGTGAGTATAGTGAAACCTATTAACCTATTAACGAGAACTTGTAAAATTGGTTCTAACTGGAGTAGACCTTGAAATGGCTAGTAAACTGTGTATTTCTCGGTATATTTCGGTTTGTGTGTAAAAAAGTAATTATGTGCAAATGAG
>JAIFZK010000088.1:355000-407500 GCA_027481765.1 Tenualosa thibaudeaui
ACCTAATTGATCTACTAACTTAAAGGTAGCACTAATACAATAGCTCTATAGTCATGTAGTCCTGTTTGCACAGAAGTAGGCTTGATACTGTATGAAGCTGTGAAACAAAGGACCGGTTCAGCAGAGTGGGGTGGCACAGAGGAAAATCCCTCTTTTGTAGGAGAGGGGCTTTTTAACTATGGTGCCACCCCACCCCCACCCCCATCCCCACCCCAACACTCTAAACATACATCAAATAACTGCAGCTGTCTCAGCACTTAAGATTCGTCTGTGGAATGAGTCCACAGCACAAACTAAGCGTGTAGTTAGTGTATAAGCAGGAGTGTGTATGTGTGCGCACGCGCAAGAAGGTCACCCCCCCACTCCCCCCTCACACACACACACACTCACACTCAGCACATCTGGTTTTGATCATCCGGCACTCTGGTTGAAGCCGGTATGTGAAAGCAAGACTGCCACCGGACCATCACAGACTGGCCCTCCTGTTTACCTCTGTCTGTCTTCCTCTTCTCTAACCGGTTCAGTCCACCTTCTACCACTCCAGTTCAGTCTCTTTCTATCCCTCGCTCTGCTTTTCTCCTTCTCCCCCCAGCCAGAGGATAAGGGCTTAATGTTAACACAGCTCCCAATCAGTTACTTAGCTCATGAGTCACGCAGTTTGGTCAATACCTGTGCTGAAACTTGATGTACAAAAACATATCCACACTGCCTCTTTGTCTATCCTCTTATGTACACACAGACACACAAGCACAGACTGTGCATTACAGAGCTCTTGTTCCCCCTAGTGGTCAAAATAGATGCAACTACAACTGCATAAAGTGGGCTACAATTATTCAAGAGGAGCAGAGGTAGAAATAATGGTTCACTGAAAACCCCCACAGAACTGTGAGATTAAAAAAAGAAAAGAAGGAAAAGAAAAACCATCACACTCTCACACTTTTGCTCCACACTGGATAAAAACAGACACCAGCATTTGCAATGCTGTAATCTATACAGCAATTTTATTAGGCTATAACAACCATAAATTAACATCATTAAATGGAATCCATGTATCATTACAATGAGACATATACAATTAGAATATATAATATGTACCATGTTGTCTTTGTTCCATCTTGTAAGACTATCTTCATGTTTTACTTGCGGTAAAAAGATGTTGAATAGCACCCTCGATGACGTACTTTGTGTGGCTTTGTCTGTGTGTGTGTGTGTGTGTGTATGTGTATGTGTGTGAATGTGTATGTCAGGCCAGTATAACACATTTATCTGGCACAAAGTTAAGCCCACTCACACCCACTACTGACTGCAAATTCACCTGTCCACTTATAGCTGAATCAGAATGGTGAGTTTTCCTTTTGCCCTGAAATTCTGGATTCTACATGCAACTCCTCACCCTCAAACCTCCACTCCCAAACACACACACACACACACATACCCACATACACCTCCCAGGTCATCTTGGCCTTTGGCAACCCACGTGCCAAGTTTGGAGAAGAATGGCCCCGGGAACGAAGCGAAACGTTGCAGAGACATTCCTCTCATTCCTGCTCCAATCCTATTATCCTTCCCCTGTTCTTGCTCTCTACCTTCACTCTCTCTCCATCCTTCCCTTTTCTTCAATCTCACCTAGCAAGTCTTTCTCCCTCCCCGGCTTGTCTAAATGATTTGCGCACTTGAGGAATAGCAAGACTCTGATGGGAACATAACCTTTTCATGAAGTCAGCCACGGTTTGTGTGTGTGTGTGTCTATGAGAGAGAGAGTGTGTGTATGAGTGAGTGTGTGTATTTGTGTGTGAGTGTGTGTATGTGTGCTCAGGTGGAAACAGTGATCAGAGCCACTCCAGCTAAGAGGCGTTTATTCTGGCCCTCAAAGCTATTTTGGGTTTCTTTCCTCCACTGAAATAGGCTTATGTTTTTAGGAGAACATAGGGAGGGGAGAGAGAGAGATAGAGAGAGACAGAGAAAGAGAGAGAGAGGGAGAGAGAGAGAAAATGACACACATCTCTCCCCATTCCCACTTCATCTCTAAAGAATAACAGTGGGCCTAAAAATAACCTCTGAATTTTTCCAACCTACTGGAGAGGCAAATGCAACCTCTGCACTCCCTGTCATGTCTGGAGAAAATCACAAAGTGTGTGTGTGTGTGTGTGTGTGAGTGTGTGTGTGTGTGTGTGTGTGTGTGTGTGTGTGTGTGAGCGAGGGAGAGATGACCTGTCCTATATCCCTGTTGTCATCCTGGTGATGTGCTGTGTCCAAGTGCTCCTGTTGTTATTGAGAGCTGGTTGCTGGTGTTGATTGTGCTTAGTAACGACTGAATACTTCCTGTCAGCATTTCTATCCATATTTCTTTTCATCTCTTTATCTCTTGGTCTCTTTGTCCATCCATCTCTGCCTATGGGACCTGAGATAGCTGGGATCCTGGAAATTGGGTTAGGGAAGCATGTGTGGGCATGTTTCTTTGTGTTGCTGTATGTGTGTGTGTGTGTATGTTTGTGTAGAAATGGGTATAGTGTATGTGTAAACAGCATGTGCATGCTAGTTTGTGTGTGTGTGTGTGTGGCTCAGAATACTGATCAGCATCAATGCAGTACTGACTAAGAAACTTCAGCAGCACAATTCAACATCAAATCTTCAACAGCAATTGGACCTAGATTCTCTCTATGCAGATTCATGTGTGCTTTTCACATGCAAAGGTGTGTGTGTGTGTGTGTGTGTGTGTGTGTGTGTGCGTGCATGCACATTTGCATCCACCATGTGCAACGCCTGATGAGTCTGTGTAACTGCAGGAGCCTCTATCCCACAGTGAAGTAGTTCTATGGTTCAAGGTATTCAATCAGTCTGTGTGTTCAGGTGTGTGAGGTATTCGATCAGTCTGTGTGTTCAGGTGTGTGAGGTATTCAATCAGTCTGTGTGTTCAGGTCTGTGAGGTGTCAAGGAGCTGCCATAGCTGAGAATGTGTGACGAGTGTGAAAACTTGTGATCTGCCTGAGTTTGTGTGTACTCCTTACAATGCAATGCAATACTGGAAACATAACAGCAAGTTTGTGTTTAATTCTCTCTCCAAGGGTGTGTATGTGTATGCGTGTGTGTGGGTGTGTGTCTGTGTGTGTGTTTGTGTGTGTGTGTTTATGCGTGTGTGTGTATGTGTATGCGTGTGTGTATGTATGCGTGTGTGTGTGGGTATGTGTGTGTGTGTGTGTGTGTGTATGTATGTGTGTGTGTGCGTGTGTGTGTATGTGTATGCGTGTGTGTGTGTGTGTATGCATGCATGTGTGTGTGAGTATGTATGTGTAAGTGTGTGTGTGTGTGTATTTGTATGTGTATGCATGTGTGTGTGTATGCATGTGTGTATGTATATGTGAGTGTTATTGGTAAGAGAGGTAGTTGAGAAGACGAGGTGGGATGTCAAGCTGGGGCAGCACCTTCAGAGCTCTAGTTCCCAAGATTCCTCTCACACAGATCCTACACTGCTGCATCAGAGAAAGTGGAGAGCCTGGAAAACACACACACACAGAGTAGTGGAAACCCACCCACACACACACACACACACACAAATTAATAAGATTAACTGTTAAACTAACAATGCGAGTCATCTTCTGACCACACACACACACACACGTCCGTCATTGTATAACACTTTGGCAAAAGTTGACATTCTGAGCAGGCTAGTTTTATATTCATGGATACTTCCATAAAAGGCCAACACCCTCTGACTTCAGTTCTAAAAGCTTACTACTGCATAAAGCACAGCTCATTCAGATAGGTTCCCATTCTCCAAGAGAAAACAAAGCTGTGTGTGTGTGTGTATTAAACAGAAAGAGAGTGTGTGTGTGTGTGTGTTAGAGAGAAAAAGAGTGTGTGTGTGCAAGTGTGTGTGTGTGTGTGAAAGAGAAAAGTGAGAGAGTGTGTATGTATGTGTGTGTGTGTGTGTGTGTGAGAGAGAGAGAGAGAGAGAAAGAGAAAGAGCGAATGCGAGAGAGAGAGTGTGTAATCTTGTGGGCCCAGTTTGTTTAAGGTGCTGTTCAAACAAGCACAGACCACAGTACAAGAGGAGAAGACACAGAGGAGGGAAAACAGTCTGCCCTGTGATACTTCATCCCCTAAGTTAATAGTTCCTAGCTCAGCAGGGATGTCTCTGGACTTTAAACAGAGAAAACAAAAAACATGCACTGAAACAACACGTGTAAAAGTGGGCCATGGGCTAAGATGAATCATTTGGCAACTTGAAGACTGTAGGCTCCAGCCTAGCAGCTGTTTTGGACTCTCTCAAAGTGTGCCTGAGTTGCACACTGGACCCCAATTGGCTCTCATTGTGCTGTGGGGAGGTGGTAGCTTAGCGGTCAAGGAACTTGGCTAGCATGCTAGTAGCCTGAAAAATGTGTGTTCGGATGCCGGCTAAGTTGCTCTACGGAAGACTGGACCTGCAGTAATTGATAGTTGACAAATGTAAGTTTGGATAAAAGTGTCTGCTAAGTTACATTTACATTACATTTAGGCATTTAGCAGACGCTTTTATCCAAAGCGACTTACAAAAGAGGATAACATTCAAGCTACAACACAATGAAAGAACGAACAAGGGATGCATATTGCTAAAATAGAAACTGCACCATTTTAAGTTGAAAGTGCAATAGTGCAGAGAAATTAAATTGTTAAGTGCATTCTCAAAGTTTACGCCAGGAGATATTCTTGGAAGAGCTGGGTCTTCACGAGTTTCTTGAAAGTGGAGAGGGTATCAGTTGATCTGGTAGCACTTGGGAGTTCATTCCACCAGCGCGGAACCAGATATGAGAAGATTCTGGATTGACCTGCACAAGGTGTTGGCCGTGCTAGAAAACATTCCTTAGAGGAGCGAAGCGGTCGTCGGGTGACATAGGGCTTCAGGAGAGAATTCAGGTAGATGGGAGCAGAGCCATCATTCACCCTGAAGGCCATCATAAGTGCCTTGAATTTAATGCGAGCAGCCAAGGGTAACCAGTGAAGTTCAATGAACAGAGGTGTGACGTGTGCCCTTTTTGGCTGGTTAAAGACCAGACGTTCATGCATTCTGGATCATCTGTAGCGGTCTCACTGCACAGGCTGGTAGGCCTGATAGGAGGACATTGCAGTAGTCAAACCAAGTGCATAAATATTGTATAAATAAGTTATTGGTGCTGTTGCATTGCAGTCTTTCTCCATCAGTATGTGTGCAAGGCAGCACTGAAAAACAAAAAGTATGTGAAGCACTTTGAAGAAAGGAGCGATACAAATGTGCTCCATTCACCATTTCACACAGGCCGTCAACGTTTCTTATGTGTTTTGCCAAATACAAGTCAAATACTGCCCCCTACTGGTGACTATTACAAGGAAGTCCTGCATTAGTGCTAGTGCATTAGTGCAGAGGAGGGGGCGTCAACAGACTGTGTGTGTGTGTGTGTGTGTGTGTGTGTGTGTGTACACACATATGAGCTTTGCAGGCGAGGGAAGTAGAGAAAGAGAGAGAGAGAGTGAGTGAATGCGTGTGAGTGAGTGAGTGAGTAAATGTGCGTGTGTGTGACTCACTCTCAAAGTGCTGTAGACAGTCCTGAGCTGCAGAGCCAGGCTTTGTGTAGTGGCTGGCAAGGTGATTGTGTTTGTCACGGGCGTACAGGTTGGCCCCAAACTGCACCAGCATGTCGAGCAGCTCCACGCTGCCCCGCTTGGCCGCATGATGCAGCGCTGTGTCATGGAACCGTGCTGCATTCACCTTAGCACCTGATGATACACACACACATAGACACACACACACACACACACACACACACACACACAGAGGTGTAAGCCTAATTTATGGTCATGCAGCTCCATCACATCATACTCAGACGCATAGTTATATTCACAGAGAGGTTTTCTTTTCACAGTTCTCCAACATGTGCCAACTACACACACCACCAGACACTGGTTGGAGTGGCACTAGTCTACCCACATACTGATACAATGATTAAAAAGTTGTTTGGCTTTGTCTTTCTATCATTTTGTTAATGTTGCTAACAGAGACACAGCACTTCTCAATAGCCAAGTTATTCATTTATTTACGAGCAAACTCTCGTTTTCTGCCAGCCAATTATTTTGTTCGTGAACTTCTAACATACCTGCCTACAAAGTAATGCCTGCTGACAAAACGCTGGTTTCAAAACTTTCACTGTGAACTAGCATGTTGCTAACTTTGCCTATGGTGGGTAGCAAGAAGCCAAAACAAAGCGAGCCAATCACACACTCCTTCTACCGTGGAGTCTGCGTCATTTTGACGGATAGTTTGAAAATTAGGGAAGTATCCATCAGCCCCAGGAAGGCATGTTGGAGGGGGTTTGCATGTCCATGGCAAATTATCAGCATTTTTTCCAATTACAGTTGTGTGTGTGTGTGTGTGTGGGTGTGTGCGTATTTCACCTGCGTTTAGAAGAGCTTTGGCACAGTCCACATGTGTGTTGGAGCAAACAACGTGCAGAGGTGTGCCATGGTACAAGTCAAATGTGTCCAAACATGCTCCTCTGGCAATCACCATCCTCACACACTCAGCATTGCCTGGAATCACACACACACACACACAAATCAATACACAAAGACCAATGCACAAAAATACCAATCACTATGTTCAAGTCAACCAAACATCTATTTAAAGGCAACTATGAACTTCCAATCTACAGTGCATTAAATGCTACTAAGTGAAATCTCCTTAAGATACAGGACCAGCTGTTCCCCACTCTGTTTCCAAGAAAACCGTAAGATGGGCTTTTTCCAGTGTTCTCAGAGTAAGTGGAAATATAATTGCAATTGAAAAGATAATTGAATGTTATAAAAACTGTTTACAAACTGCTTAGCACGGTTGAGTGCATGCCTGTGCATGTCTCTGAGGGCTCAGTGTTGTTGACGTTCAGCCATACTCACCGCTGATGCATGCTTCCATCAGAGGAGTGGTGGTACGCGATGTAAGTGCCGGGTTGACCTTTGCCCCCCGGTCCAGCAGCAGTTGGACACATTCAGAGCTGCCTGCAGCGCAAGCCTCGCACAGAGGGGTGCTGCCATCTGTGTTTCGTGCATCTACCTGCACACACACACACAAACAAGAAGCCAACCTGAAGCATGCGTGACAACCACGAAGTGCCTTCAAGATCAATGCTTATAACATTATAATAACTTCACCCATTAAATCAACTGCACCAAAGCAATGATTCAGATGTGCCCCTGATCATTTGAGACGTTCGCTTATCATAAACAGTTCATTCTGAAATGCTATAAGAAAACACACCTGAGCACCTGCATCAAGCAGTAGGCGAACACATTCTACTTGACCGCGGAGAGCAGCTTCGTGCAGCGGCGTGACCGAGTCTACCGCCACTATGTTGACGGACGCACCGTTCTGAATGAGCCGCTGCAGTAGTGTCACCTCTCCGCGATATGCCGCCTTGTGAACCTCCGTCCGTTCCGACCAGCATCCTGCGGGTTAATGGGATAAGACCATTAAAACCAGATCAATTCTAGAGGGCGCCAGTGCGCTGTGGCTATTGGGTTTGATAGGCATGAAGGTAATCTGATATTTAAAAATAGCTAAATAGCTGAAGTAGGCCATGGCTATAAGATTACACGCTAGTTACGACAACGATTTAATTCACCTCCTCGAAACTTTAGAGCTTAAAATGTTCAGGGCGGCCGAAAATTCGCAGATGGGTTGGACCAAGATGTCTAAATAGTCAGTAGACTGGTTAAAAACAACAAAAAAGTGTTAATGATGAAGACAAAAAGCCATCACACACAGGCCTGTGGTCTACGTGATACGCAGGTATACGCCGTGTAACCACTTAATGAGTTCTTAGGTTTACATATCAAGTACAACATGGGCTACAATTCTGACAACACTGTAAAATCAGTCGCTCTGACAGCGCCCCAGACGCCCCATTACAGACAGTATACAGCAAATTAGACTACAGCACTGAACACACAGTCCCTGCTAACCAAAGATGGTTAGGATGAGAAAAACATAAAGCGCCCTAAGGTTGAGCTGTCAAAGGCCTTCTGCTGATTTCCATTCGAACGTGTAAAGGACAACTTACCGATATCACCGAAGAAGTACGGGCGAGGACTCTCAACCTCCACCTGCATCGTTTCTGTCTGAACACGCGGTTCTAGCCGGAATAATTAACGAAATGTACGGATGGTAAACAAACCCCATATGTGTCGCGTGTTTACATCTGTGGCGCGGAAGATCACGTGACCGCACTAAAACCGGCAAATGACGCGTATCTTACAAGGAATTATGGGAAATGCAGGTCTTTTTTTAAAAATGCAGTAGCTGCATCATGTAATCATCAGGTACCTCTACTTGTTACATTGTGTCTCGTATGTCACAAAGTGTTTCTTCAATAGCCTTATATACAAACCCACAGTCAGTGATACATAAGCCACACAACAACAGAGCACACATTTATTTGCATTAACAGAAATACACCTGTGTGTGTGCGTGCGTGGGAGAGAGGTCAATAATCTTACTTTGGTTACATGAGAAACTTGAGTTTGTTTGTGTCGTGTGGTCAGTCATAGGAGAGATATTTCAAAATGCATTGACACAGGTTGAGTTGGGGCAAGACCGTCCGAGCTTTGGCGCCCAGAGTTCTTCTCAGAAGAATCCTACATATCTGTTGCAGAGATAAAGGGCAATCTGAAACACACACACACACACACACCTGTTACAGGTTGTCTAAGCTATAACCTACAAGACTTCCAATACATACACAACTAAACTTGCATACACTGCAACCTTGCAGTTCAACTTGAAGAGAACTCACTGTGAAAACTGAGCAAACTCTGACGTGCGTTGGACTCCGGTGAGGTGTAGTCCAGGGGTCTCTTGTTCATGTTGTCGCTGGCGTTGATGTTGCCCCCAAACTCAACCAACAGCTCAATGAGCTCCGCACATCCGGACTGCGCAGCATGGTGCAATGCTGTGTTGTGGAAGCTCATGGCATTCACGTTAGCTCCTAATTGGCACAATAAATAGTTTGCATTACTTTAGCACTTTCCTAACGTTATTCCAATGTCACTTAGCCTTAGCCTAGAAATCTAGACGTACCCTAGCGGCAGCAAATAGTTTTGCTCAGATGGTTTGTCTAGACACGCACCATAGGGTTTCAGTAGGTCTTCTATAAAGACTTTGTTGGACCAATCACAATGCTTTATCTTTGTGGAGATTGGGGGGACTTGGCATGATGATGACGGTGCAAAAAAAAAAAAAGATTTGGCAGTTTGGCAGTTTGAAAGACACCTGCTGGTTTCGCCCCAAGGATTGGGCCTGGTCTATTTGTAATGGCCAGATTATACATTATGATGTTATAGTCAGGCCAACTTAGCCTAACTTTTCCTAACTGACCGATAAATCTGAATGAGCTTTGTCTAGATACCTAGCTGTCATCTCCCACTTCTCTGTGGTGGAATCAACCATTGTAGAATGGTTGCAGGTGCTGCAGTTGCAAATGCTGCAGGTGGTTTCTTGGCTTCAATTTTGGGTGTTAAGCCCACCTCTATTGCCGTTCTGATCTCAGGCAAATGAGAAGTGGAAATGGCCTGGTGGTCGTGCCGAGCTGCCAAGTGAAATCAAATCTCTCGCAGATCAGGATGGGTTTTCCAAGGCACTTTAGCTGTTTCCTACTCCAGTGACCACTTATTTCTGTTAAAGCTTCTGGGTCATTTTGATGGTGAGCTAACTAGTAATAGGCAGAAGCACCCACCATTCACACCAAAATCTGAACTGGAGAAAAAAAATTATTATTCAAAAACAATTCAGGCTCCAGCCATTGTATGAAATAATGTTTATTACCTTGTAACCTATAGATGAGCCTGCCACCCAGCTAAAACTCTGTCCCTATTTTCTCTTGAAAGAGAACACCAGCTGAATTGTTGGTTTTATGCATCAAAAGTTAGTGTTGTGAATTGATTGATCGTTCAGCCGCTGAGCCATGCTGTAGCCTGTAGCCATGCTGTAGCCTGATGCATTAAAATAGCCAACACTTGTAAGTGTGGGTTATGGCTGCTGCTATTACAGGCCACAATTGCTTAAAGTTGTTCATATGTATCCTGATTAATGTGTGGCTTATAGCTGCAGAACCATTCTGTGTTTTTAATAACCTTATTGAGCGCTGCATGAAGTCTATCCTGGGTGCTTGTCTGACATGTTGTGTCTGCAGCTGTGTTTCACTGTGCTAGTTCAATGCTGTAAGTAGTCATTATGTTGCTTGCAATGCCATGTAATGAGGCATATGTTTATTACTAAAATTGGAATGCATTTGTAAATTTTGCATTTCTCTTATTTTAGTAACCTATGTGATTTGGGTTAAGGCCCACCTGATTTTTCCTGGGCCCACCTTTTTTATCATTTCTGGCTACACCTGTGCTTGTCAGTCAATATAATCCACTGAAAATGATCACTGGTTCCTATTCTTTGGTTTGAAAACAACTCCACCTGTATTGGCTATAATTACAAGGTTGGTGTTCATTTTCATTTTTTTTTCAAATCTGCTGGGGGGGGGGCTGTAAGTAAAAACAAAAAATCTCAGGCTTGCCTGGTATTCCTTTGAGGCCAAAGTTCCTAGAGATGCAGGCCCCATGATGGCTCACCTGCATTGAGAAGTTCACGTGCACACTGAGTGTGTCCCTTGGCACAGGCTATATGGAGTGGTGTGCCCATGTGGACATCATAGGTCTCCAGCATGGCTCCCCTGGAGATGAGCAACTTTACACACTCCACACTCCCTAAGACCAAAAATACAAATTCAGACTTTGGTGAGCAACTTCCTGCACATTAAAGCTAATACACACCAGAGATTGTGGGAATGATCAGCATGGCTATATATATGTACACACACACACACACACACACACACACACACACACACACACACACCTTTACTACAGGCCTCGTGTAGGGGTGTGGCAGTGAGGGCAGTGAGTGTTGGGTTGATCTGTGCACCAAAGTCCAGCAATAGTCTCACACACTCCACGTTGCCTGCTGCACACGCGTGACACAGAGCCGTACTGCCATGGATGTTCCGGACTTCTATCTGGAAGGAAAAAAAGAAACAGATATAAAAAAAACTTTCATTTTTACAATATAATTATTACAACGATCAACTACAAAATTTCGTTTTGCAACATCTTGTCTCCTGTCTCCAGATACAATGGCTCCATTTCACAGTAGCAGCCACAGGGTAAGCACAGGTTTTATTAAAGACAGCCAATAAGATTCCTATTCAGTGGGGCAAAGTCAGATCCTCATTGGGTGTCACTGATGATGCCTGTGCTTATCCAGAGACGTTTTGAAAAAACGGCTGCTGTTAAGCAGTCCCATTGTCAAAAAGTGGCGTGATGGAGACCTGCCTCGATCAGATAGTTGTCTCACCTGCGCGCCAGCCAGTAGTAACATACGCACACATTGCGCATTCCCGTGAATGCACGCATCGTGAAGCGGCGTGGTGTTGTCCACTGTCACGATGTTGATGTTGCTTCCATTGTCTATCAGCTGCTTCAGCTGCAGCACTCGACCCAGGGATGCCGCCTCGTGCACAGGTGTGCGGTCTGCCCATACCCCTGGGTAAACGTGAAAAGGGTGGTTTATATCTATATTTATACCAGGTTTATAGCCTACTTTGCGTATAGCCTGCTAGAGCATGTTTTAAAGCCCATGAATGAGCCGCGACCGCTATGACGTAAGAGCTTCAACTTTTACAATTAACGTTATGTGTATTGTTCCCCTTACAACAGCCTAATCGCTTTTCATAAGGCAAGGGAAGAATTGTTTCATTTAGTCAACTCCTTTCCAACCATATGTTGTGCCCTCAAGCGGATGTAAACGATTCTATAAATAGACTACACTGACAACATATCAGCTGTCTTTCACTCGCGCCGCTTTTTGGAGACGTTTGTACTGACATGTCGACTTCAGATTCTGTATGTAGGACTTTTAGCTTGTCCATTTTTCTCACCAAGATCCATCATGATCGTTCTTCTGGCCGCAGCTATATCCATAGCTCGTAGTGTTCACGGCACAGATTAACTGACAATAAATGGTCGGTTATTTACAAGAGCCGGTGGGAGCAACTTGGGTGACGCCAAAATTGGACATCACGCATGGCCTGAGGACGGGCGGTGGCATTCTGGGAAACTGGGTCCATAAAGTGAACGTCGCTTTTCAGGTTTTGTTGTAAAAGAGCCTTTACTACTAACGTGATTAGTTACAAATGACAACATCCCAGAGAGATGGCCCCATTCACTGACATCTACACCCTCAGGAACTGCAAACATACTTCTCATACTTCTGAAAGAAAAGTAAGCTTACACCTACAACTTAACAAGACTTCTAGACTTTAGAAGATGAAATGTCTTCATAGAAGATAAAAGTTACATCTTTAAGCAGTAAATCAATAAGCCATATGCCTGGAATATGGTTTCACTATTCTTTAATGAATTAACAGTCAGTCTCGCAGGAATATTTTTTTCACTATTGTATTGAATGGTGTAATGTCAACAGTGAGCAGGAAAATTAACAGATCATAGTGTGAAGTAAGTGACACTCAGAGGTTATGATGGTACACCATCTTGGACTTCACTCGCCTGGCGTGACCCCTTGGGCTCCATTGTAACGGTGAGCTCTGTGCACAGGGCAGACACTGGCTCCAGGGATGCACTGTGAAAGGGACCAGACAGAGCTTTTCATCTCCAAAGGGGTGAGAGTACTGTGTGTGTGTGTGTGTGTGTGTGTGTGTATCACACAAGCAGGACAATTCTGATTTAGGATATATTTTTTTTCCTGTGTGATTTTCCTCTCCCTGTATGGAGTGATTCATTGCAAGTTACATCATGTCGCTCTCCTCACATACATGCACTTTTGTCACTGAACAGTTCTAGAATATCTGTACATAAGGCCGTGGGCTTAATGTGTTATTGTATCCTGCACTGCATTAGGCCTGTATCCCTGTCCAAAACTGAATGAAGTATCTCTCGTCTAAAAAATGCAGTTATTTAAGGGTAAAAGGACGTTAAAACATTAAGACATTTTGTTAATCGCATATCAGCAAAATAGCATGTTTACACAGGATACATAGAGTTGCAGCAGAGCCAGTTTAATAGAAATTCTACAGGGACTTGGGTTGCAGCAGGAGGTGGAGAGTTTCAAAAGGTGATTTCTGGGATAGGTACCCCTTACATGGGCTAGTTGTGCTAGCGGCTAACTAAGAAATGTTCTGCCCTTACATCAAGCCGCCAAGACAGCAGCCAGCCCATGAACAGCTGCTGTGAAACCCTATGAAACCTATTATCGAATGAGGCATTGACAATAGCCTTTACCGGTTGTATACCGTGCCGTTTCCCAAAGGCATAGTTACTAACCAATTAGCAACTAAGTTGGTTGGCAATGGACAACTGCATTTGAGCTAACAAAGTTGCTTACTTGGTTAGCAACCATGCTTTTGAGAAACTGGCCGCTAAATCGTTACTGTGAAAGGAGAAGCATAACTACGTAAGTAGTAACATGATTTCTGCTACCTGCATTGCATCGTCTACATTCCATTCCATAAAAAACGCCAAATATCATGCTTTGAAGACACGCTCCTCAATTCTACTGCACTGAATGGGCGGCGATTGATCATTTCCACACGGGTGCCATCTTAACATGACGACACGCCGTGCTTATCAATATTTTTCAACACCAAGAGAGGGGTGCACCGTTCCTGGAGGTACTGCAATACCAGGTCGATGCGTGGAGTGGACGGAGCAAGCCCCTATTCCATCTCCCTGTTCCAAAAATCAATTTAATATATGGTCCCCGGGTAGGGGACGTATCAGATATTAAACTGATAAGAACAGATACTACACTTGATCTTAGCCAAAAGGCCGAGAAGCGATGCCGATTGCAACGACACACGAAGGACTGGATTCTCCGTCGTAATCTTCACGATTAGGGCGCTCCAAAAGAACATATACATTTCTATACATGGGAAGTAAGATGAAAGCGTGCTTTTAATTGTGTTGCCTTAGACTTTCAAGTAACATTTATTTAAACACACATATTTCTGTTATTTTGGTGAAGTCTTCAAACGACTAGTCACGAGACAACGCCTCAACCAATCACATTTGAGTATAACAAATAACTGCTATTAATACGACTTGAAGATGTGTTTACGTATAGTGCCAATTTAGCCAGAGAAACAGATTCACTACCCAGCGCTGCGCTACAAATCATTGGATTTAAGTGTTTAAGCTATTGTAGAATTGTAGAATTGTAGAATTGCAATGGTGTGGCGCTCCATCCAGTGGTTATAATTGGTACTGCAAATACCAAAACACAATAAGGGAAGGTAGGCCTACAGAACAGGTTAACTAGGGCTACTCAAAATTTGAATGATTAGTAACATAATTATTCATTAATTTTGGGAAACATGTTACATTTACTTAACTCTAAAAAATGCGTCACTCCTTTGATTTTTCAATGAAGGACCATTTTTTTCCCAGCACATTTTGATGACACTTTAGATTAGCGTTTGCACTGCACTGTAATTATAAAATGGTAAAAGATGTTTATCTCCAGGACTATCAATAATACCAATGTAAAATAGTAGTAGGCCAGAGTAGCTCTTAGCCTCACTGATTTTGTCGAAGTAGCTCTTGGAGGAAAACAGGCTGAAGATCCCTGCACTACACAATGTTTCACTAAGGAGAAACCCCCGGCATAGGCTGGCTATATAACCGTCAAATATTCTCCCATGCTAAAATTGATCTTAGATGCTCATAACCCCCTCCCAAACAAGTAACTAACAGTAGATTTCTTGGGTCTTAGTTTTAAAGATTCCATATTTACACTCTAGGTCAAAAGGAGTGAAAGATTGAGGCAGGCACCATGCACAGAATATACCTGTTCAAATTGATTGTGTGAGATGAGACTCCTGATTGTTATATTATTTTGAAAAATCCTATCAATTTGCAGATATGAATGAGCCACAATGTGCAGAAATTGTATGAACTTGCCCCTTAGTTTATCAGTGTGCATGTCATATGCAACAAAACCATGCAAGTGTCTGTTATAAAGTATTAAAGTTTTCCAATTAATCATGCACTATACACTGGCATGCATTGTGATTGTGTTGCATCATTGCAGCCATAAAAGTCATTTTAGATAGATAGATAGATAGATAGATAGATAGATAGATGTACTTTACTGATCCCAAGCTGGGGAACTCACTTGCAGTAGCAGCATAACAACATGTAGGACAAACACAATAACTGTGCAACACAATAATAATACAAGAGGAGAAATGTATAAGAGAAAACATACGACAACAGCAACTTGCAGTTGGTGATTGGCAATGACACACAGAATATACCTTTAAGAGTTGACACAAGCCTCTGTTTTGTTTGTTTTGATTATGCCAGAACCATGTGCAGTGCCACTTGGCTTAGTTGTACTTCCTGGTCCAGCTCCTTTTTTAGAAGGATTTCTGTGTGTAGACTCCACAAATATTATTAGTGTTATGAAGGGACAAGAGTACAAATTTACTCTTCTGTAGACAGTGCAGTAGGCATCACACATAAATACATTTACCATCAACATATAGACGCAAGGGAGCTCGTGGCCAACAATAAACTAATTAATGAGCTGGAAGAGGAGCACCACCAATCAGCATGGGGCAAAATATTCTGGAAGCAACGGCATTTTTAAAGATTGCAGCAACAAAATACCGTGCTATTGGCTACAACTAACCATCCAAATTCTGATCCCCGGCTTAAATATAGCAATCCTTTCATCTAGTGGATGTGGATAAACTCTACATTTAAAGAAGCCCAAAAACTTTGATATCTGTCTTGTTTACCTAAAACAACGGTCAGCCACTGCCTTTTTTTCTCAAAAATCTCAAAGATTTTTTTTGTGTAGAGTAAATTTTAACGTATGAAAAATACAGTTAATTTACACTTGGCATGTGTTTCTGTTGACTTTCGAGATAGTTTGCAATACACATCTACAAAAACACTAGTATTTACTATATATATATATATGTATAATTTTAGTAAATAATAACAACAATAATAAAAGAATTGTATATATATATAATTATTGTTGTTTTATTAGTATTGTTATTATTTACTAAAATTAAACTTCAGTTCAAAACCTTAAAAAGACATTTTTTTTCTGTTCACATCCAATATCAATACAGGAAATGTGTTTCTCTTCATCTATTTTACTTGTGTAGTGCAAGTTTGCTGTAAGTGTTGTTTGTAATAAGTACACTTGTATTGTATTTTCTGGAAATTAGTTAAACTTGTGTTGTGAACTTGTAGTGTTTAAAACTGTACTATTATGTATTACTACAGGTGAATTTAAGTTTAATATACAACATAACACTGGGGTAGTGTACTACATTTTAAAGCACTAAGACTAAAATTTAAAGTAAACAAAAAATCACTCTAAAGTAAAGTAATGATTTAAGTGTTAATGTTATTTACTAAAGAAAAAATATTTTAAAAATTAGTATATTTATATTGCATATTTATATTGCATAATTTACACTTTTATTTACACGAGTACATTTTTAGTACACTAAGATTTTTTGTGTTAAATAAAAGTGTAAATGGTGCAATGTAAATTAACAGTATTTTTTTTTAAATTAGTATGCTTAAAATACAATTTAGTTTAATTACACTGTCTCAGCATTCTGCAATACAAACTATGAACCTGTAAAAGGGTCTAACAATTACTACATCAAATGGAAAAGTTCAAATTAATGTTACCAGTAGATAAACAAATACCTTTCTATAGATTTCTCTAAAAATGAAATGTGGGAATCTTGACTGCACAGTTTCTGGTAGTGGGGGACTGCATTCTTGCTATTCCATGACATTTTGTGGGAGGGAAAAAGGCAGTGATGGCAGAGGAAAAGGAAAGTATCTCTTTCTTTACAAGTCTCTTGGACTTGGCAAATCTTGACAAATATTGACTTCTAGGGATCCTCGGTGGACCTTGGCAAAAAAAAAATATACACAGAAGTACTAGACTATTTTTTATTTTCAAGTACAAAATAACTGCTTGAAAATAGAGCACTTAAAGATAACTCTGGAAGTGTATTAAGTGTACTTAAAGTATACTTTGGTGTAGCTTTTTTCCCCAGATAAGGTCCCCAGATAATCTCTAGAAAGCAATATTTGTGAACCTGTTTTTTGCTATTACACTGCAGAACTTATCACCTTCTTTTGGATTGAATCAGAACAAGGAGCTGTCAGAAACATGGCAGATGGAAGTAAAACAAACACCACATTCCAAATGCAGAAACTTGTGAAGAAAGCAAGGAGATGCTTTCTTTTTCCACCACTACCACAACCTTGTCTTTCCACACAATATCAGGGGAGAGCGCGAACGCAGTCCCCCACTACCAGAAATTATGCAGTCGAGATTCCCACATTTGGGGAATTCGCAGGGGTCAGCACAACCGGAGTGCAATGGCTGAGCCTCGCCCTGGGTGAACCACCTTCTTGATCATGGTATCTCCCCTGCCAGGTAAGTATGAGTTGCTACTGGCCAATGAGGGTACTAAACCAAGCACCATACCTTCCACAAAGATGGTAGGCTAATTCTATACTACTTCAATGAAACACTTACAATAATAACACATTTATAGACACTTCACAGAGGTTAATCATACCATATTTAAACACTATTTGGATTGAAATAAAACATAAAATAGCCAACAGCTCATGGACCATGATGCACCAGTGGCCATGACGTAGAAAGAACGCAACCCATGTGACCATCCAAGCAGGCTACTGAAGACGTAACAATCCATTCCTAAGATTAGAGGATACCAGTAACCTATGTCCAGCTGTACAATTAAGGGCACCCACCCTCAGGTCACTACCAGCTTGTGTTCTGTCATCATGTATTATGTGGTCATTATTCTGCGGTCATTATTCTGCATGTTTCATTGTATTTAAATAGATGTCAAACTAGCAATAGTCCTAGCCTATTGTTTACACTCAGACATCTTGCAATACAAAGTCTGAACCTGTAAAAAGGGGTGTAATAATTCTAGGTACAAAATCAAATGGAAAGTTTCAAAGTAATGTTACCAGTAGATAAACAAATACCTTTCTGTAGACTTAAATATCTCTACAAATTACTAACAACTTTCCAAAACCGGAAGTGACTTATGTCTGGTGCAACTCTTTCATCTTCCTTCCTTTGAAGGATGAAGCCATACACTCAAGACATTCTACAATAAACAATCGGTTTTCTAACTTCTACATAAAAGATAAACGTTCAAGTTAATGTTATCAACCGATAAAGAAATACCTTTCTGTAGACTAAATATTTCTAGAAATTACTACTTTTTGAAACCGGAAAAGACCAATATCTGGTGCAACTCTCATCTTCCGTTGAAGCCACGCACTCTGCTCCGACAGTTCCCCCCTTTGAAAAGACTGAACTGCACACAACTATCTACATTTTGTCTAATAGAAAGTTCCCTGTAGAAAGCCCAAATTCACTACTGCGGTAGTCTGCAAAATGCAATGCTAGACATTTCACACACATATTACAAGATGCACCATCAAAGCAACTAGCAAGATCAAGACAATATAGATCGTATAAAAGTAACGATAGTCGCGCAACAGCAAATATGATGGGATGACTAAGACCTAAGTTTTTGGCTTTAAGGCCTATACTACATATTAAAATAATTATAATTAGTAACGCCCTACATTTAGCATAGATAAGAACGACGTAATAAAACCAGTATCAAGGATAGACTTTGTGTATAATGTTCCCATAATTACAAAGTAATTACCAGACAGGTTGCGAGCCTGACGCGTAGAGGACGCTATACTGCCTAGACTAATGCTGATGAGATTTGGTGCATCTGAAATAATGGAAATAGCAAAGGTGAAATTGTATTAAAAGTGTACCCTCGCTGATGGTGGGGCTGTTCATTGATTCATCAAAAATGCGTGAAATAAACGTAACCTTCAGACGGGATGTAAGAAACACAATGGGAAATGATTGCCTGCATCGTCTATTTACTAATCTATTAATAAATCTAGGATTCTACAGAAAAAAGTTACATTGATGTTCTCTTCGATGAACGCTGTCAACAATATATGTTCAATACAGCTACCAGGGGGTACAGGAGTATCAAATACACCACTGAAATTCAACACGACATGTGACAGAATGATTTAGCCTAACCAGTATAGCATAGGCCTACTAAACGTTTAAAAGGTAACGGCTGGGCATATGTCTAATTTTGACACAAAAAACAAAGTACACTGAAGCGCCTACACCAAACCCTTCCTATTTAAATCTCTGTCTAAACTAACTTAAAGGCCGACATAACAAAAGTTGATAAGCCTGGGACCAACATTTGGACAAACCCGTGGCAATCGGCCATAAGCTATTTAAACAGTCTGACTCTTCAATGAACCATCATCCTACAATGGTCAAACTCAATTCCATCTATTTTTTGATAGAATCTGAGGGTAATTTAAGAAGACATTGTTTTACCTTTCCTCTGATACACTGTAGGAGTAGGCCACAGTTGGCTGGGTGATGATGAGGGGTCAGTCAGGAACAATTTAAGATTATACACATCTTGAGAATAAAAACACACAACATACAACCGTGCAAAAAAATGAAGTGAAATAAAACCTTGCCTTTAGACCATGAGCCGACGCAAGCTGCATGTGCGCACCTATCACTAGCCCTAGCCTAGCCCACGTCCCATTTGGGCTAAAAGCTAAAAAGAAAAACTTACAAAAAATCAATTTAAAAAGATCTCAGTAACTATTTGCAAATACGTATAGGTTTGGATAAATATCGCTGTCACACAATATATCCTTTGAATAACACGTCGGCCATTTAAAGCAAGTATCTGCCCCCTTCACTCCTGAAAGTTTGCAAACATCAAGTTTGCGCTATCCCTTCAGACAGCCTCTTCTTCACCACCCTCGCTTAAACCTGTTCAAGAAAATGCTACAGTAAACGCGTTAAGGACACGTCTTAGTTACCTTCTTAAGCATGGCTTAAAGTCAAGCACTTACCTGTTCGGGTAAAGGTGATATGATTCAGTGTCATCTGCAGAGACGTCTCCTGGACCTAAGTTCGACTAACATATATATGACGATAAATATCAAGCTGAAATGTCATTACATTTCTTGATGTATCATTTTGATGGTTTGACTTTGACTTATTTCCTAAAAGCATGAAATGACCTGAGGTGCACACCTACTTGCACAACACGGTCGCTCCAGTCCAGTAACATTAGTTAGTCCAGGCAAGTCCAAGATGTCTAAGCACTTTATTATTCACGGGGACAACATATTGGCCAACTTGTCTGGAATTCTCAGCGAGCGATGGCTACAGCCAATCCGTGATACCAAGCACAGGCCAATCAGAAACTAGACACTTCAAGAGCCGTAGCAACGAGACGGGTTGCTTTGCCGCCTTCAGAGAAGTCAACTTGTAACCCCTCCTTGTAAAATGCACTGTAATATATGTGTCCAAAATATTGCAGTTCTAGTGCAGTAGGCGTAGGCCTGTTTCACATCTCTTTTTCCACTTTTCTTACCAATTCCAACGTTACCAATTTTAAAAAGAATAGAATTGGTTTGACATTTTTTTTCCTTTATCGGAAAGGGGTCCTGATCACTTTCAGTAATGGGAGAAAATGAGCAGCACATTTGATACAAAACTTTTGCACGCTTAACATTATATTCCTCATAAGGGAAATTAAGATTGAGAGCTAACCTCTCACTCACTCTCTCTCACGCACGCACACCCAAACAAAAGGAGATTTTGGAAACATTGGTCACTTTTTTCCACAAGTTCATGTTTATTTTGCAGTACAGAAATCATTTGAGCCCTGTTAGTACAACATTGAGCTTTTTAAATGTTCTCTTAAAAACACTAAATGCCTCCTCACTGGGCTCCTGTCAAGTCAATACTGCAGGCGACGTTTGGTCCTTTCTAAACACAACACAGATATTACAGCACGACTCAGCCACCATATCTGCCCTCCCCCTCCCAATTTCCCCTACCTCTTTCAAACTTCAGCAATATCAACTGTCTAGTTGGGTGTCTAGGAAGAGAGTTCACTCTGGCCTTATTTACTCACACACACACACACACATTCAAAACTGTGTGAGCTGTGCAGCTAAGTGCTTGTTTTTTTATTTTGCAGCTCTGGCCATAAAAAAATGACAGGGTTTTGCCTCTGAGCGCACTGCGGAGACACAGAAAGCAAAAGTGTCAAACTCAACACGTTTGTCAACAGAGCTCAGCAGGGGGTTGCTGCTGTTACATGATGCAAGCAGCCTTAGTAACAAGCTGTGCTATGACTGGCTGTTTAGATTTTTCCTCTAAATTGGCTGGGGCAAGCGGGAACAGTCCAACTCGGAACTCTGCAATGGGCTCTGCAGTCTAAGATGTCTGATTGGTAACTGTATGAACGACATTCAAATCAGAGAATTCAGTGATTTTATTTAGGGTATAGGTGCCATTTATGATATCCTGAAGCAAGAAGAGAAAGCGCCACACTAACATTACCTCTACAACACACACACACACACACACACAAAGACACACACATCTCACACACACACGCATATCAACTCCACAAGCAAGGGGCCATATTCAGTTTTTGCACAGAATGTCTGCTCTCTCCTTTGCAAACTCATGACACACACCCCAACTCTCTCGCTCACTCTCCTCACTGTGAATGGATAAGTACTGGTAGGTGTGGTCATAAGACTTGATAATACCGCTGGTTATTTGGCATCGCTGAGAGAGAGAGCGCGAGAGAGAGAGAGAGAGAGAGAAAGAGAGCGAAAGAGAGAGTGCACGAGTGAGACTGAGAGAGGGAGAGCATTTTTCTTTTCTCCAACCATCACCACGTTGCTCCAGATCAGTGCTCTCCCCACTGCCTGGAGATGAGCTGATGTCACCCTTCCCTCTCCCAAAGCAAAAAGCTAAGATTGTAACTGAGTATCTTAAACTTCTTAATAAGGTCAAAAAGAAAAAAAAAAAAAAAAGGAAAAAGGGAAAAAAGAAAAACCCAAACCAAAAACATGGCATCATCAGATAGCCCATTTCTTTTGGTCGGTTGTCGGTCTGTTTTGTTTACATTTGTTTTGTTTTTTTTAATAATTTGTTGTAAATTTTTTGTTAACTGGAGATTATAACGCCTTGTCTGGGCAATCTGGCCCACTAGCTCGCCCTACTGGTCTGCAGCGTCGCCAAAGATGTCGTTCTGCTTACGCTCCATCTCTGCAAAGTCAAAGTCTGTGCCCGTCATGCGCCGGTAGATGTCCTTGATGTCATCACAGGTGGTCTCAAAGTGGGTGGTAGCGTCGTAAGAACGTGAGATGAAGACCTGCCAGACACCCAGACAGACAGACAAACACACACACAAACACAGTTTGTACATTTTCAACCATGTTCAGAGAAATACCCCAGAGAACACCAACTTCCCCTACCCCCCTTACTCTCTCAAACATATACCAATAAATCTCTCTTGTGCCTTAAAATATCTACAGTGAGTTAGATCTTCATTTAATTTTTGGAAAAAAAGTGTGAAGACAGAAAAAAATGCACTGTCAGAATGTCCGTCAGTGTATTGTTTTCTTTATCTCTCTCACAACACAAACACTCTGGGCATCTCACCTGACTTTCAGTTCCCATATCAGTTGGTTCATACATGTCACTGACGCTCACAAATCTACAAAGGATCAGATAAGAAACACGTCAACTTCATGTAATACACACAGTAGATAAAATGCATCTCTCTCTCTCACACACACACACGCAGTACACAAAAAGCACTAACAGCATGAAAAAACATTGAATCTAGTAGACACACACACACTTGCATAAAATAGTACTCTATAACCATCCAATGACCATGCATCCATTACAAACATGTACACCAAGCCAAACACACACAGCACCCTTACTTCTGCTCAATGGGCTCCAGCAGGTCTAATGCAGGCTTGATCTCCTTCTCAGGGTCGCTGCTCTCCACTGTGGTGCTGACTATGGCAACGTACTTGCCCTGTGCTGCCACGTTATGTGCGTATGAGATCATACACACATAGATGTCTGTTGGAGACACATGAGAGATGTTACAAAACTAAAGAAAATGAGAGTTAATGTGTGTGTGCGTGTGTGCACACACAATGTTGAACGCAAACAATTTACCGTAATTACATTTCATGAACAATTATTTTATTTATTTGGTTGCCTCTTTTGTTGGCTTCATAGTTAACTGACAAGGTTTGTATTATCAATATGCCACATTTCTGAAGCAGGAAGATTTTCTTTCTAATGGAAAAATGACACATCATCTTTGTGATTTTAAAATAACTGGCAGAAAAACACACAGAGAAACACAAACACAAAGAAGGAGAAAATATTAAATAAATGACATGGGCAAGATTGTATCAAATAATGGCTCTCAATGTCAGCTTTGACTATTCTTCAATGGATTGCCCAGCCCTAAATGAGATGATTATCTGTGGAGAGGTTACACATCAGCTAAAATGGTGAGCTGGCATGTGCAAGGTCACTTCCTGCAGGGTCATACCGTGTTTCCTGTTGACCTGGTTCTGGGGGATGATGACCTGGCAGGAGTTGGCGTCGCTGGTGTTCTTGAGAGGGTGGTTCATGATGCAAATGACCCTGATCACCTGTCCCACCTTCTTGGCCCGGTCCATTAAGTAGCTGGGGTCACAGATTAGCTGTTTGCAGCGCGCAATCTGCAGAGCGCACACACACACACACACACACCACATTACATTACATTTAGCAGATGCTTTTATCCAAAGCGACTTACAAAGAGAGGACATAAACAATAGCATACAAAGTGTACAGTGTTCACAGGCAAAGAATAGAATAGATAAGTACTAGTGCAACAGTTACACACACAAAGGTCTAATATACAGATGTCTGAACACAGGGTAATATTGCACATTGGTTACACAAGTTATTGCACAGATTATCTTTGCTCAGCGCATATATTGCAGTAGAAGTTTCACCAGGCTGGGACACTTACAACCATCAAAACACTTTATTAAGTGCAATGGTGCCGGCTTCTAATGAGCTGAATGTAGAGCGCTTTGTGTTTCAGAAGATCGTGAAGACTTTCATGTTGCCATACAATGGTGTGAAATGATGGTGTGAAATGTGTTGATCACCTGCTTTCACCTTTGTCATTTTTTCTTCCTTTTTTTTACTTCAAAGACATCAACGCAGAAATGAACTCAATTATAAATTATAGAACTGTTTGTGTTTCTGTCTGTCTGTCTGTGAGTGTGACCGTGTGTGTGTGTGTGTGCATGCATGTGCTTCTACTCACCTCTCCCTCCGATTTAACTCCTACAGCCTTTCCATTTTCAAAAATGATCTCCTCTATGGGCTTGTTCAACATGTAGGTTCCTCCATAGATGGCACTTAGTCTGAGAGAGAGATTACAGAAAGGACAGAAAGAAGGATTTAGTTTTGCTGACTTGGTAAAATTGTGTGTATGCTGTGGTGTGTTGTGTGTGTTTTAAATGTGTGTATGCACGTGTGTGAAAGATATGTATTGCAAATGTGTGTGCAATATAAATGTTTGTGAATGCATGTGCAAGTGTGCGTTTAGGAGTGATCGTGTGTGAAAAGTAGTATGAGAGTGTGTGTGTGTGTATGTGTGTGTGTGTGTGTTGGAGTGCTTGTTAGGAGTGAATGTGTGTAGACATGAGTGTGTCTGTGTGTGTGTTGCTGGAGTGTGTGTTAGGAGTGAATGTGTGTGGAAATAAGTGTGTGTGTGTGTGAGTGGTCACCTGGCAAAGCCCTGAGGCAGCTCCCCGAGGCCATACAAGGGGTACAGGTAAGGGCTCTTGCCGTAGCGAGCCAGAGACTCACTGTACAGCTTGATCCTGTTGATGGTATCAACGCATGGCTGGTCCAGGTAGCTACAAAGAAAAACACAAACACACACACACACACAATTAATAGAACTACACTGATATACTGTACATTCGATCATCTGGAGGCTTTTCTATAGCTCAGATTGCTCTGGGGTGAGAGGAGCTCAGATAGTCCAGTGCAAGCAGTAGACTTTACTCCAAATATCTTGGGTGTTACTTCATAGTGTTGAGCTTTTCATTTATGTCCTGCAATGTAAAAAGTCAGAAAGACCCATAAATGAGAGGATGTTTCCAAATGTCTGCTCAGTAGAGTACACAGTACACAGAGTGTGTGTGTCTGTGTGTGTGCATGCATGTCCAGTTGTGTTTTTATAAAGAAAACTAAGAGCGCCAGCTATATCAGCTATACACACACACACACACACACACAATATAGTCTACAGTACTATTGTATCAGTGACTACTGTACAAGTTTACCGTTACTGTTTATTGCTATTTAAGGTCTACTATGGAATATATGTTAAAATGTTCATCTTTTTCTGCAGCCTGCTTTAGAAAAAAGCATCTATCCATAAATGCAAATAACGTCTGTCTGTGTAAAGACAGTAAAGTCTGTCTGTAAAGCCTCTCATACCTCTCATACCACTCATCTGACTGACCTCAAATTTGGTACATGTCTTGCTAATGGCATGTGTGAGAGCAGTGCCATGGTAGTTGGTTTATAGACAAAAAATACAAGACATCATTACATGAAGTGAAGTAACCTTCTGCCGCTCTAACTCCACCTCTCACATACTCCCGGTGCAGTACTGAACCGGCGTGGGCAAAGAAGCCCATTCTGAATGTTGCTGACAAAGTCATCTCTTAGCCTACAATTCAAGGGAATTAAGATATCTAATCTTAAAGACATACACAGTTTGAAGACCACAGATCATGCAGTGTGCCGACATAGGCAAGCGGTCTGTTGAAGTCTCCATTTAAAACGAGCAATGTTGCCTCAAGTGTCCGGACATCAACTATAACAATTAACATTAGTTAATTAGTTCTCAGCTCCATCACATAGACATGGCCTCTGTAGCCTCTGCGATAGGCTCTGGAGTGCATCTTAAAATGTTAAAATGGAACAACATTTCTTGACGTGAAACCCAAACATGGATGCCTGCAGCTCTCGCTACTTTCTGTAGCCTTTAATAAACAAGTGCCTCCTCTAACTGCATGGGCCTGAATCCAGCCCATAATATCACAGATTTCACATGGACCTACCTGCACCAGTTTCCTGGTATACTAGTCTGCAAAATGTGAGTTAATGTCACAATGAGCACAAAAAACACACATATCAGACAGTGTGTGTGTGACTCACTCGTCTGTACGGTAGAGAGCGAGGGCATGTCCTGTGAAGTCCACTACATCCTGGCCCAGGTCGAATTTCTTGTAGACATCCCGCATGGTGGTCTTTTTTGGGTCCACGCCTTCCATGGTTTTGGGGTCATTCTCGTCAAAGTTGGCCACAAAGACCAGGAACTTGCGGAAGCGCCTCTTCTCAAAGAGACCCATGAGACCTAACAGGGGAGCAAACAGGTTGGAACTCTGCGGCCTTTGGATTTTTCCGGAAACTTTTTAACATCTGGCAGTGTTGACTTCAAACTATCTCCAAAAATGGCCACTTTTTCCCTTTGCTAACATCTTCTCAAGTTAATTATCTAGTTCACCTTCAATGTAGCGAGCATGATCACATTGACCAGCCATAGCCACTACTAAATGAGTGTTACAAAATACAAAGTTACAAGAAGAACACACATATTCATTTTCAGGGGCACAGAAATCTATATAGAAATTTGTATCACATTAGATGAATAAAGAATTGTGATCATGTGCATGAGTGAATGACAAAAACGCCAAATGCCACACTTTTGTTTCCAAGATCCGCTGATCCATTGATGAAACACTGTGAACTAAGTGTTTTTTTTCTTTGGACTGAACTGCACTCTACTGCAAGCAGAGTGGACCAGCAAACTCTAAACACTTATGCTGTTCCCTTCTGTTCCCTTGTGTTCATTGCTGTGTGGTCTCTCTGAGAGGGGATTACTTACTGGAGGCCAGGGCCTCGGTCTCGGTGGAAGGCACCTTGTAGATGCTGCCCTTCTTGTAGACGAAGCTTCCTTCGATCACCTTGAAGTCCAGGTAACGCGTCACCTGAGTGATAAGCAGCATGCGCACCAGCTGGCCTGCCAGAGGGAAAGAGAATGGGGAGTTATCAGACACTATAATCACAATGGGACACACACACACACACACACACACACAAATGTTTTGCAGCTGTAGAGCGCTCTTGTAAACTAATGTTTAGTGGCACATTATCAAGTGTCAAAACGACTAACCCTATCTGTGAAACTGTTCATCTGAATAGCTCTGAAAATTTCTGCCTGATTATTACCAGGTAAATATCACACATGGCAACTAAGGATGAATAGGCTTATTAAAGCTAATTAATTAGGATAATTAATTGAGCATATCAGTAGCTTGTCATTTAATAACCTATTAGACCGACCCCACCAAGCCTATGATTGTGTTGTTGGATTCAGATATAGTCCTGTACACATTTAATGCCTTTCATTCTGGTCACTGCTGTTGCCAGGGCAACCAGAGCAGCTGCTCCATGGAATGCAGCAATGTCTGGCACAGGCTACTCACTCTGGCCACAGCTGGACTGCATATGACTGCAACCATCCTGACAGCAAGTGTGTGTGTGTGTGTGTGTGTGTGTGTGAGAGTGTGTGAGAGAGAGAGAGAGAAAGAGAGTGGGAGTGAGTGAGTAGAGAGGGGGGTGAGATTGAGGAATGAATTTGTGTGTGTGTGTGTGTGTGTGTGTGTATGGGAGAGAGAGAGAGAGACAGAGAGAGTGTGGGTGTGTGTATGTGTGTGTGCACGCAACAGAAGGCTCTAAAGAGTGTGCATTTGAGGAGTGCGTTTGTCTGACAGAGCTAGAGAGTATGTATGAGAGATGTACGTTTGTGTGCAGCATAGACTTCACAGTAATTAATGTTGAGAATGGATTACCGTTGGCCATGAGGAACTTGGGGATGAGATCCACATTCCAGTCACGGCCCTTCCCCATAGAATCTGGTGGGCTGCCGGGCAGGTTGAACCGTTTATAGAGCTGCGCACACACACACACACACACACACACACACACACACACACACACACACACACACACACACACACACACACACACTAACATTAAACCTTTTACTACATATTTAGCTACTGTGGCTTACTGTGTCAGGTTTAGTACGAATGTGTGATTCAGTTTCAATTCTAACCATGTGGGCAATCAAATGACTGTGTGTGTGTGTACGTCACTTACATCCTCCAGTGGTGTTATGGAGGCGCTATCTCCCCCGTAGTAGGAGTTGCGGTCCATGTGCAGCACCTTCTTCCCCTTCACGGACATGATGCCTGACAGGATGCATTCCTATTGGACAGACAACAACAAAGAGGGAGGGGTCAAGCACTTCCTCTTGCTCAAACAGCAGAGACTAAATCAACTACTATGCAAATAAATGCACAGCCCCATAACCAATGCATAGGCTGTACAGTTTTATATTGACAAGCTGTTCCTGTTCTCTATGAGGAAGAGAGAGAGAGAGAGTGTGTGTGTGTGTGTGCGCGCGCACACACACTTTGAACGATCAAAGTTCAATGAGAAGGTGAATTGTCCTTCCTGTATGTGGTCAAGCTGTCAATAAAAGCATGTGAAAATGTGTGCATGCATGTGTGTCTCTGTGTGTGTGCTTATGTAAGGGATGACAACCGAAGTGTGTGTGAGCATACAAAAGATTTTGGGAGTTCCTAAAAGCTCTGAACACAGTTGGAATTCCTCGATGTCAGACTTTTACCTTGGATCGTAACCCAAGCCTGGTGTTTGTGTGTGTGTGTGTGTGTCTGGATTGCATTAGCAGTAGTAAGAATTCCAAAAGCAGAGAACTCTACTTAAAATTCCTGAGCAGTTTCCCTTCTGAAGAAAAGGCTTTACGGGAAAACTCCAGCTACACAGAGTGTGGATAAGGCCTTATCACAACAGTAGCCACAATTATCTACCATACAAACACAATCACAAGCACGCACAGATAATATTGTTTTAGAGTTAAGGAATGATTTGGGGTTCACAGTTAAATTCGGGATAAAACGTAACATATTCATCATTCCGTGTCAGCGAGTGAATTCAAAGTATGCAGTATTTTGATGCAAGAGTTCAGTCAAGGTTCACAGACTAGCCTTTACAAGTAGCACTTCAGATAAAAAAGGAGATTATTTTTAAAAACTAATTCTGAAATAGTATGGAATTCCAACTGCAAAAAATAACCCTGAAGGTTAGGTACAGGGGTGTACATCTTTTAACAGGGACTATGTGGTCAAGATTTGAGTTTTCAAGAACTGGATGGCCTGGCTACAACTAGAACCATTGTTAAACTTGTTAAACAGGTAGGGTACCCCTCCACATTGGTGCAAATTCAATTTAATTCAATTGAATTTCTGATATACAGCATGAAAATGTGTCCCACAAACAGGTGCATGTGTGGTGTGCGAGTTCATGGCAAAGGTTTTGTAAAGAGCTTAAGAAAGCATCTCAACGTCATGTGATGCCAAAAGTGGACTTCATGTACACACACACACACACTTCTATTCACAATGCATCACATTGAGTATAAACTGCATTGCAATGGTTCTCCAGCCACACAGAAAGATATTAAGTCTTCATAGGGTGTCAGGAATTCCTGTTAGCCTATATGTACATAGCTCTCTACAGCCTACAGCATTGAAGGCCAAAGCAGTATGATCGTTTCAATAATGTTTGTAAAAGATTAACATGAGGGCTCACTTGACAACACTCAGACCACAATAACAAAAAAAAAAAAAGACAGGAAGTGTTGAGATTATTTTTATAACCTCACACTTCTCTTCCTCCTCTCTCTCCACACACACAGACACACACAGAAACACTTCTGTACTTCACAATAAAGTTGCTGCTGTTCAAGTGTCCAATTATTAAAAAAAATAAAATAAAAAGACACTGCACTCCATCCACTTTTCTATCTTGTGTCCATGTAAAAGCCATTTCCTTAATATTTTTTCAAGACAAAACAATTCACTACCAGACAAAATATATATACAGTTTGCAACCCTCCAATTTGTAGCTTGGCCATCACACACCGGCAGCCTCAGTGCTAAGTGAGCACACTTGGGAAACGTAGCCCTGAAATCTGCCTGTCTCACAGAAAAGAAATTGCTGTGCTCACACCCAAGGGACAGCGGGAGGGGACAGGCTGAGACTCAGGTGAAGGCTGGTGGTGGTGCTGCTGCAACCTGGCCCTCTAGAACCGAGCAGCAAGAGGAACACAACGGCCAATGCAGAATTTAAATGAGCATCAACTCAAAAGATCTGCACGCTAGTGGGGGATCAGAGGTATCCTGTGTGTGTGTGTGTGTGTGTGTGTCACAGAGCAACAGGAAGCTGAGATTTGGCACAGCCTAGGTGAGTCAAAGTGAAGCACAACATAAACTTGCCCTAGACTCTTCAGTTGAATGGGTGTTTATGTTTGTAACCTACATCTACCTTGTAATCTCTCTCGTAAGATAATGATGGCTCAGCCCCAGGCAGATTGCAGGGCTCCTACGGTCCTTCCACTGCATTGGTGTTTAGGTCTTAAGGAAGTTATCTGATGCATCAATAACCTCAATTGGAAGTATGGCCAGTGTAAATAATGCTCTTTCTTCACTTTGGTCAGCATACATATTTTAACACTCATCAGTTTAAATTCCCCTGAAGGTTGTATTGGAGAATCTTAAAAGTATTTCTGATCAAAGAATGGTACTTAATAGAGCAGCATAGGGCAACATTGACAGTTTTGGGCTGATCCCAGTACAGCACAGAGATGCATGGCCCATGCTCAGTCATGTTTATTTGTGCTGTGTCATGAGAAGGTGCTGTGACTGACATGTGACACATTAATTGCGTCCTGTGGGTGGGGGTGTGTACAGAACGTAAAGCCAGTAAAGCATGGACAGACATTCCACAATGGAGAAAATTATGCCCAAAATTCTACCGAATTATGAAGACACCTGTCAGTATCTTGGCAACGGTGTCTCACCAATAAAATGATCAAAAGACAGTGCTCAATTTAGCATCATACACCTGCTATGGCAAGTGCAGCAGGTCACTACCTCCCCATTTCAGACAGCCTCTGCGAGAATTATCCCAGCTAGGAGGCAGTACACAGTGATGTGCAAACTATGTACCTGCAGGTGCTCAATACACACTTAATCACACACATTTCTTCATAAGCAGCAATAAGGACACCAGCTGTAGGCAACTTCACAGAAACTTCCTATAGTCAGTTAGTCGTCCGGGCAAAACATTAAAAAAGCAATCTCACTCTTCTGTTGGTAGTTCTGTAATTACTACTTCTCACAACCTGGAATAAACCTTTTCAGCTGCCAGCACAACGTTGGTCAGGTGACGTCAGGTGATGCAGACCGGCCCCATTCTTTTTGCTCTGCTTCTCAGGGTTAATGACGGACGGAGAGGCAAAGACGCAGCAGGTGAGAGCACCAGTGTGTTAAACCTTAACAGAGCAGCTATTAAAGAGTGCTGACTGGGCAGTTAAAAGTCCTCCTGCTCATTGCTACACCACACCAGGGTACCAGGAGTGAAACACCACACACACACACCACACCCCTGACCATACCTTAGCTCCCAGGCCGATTCAAAGGACCATTGAGGTGGAAGATTTGTCTGTTTCTCCTGTTGGCATTTCACTTCACACTTTCATGTTGGCATCCTACTGGGCTCTGACCTATCAGTCTGTTCTGATTGGCTGATGGTTTATTGGTCCATCAGGTACAGCTGATTGGCTGTCTGAAGGGGTGGTCATTACTACTGACCCAATGTCAATCTCTGATATCTGCTTACGTATCTTATGCATTACTACAACAAAACCCATTACCCTTCAGTGGCTCCTCAAAAAGAAAACAAAAATTGAGATTGTGGAGAACAAGAGCGAGAGGGAAAGAGAGAGAGTCCTCCTGAGAGAGCATAAATAAGTGGTAGAATGTAAGCAGGTGTGAGAGATTTAAGCTGCTGCAACAAAAGCAGCAGCAAGCAGTGACAGGCTACTCTTATCCAATAATCTCAGTCCTTAAAGAGGCATGATTGGCTCAGATTGTTTTTGACTCTTACCTTCTTCCCTTTCCAGCCCTATCCATCTCTCTGATGCGCTTTCTGCCCTGACTAGGGGTCAGTTGAGAGTATGTGGGCAGGAAGGAGGTGGGCAGAGGAGCTCATCGACAGTTCTGGGAACAGGAAGCAACCCCCCCCCCCCTTCGCCATCTCCTTTCTCTTAGCACTGAGAAGGGAGCTGTTGATAGCTCTCTCCTCACTTTCACTTCCCTCACAAATATGAAAAACACCCCACCCCATATATACACGACTACAACTACGTAACACACACACAAAAACACAGAGAGCGAAATGCGGTTTCTTCTAGTCCCGAATTAAAAAAACAAATACACACACTATGCACAATATGCACAACACTACAGACTTCCTAAGCAGCTTCCCTTTCCTGGTGCAACTGGAATCTGGTTTGTGTGAGAGGGGAGAGGGGAGCAGCAACTTACTTAAATAAAATTTACTAGAATAGGAAGACGATCTTAGAAAAATAGCATTGAATGTAGCTATGACAGACAAGTGAAGTGCATTATTTTGTGCATCATAACAGGCGGCGGATTGCGTGTTAATGACAATCATTCCAGACAAACGCGGCCACTAGACAATCAGCAGACCGGAAGCTGGTAGCCGCCCGGCCTGCCAGAGTCCACCAGAGCAATCTTGTACTGTAACTCTTATCACGAGTTTTTCCGTATCATGGGCTCTATGGAGACATACATTTGCGGCCAACTGAGTAGTTGACCGACTGTTGATTCGCCCATTACGATCTATATCCATAACCAGCAAATTATTTTTAGGACGGGCGAATGGAGAGCTCACCAGCCAAACATAAAAGGCATTGTGCTCTACTCAAAGAAAACATCCGGAACGGAACGGCAACCTATTAAAATATCATCTATGATGACAAAAAACTATGACATCGCGAGGAGACGTATGAGGTCAAGTCAAAAGTCCCGGGTGTGACTGTTTACGCTCTAAAAAAATAGTTAAACGTTATGCTGCTGAGTTAACTTTTCCAATGTCCTGGATTCGTCGTGGCTCAAAGTTTGAAAACCTCTTCCCACCCTGGTAACTCCTTCTGGACAGACATGACTTGACTCACCCAAACCCAGTCCAAGTGATTACATATTTCCCTATTTAGTTGCACTTAGTCAACACTCAACCATTCATACCTCGACGTGACCGCAGAACAAGTGTGCCCGTGCGTCTGGCAAAAGAACTATCCAAAACCAACAGGTTATCGTTAGATAAGTTGCTTAGCGCGTAAAGTTGGCCTTCACAGATACGTGACATAACTTAGTATCGTCAAAGCTGAATAGCAAGCAAGCGAGCTAACAAGCTATTCAGGTCTGAAGATTTCGAGCTACTGTTAATCTGTTCAAGTGATTGTGTTGGCTAACGTTAACTCAAATGAAGTTTATGCGCGCATGAGTTGGCACTGCATGTTCCATAAACAGGTTACATTACCATACATTAAGACAACGATAGTATTTGCAACCACGTTTAATTAAAAGACGAGCAAAACCACTGAGGCCTAGTCAGGATAGTTAGCTCACAAGCTAGCTTATCCGGCGCTTCAACAGCCGGCGGAACAATTAGCTCGCTTTCGACATCTAGCTAGTCAAAATTAGCTCGACAGTCAATACACAGTCGCCGCCGCTAGCTTGCAGGCTAGCGAACCAGACAGTGTGCAGGCCAACTGCGGTTATCATAGACTGACACGGGTTGCAAATAACTCAAATTGTAAAGGTAAGACAGTGTGCACCGACAGGAAAAAATATAATACCGTAAGGCCGGTCCCCAGAACAATGACGTCGTATTCTTCATTCATTTTCCCAGATAATCAGCCCGCTTTTCCCGTGTGTCGGGTCGAAGAAAATGGAGATCTGGTAGAGTTGGAATGAAAGGGCAGCTTTGCAACGTCAAGCGGGTCCGCCGCACGGCAGGGGAGGAGCTAGTTTATCCGCCAGCCGCGCATAGGAAACGTGTAGGCTACAGACCAGCGACAGACAGTGTGAATCGTACCGTTAGTAAATGCCGACATATAGCGTTAATTTCTATCGTTACATCAAATCATGGCTGACGCCCGCAGATCTTCATATAGTACCAGTACCTGCAGTTGCTTGGTTAGGTTAGGGTTAAGACTGTGTAAGTAAATAACCAACACAATGTTTGCCAATGGAAACTCATATCCTGTTACTTCCCCCATTCATTAAGCTGCCCAATGGGAACCACCAGTATTGGTTTGATTAAGACTTTATTGTTTACTTTTGTACAGCTGGTCATCACAGGAGCAGGTCTATCTTGACAAGCAGGATTCTCTGTCTCTCGCTCCGTCCCTCCCCTCTCAAACAAACATGCACATAGGCTACACACACACACACCCTTCTGGCGCGCCACACACAAAGACAGTTGTACAATAGTGAAGCAGCAGGTCACATGACCGAAGTACACAGGGTCAGAGGGACAATCTGGTGTAGCCTGCTGCTGTTAATCCTGCACATGCTGCTGTCCATGTCAGACAGACAGATCTCTCAAGAGGAATTAGCTTGGAACCCACACTCACCACTCCACTGCCTGTACACACATAAGGAAATGAAAACACTGTGGCTCTTCCATGTTACCGGCTTGTGTGCCACAGTTTCCATGACAACACACCCAGGGCTGATATGAGAAATGTCACAGTACCTCTTGTGCATAGCTTTTTGCATGCGTGTATGTGTTTTGTGATTAATTAAGAATGAAACATACACATGTGCAAACTCTTACCACCAAACCCAGTCTCTAATTAAATAATCTTTCATTTGAAACAATGCAGGTCTGTCTCAATGCTGCCAAACATGAGATGAGTGTATCTATTTGTGTGTGGTTGTGACTCACGATGAATGCTAATGTGTAGGCCGATTATGTACACTGAGAACACCTGCACTGTAATTGTGTGTGTCAGTGCCGTGCATCAGTGTGGTGTGTGACGTGTCTGTGTTGGTGTGTATTCATGGTGTGTTCTGGGTGTGGCTTTCAAGCACACTTTTGACGGCAGGCTTCTTAGCGAGCTGTGCTGCCCTGACACCCGACGTGTCCGCTGAGTCCGTCAGTCCCAAAGCCAGCAGAGCGGCCACCGTGTCGGCATGCTGACCAATACTGGCCATGTGCAGAGCTATAGGAGACAAATGCGTGCACACACACACACACACACACACACATATATATATAAGGTACAGAAGCATTTATTACAAACAGCCTTTTCCAGGACTACAAACTGGACTGCTTTTATAATACCAGCATTATCAATCCAGTACACTAAAACGTCATCTATGCATTTACAATGCAGTTCCCACCTGTGCGCCCCTGTGTGTCCGTGGCATACAAATCTGCCCCCAGTTCAAGGAGAGTCTTCACAGTGTTAGTGTGTCCTTCCTAAAACGCACAAACACACGAGAGAGAGAGAGATAGAGGCTTCAGATAGAGGAATGTGGATTTGTGATGACTCGTGAAAACAACAGGATATGATGCATTTCTTGTGAAAGAGATACAAGGATGGAAAGAAAAGCCAAGTTGAGGGAAGTGTGGCTTAAATACAAGCTAAGTCATAACTCTGCAGACAATCCAAATACTTCCCAATGTAAAAGGAAATATGCAGTGTCACTTGCCTGTGTGAGTTGCACTGTATCTACATGTTTGAATCTATAGCACTATTCAATGAGTTTGAGGGTATTTGAGAACTTACATCTGTGGCTTATACCAGTCTTACCCAGACTGTGTGCTGCAACACAGTGCAATGCAATAAAGAGTTTTTACTGCCCATGATAATAATTAACTATTGGTTTAACTTGTAGGCCATGTAAATCACATTTCATGACAGCTTCTAAACCTTCCTTACTATTATTAAAGTGATACTGTGGAGTAATTCCAATCATGCTATACGAGCTTGAGCTTTCGAACGGTGCCGTTCAGTTACTGTTAGCTGCTGGTTTGCTATTTGGTCTATATAGTTCCAAATTCTCTCACTATCCAATCGCTTTAAGCCTAGATTCTGAGCTACATTCTAAATTCTCAGTCAGTACTGTTTTGATTGGTCAAGTCAAGGAATAATACAATCACATGCAACCAACTGCCAACCACACCTCAAACAGGTATATAGAAAGAAAATCAAGAAATACTCTTAAATGGCATTTGACCCTGAACCTTACCAAGCCCGTTTTGTCACCCTGAGTAGAAAAACAAAAAAAATTGAAAAATTTTCACTAGATATGAAATAAATCACTACAAATTACATTCATGATTCTGCTTCATTGTGCTTTTTGGCAATTATTCTCTGGCAGATATTGGTCTCACTGCCTGTTATCACTGAGAACTTCCTTGTCTCTGTGTTAATCCACTTGTATTTCGGTTTAGCACTGTGTTAAATTAGCACTGAATTAAATCAGTATTAATTAGTGATGTTACTATGAACACATTGTACGTAACATGTCAAACTAATTAGAACCTAATGTGTCAAAATGCCAGAGTGAACAGGGGAAATAAACAGCAGGATACTTCCTGTGACTTTCTATCTTTAATAATATGATAATAATGTGCTGAGAGATGTTCCTTATTGTAGATGATTGTGCCTAACAAAGTTTGTAAAATAGGCTTGCACTTTCAGACAATTAAGTTTCTATCTGTGCGTACATGAATCGTGTGTGTTCCACCATTCCTCTATATGTACGTGCATGTGTGAGAAGGAAATGTGTCCAGAAATGTTTTAAGCGTATGCATGTATGTATGTGTGAGAAGGAGATGTGTGCAGAAATGTTTGAAGCATATGCATGTATGTATGTGTGAGATGGAGATGTATGCATGTGTGTGTGTGTGTGTTTATGTAGTGTATAGTGTGTATAATAATGACCTTGGCAGCATAGTGCAGTACTGTCAGCTGCATTTTGGTGGCCCTTGTGTTGACATTCACACCCAATTCCTGAACCAGGTAGCATAGTGCCTCCTCCTGGGCAGTAACACACACCTGGTGTAGGGGCGGCACCCCTAACACATCTACAGCCGTAGGAGAAGCCTGCACACACGCACACACACAATAACAAATACATTAAAATAGAACAACATACCAAATATACAGACAGCCTTATAAACTAAATATTTTGTTGTAATATATTTAGTGCATAGTATTTATTTGCTGCAATTATGTCTTCTTGTTGCTTTATTTCTTATTACAGTTGTGTAAACAGTGTCGAAATGCAGTGCTGTATACGTGCTATACATGCAGAAGTATACATGATATACGTAGCTTATCAAACATATGAAACCTAATTAAATTATCAACTATAGCATTCTCCAGCTGTGTACATGGTATAGAGGTTCACCTGGGAATGATCTCATCGTTAAACTCCAAGATCTCATCATTCACTCATTTTACACTTCCCAGCATACACATGCTGAGCAACATGTTGCTTGTGTTGTTTACCTGGTGTTTGTCCAGGAGGAATCGTGCAATGGAGATATGACCATTTCTTACTGCGTCCATGAAGGGGGTGACCCCACAGCTGTCTCTGCAGTCTTGTTGATACTCACAACTACAACACACACACACACCAAGTGATCCATCTTTTGAGATCAGTTCTTCCATAATCAAACCTAGATATCTAAATAACAAACACCTCAACAATTTTAAGCATTAATACAAACGAAAATTTCACACTGATCACAGCTCATTCACCCTTGCAACTAACCTTTCCAGAAGAATTTGGACGACATCTTCACATCCGTGCATGGCTACATGTTGAGAAGAGAGAACGCCTTTACTATGTATGTAGGAGTAGCTTGTCATGTCTATCACTAACTGCTTTATGTTAATATAATGACTTATGTATGTCTCTGGATGTCCAATAAGGGCCTACATTTAGTATTCTGGGAGTATAATTGCTGTTGGTGACCATTACTGTGTACTAGACGCAGCCTGGAGGTCATCGACCTGCTGCTGGAGCAAGGTGCCAACCCCTCCCTGAAGAACAAAGATGGTTGGACAGATGGTTCCTACTAAGAGCTACTTAAGTGGTAAAAGTTTTTCTATCGACAAGCAATAAAAGCAACTAAAACAACAACAGCAACGAGCAACAAAATTTGGCCAACAAGACGGATTAAACTGGCCTGGTAATAAAACCAGCCCCTAGTTCTACAATTTCTTTTCGCATAAAGGGTCTGGACATTTGGTAGTGAGATTTGATTGCTTGCTTGCAGTGTTTAAAAAGATTGGATCAGCCCCTGACTGATAGCTGACCGATAGCATTCTAGCTCTGCATTCACAGCTCCTCCCTCTGTTTGCTGATTTAACAGGTTAAAATGCCTCCTGAGACAACAAGCTCAATGGGATCAAATCCAAACTAGCACTGTAGGGATATGATAATCAAATGGAAGTGCTAGGAAGGCATGGCCAGGCTAGGACTAAACTAAAAGTTCAAAACTGCTCAACTCTATGCAAATTAGATATGGCACATTTTAGCTGTAAATGAAATGTCAATGGGTGCGTTATGAGCGAACACGGATATTTTAGTGGCTATTTTATAGAAACAAAATCGATTTTACAGCTTTAGTAGCTCTTGGTGTAAACATACAGTAAGACTATGTTAATCTGTGCGGTGCATGATCTGTGCATACATGAGACAGAGAGAAATTAATCAAATTAAATGTGTTTGAAATGTCTTTGTGTAAGTATGTTTGTCTGTGTTTGCTGATTAACAAAAGCATGTCTGTTTGTGCGTGTGCTGGTACCTGCAGTGTGTAGAGGTGTTCTTTTGGTCTTGCTCTCTGTCCTCCACAGCTCACTGTCGGCCAGTAGGAGGCGCTTTATGACTGCAGGGTCTCCCTCACGGCATGCGATGTGAAAGGCTGTCCAACCATCTTTGTTCTTCAGGGAGGGGTTGGCACCTTGCTCCAGCAGCAGGTCGATGACCTCCAGGCTGCGTCTAGTACAAGCCATCATCAGTGGTGTCCTGCAGGGACGATCAATGGTTCGATCAGCCTGTATCTTTCTTTTAAAATGTCTAATCAAGTAGGCCTATGACAAAAAACAGTCATGTCATTCGTTGTTCAAGTCAAATGTAAACCAGATCAATTAGTTGCATATCTGTAACCTCTGTCTTAAATAATGGTGCTTGTTCACACTATTTAATGGTTGTAATCTATCCCTGATGTCTCATTCATGCCTCTCACACTACTGCAAGTATCCAGAAGATTCTGGGCCACTAAAAAGAACCTAACCCCAGGGCAGGGACTTACTTTTGTCCAGTTCCTGCTAAAGTGTAGTGTAGGTTCCTGCAATGGAGACACTTGCAATGGCATGTCATGTGAAATTCACTCCAGAGTTCCTGCTGCTGATACTGCCCCACTAATAGGCTATCTGACTGTCCACTTGCATTTTTGTTGTTATGCTTAGGACTGCATATTTTACGTTTCGTTAAAATGTCACTCCTTCGAGCCGGATTCGAACCAGCGACCTAAGGATTTCAGTATTGTGCCTCTACAGTCCTCCGCTCTACCAACTGAGCTATCGAAGGATGATAATAGCTGATTCCTGTTGTGCTTGTGTTTGTTGTTATGCCAAGTACGGTAAATTTCACAAACATACACATTTCGTTAAAAAGACCACTCCTTCGAGCCGGATTCGAACCAGCGACCTAAGGATGTCAGTGCTACACCTCTACAGTCCTCCGCTGGATACTGCCTCAACTGATAGGTTGCCATTCTGTCAACTTGTACTTCGTTGTTATGCCAAGGACGGCATATTTCACGAACATACAAATTTCGTTAAAAAGGCCACTCCTTCGAGCCGGATTCGAACCAGCGACCTAAGGATGTCAGTGTTACACCTCTACAGTCCTCCGCTCTACCAACTGAGCTATCGAAGGCTGAAGGTAAAGTGCGACAGTCACATAGAAGACCGCACACACAACACCAGTCATATTTGCTGAATAATGATCAAACCGCCCTTCGCAACATATGTTGTCAGAACTGAGTTGAAACTTACCAATCTGCCTTTTTCAAACTGTCCACTTTGGCACCTCTTCTTAAAAGGTAGCTAACGCAGCGTGCGTGGCTCATAGAAGAAGCTTCATGGAGAGGTCTCTTGTAATCATTATTGTACAACTCTATGTCCATATTTATGATTTCAACTAAATACGTCAATATATCTAAGTGTCCGTGTCTGGCCGCGTAATGTAAAAGCGTGTCTCCAGATCTTCCGAAATGTCCACTGACAACAGACTGTCGGATATCGTCGTTAGCTTTGAGTTTTTCTTCGAGCAGACACAACTGTCCCTCTTGAACGAGTTTTATTAGGTTCCTTGAATTGTTTTCTTCTCCCATTTTAAGAAATCTATCTAATTCTGTTTTTTATTTAATGGCACAGACATCGACTAGCAGAATGCATTAACCAAACCCCGTTACAAGGCGCCTTTCATCACAGGTTTGCTGACATTATGAATTTAAATGTGCAAACATGGCAGGCATGTCTGCTGACGAAAATAATTACCACACTTTCCAAAGACACAGGATGGTGACTGTAAAACCAAAGTAAAACTGGTAAAACTCAGTGAAACTCCAGTCGGACATTTACAGTACAGTTAGGATGAAGTCGCAAGTATATGACATGCACATGTAGATCAAAATCCTGCAACATTATTGGATAGCTCTTGTTGTGACGATTGTGCTGAGACTACAAATGTGAGTGGCAACCTCTTTTACTATGGTGGCAACGTGTGTCGAACAGGCGTTTCTTGGGTTGAAGTAAAAACACACGTACACGTTTTGTTTTATTTTGCAACAAGTGACATTCAAGTAAAGTCAATCTGAGCCAACACTTCACTTTTTTATGTTTAATTTCCAGTTGTAGCATTTCATTTTTACTGCTGCTTCAGGAATCAATATCATTGCCTCCATTCACCACCAGTCACTCACTCTTGGCTGTCTCTCACACAGACACTGTCTCACATTCAACAGTTTTACAATACCAGCCACCACATCAGTGTGTTGCAGAATTAGAATAAATAAATTAAAACGAGGTTAAACACATTTTAAATATAGTTATAAAAAAGAACACAATAAATTCAAGTGTTTTGCATGTGTGTATGTGTGCTTGTACTGCATACACAAACACAAATCTGAAGAAAAATTATTCTCTGACATCATAACACTCTGGGATATATACAATGGAATTTATATAACTGTTGCACACTAACTAAATCACATAATGCCTAACGCACACACTCACACATACTCATCTTCAGTGAACATATATATATATATACACCCTTTCCTGAAGGATACCTTAAGCACTGTATGCACATAATTGAACACTGATCTTTCCAAAGCAGATTTCCAATTACTGCAACATTTTAGGCAAGAAACTGTGTATTACATCCAGACACATTCAGTTTTCCTCCTGTTTTACGTGTGTGTGTATGTGTGTGTGTGTGTGTCAGTGGCTGAAGGTGTGGAGCAGGCGACCAATATTAGCAGCACATAAGCGCAACACCACTGAAATTGTCAGACCTACACCTGAAGGGATAGCATCTCTTCTGTTCTGGTGGTGGTCTTTTGGCCTCTTATTGTAGCTTATGGATGGTGTGTGAGTGAGGGATCACAATGCATTCTTGCATACAGAGAGAGAAGGGGCGCTAAAGGCAGACTTGTGTTAAGAGAGGCCTCATACACACTCACTCACACACACACACACACGCACGTTAATGCAACCTACAACTTCCTTACAGAGACACACATTCACATGTGAACGTGCACACACAAACACACACACACCCACACACACACGCACACACTTAAAGTATTAACACATTTCGGTGCAACAGCTGCATTTGTGAAGAGCTTCTCTTAAGGTGAAGCAGGCCTGGGTGCATGCTTGTCTCATTCTCTCTGGGCATATACAGTGTTAGTCTGTGTGTTCTCCCACCCCTTCACCTCCATTAGCTCTGCTGGCAAATGTGTGTCTGGCTGTGTCCCATTGACTGGGAGGTGTTCTGGTGCTGGGGACGGCAGTTACATGCCATTCATAGTAGTATATTTTTGAATCATTTAGAGTGTATGAGTGTGTTCAATGCTTTGCCATGGGAAAAAAGTGTTTTTTGGGTGTGTGTGTCTGTCTGTCTGTCTAAAATTGTTGATGTGTATGTATAGACAAAAGGGTGTGTTTGTGTGTGATATTTGTATGTGTGTATAAATATATATGCAGATGAGACCATGTGAGTGTGTGTGTTTACATATATATATTTGTCAGTTTGTCTGTGTGTGTGTCAGTGTCTGTGCAGCAGGGTCTGCAGGTCCTCAGGCAGGGAGCTGATGACAGTGTGAATAGAGCTCTCCAGTCTCTCCAGCAGGTCCTCTTGGACACCCAGCTGCTGCCTGCGTGCCCTCGTCTGACAGACAGACAGACAGACAGACAGACAGTCAGGCAGAGAGCGGGGGGGCGTAGAGAAGGAGGAGGGGGCAAACGTGGGAGGTAGAATGAGTAGGAGATGAGGCAGGAGGAAATGGGGGTGGGAGTGAGGGTGAGAATCAAAGAACAAAAGCAGGAAAGTAACAGAGCAGTGAGTGTCAGACAACATCAGCTTCTGTGGCCACATATGAGTCTGTGTGTGTGTGCGTCACATCAGATTATCCTCACCAGCTTCTCGCGTAGTTTAAGAATGAGGTCTACAATCTCCACTTCTGACTTGTCTCTTGTCCACGCCAGTAGATCCTTACACACACAGATGTAATTGTAATTGGATGTATGATCACAAAATATGGGGACAAATGATGACGCCCTTTTAAGAGTGTCTAGGTGTGTGTGTGTGTGTGTGTGTGGACTCACTGCATCACAGATGACCTCGAGGTGTAGTGACTCCACCTTCTGCGTCATTTCGCGGAGCCTGAGCCGGTACCAGCCGTCAAAGTTCTGAGAGCGAAAGAAACGCCTGTGTGCACGCACGCACGCACACACACACACACACATACACACACACAAACACACAGATACACACACACACACACACACGCACACACAGGTGAAACCCATAGCATAAACACTATTACCATTACATCTAACCAGCTCTATGTTATCAAAGTTTAATATAATTTTGGATTTCTGCTTTTTTGAATATTAATTGGCATTTGCATTGTTTACCTGTAGAGTCCAAGCCAATCACCTTTCAGCACTGAGGTGAGCTGAGGTCCTGCATGTTCCAGTGTGCCAATGAACTCCTCCTGGCTGAAAGGGCGGGTCTGAGGAGGGGTCTGATCACATACACACACACACACACACACACACACACACACACACACACACACACAGAATGAATGCTTTACCACAGCAATTTTATTAATACTGACATAAATGAATTGACAAATTGATTTATAGAGAGACAAATTGATATTACTGACTTATTCACACACACACATGCACACACACACACACACACACACACACACACACACGCACATGCACACACACAGGTGAAACCCACCTTCCATGGGGAGATAGAGCGTTGAAGAGGCATGAGGCTGGTCAAGTAACGCTCCTGACAGAGAAAACACACACACATACACACACACAAACGCAAAAATGAAAGCACCATCATCAAAGCAGCTACGCACAGTCTTGAGCACAAATGCCAAGCCTTTTCATTCTACAAAATGTGATGTGAAAATGTGAAGAAGTGACTAAAGTGTCTTCAGTTATTTTCAGCAGACTACAGAGACTGTGAATGCAGTGCAACAGAGAGAGAGAGAGAGCAAGAGAGAGAGAGAGAGAGAGAGAGAGAGAGAGAGAGCACATACTATTCCATTCAGCAGACTGCTGTGGAATTTATCAGAGAAATGATGAAACCCTGGGTCACCTCTAGTAGGCAAACACACACACACACACTGTTCCACTGAGGGCTATGCATTAGGCTGCATATTAGCAATGTGTGTGTGTGTGTTAGTGTGTGTATTAGTGCGTTTATGAATGTGTGTGTGTATGTGGTGTCCATTTCAATGTGGTGTAACTAAACCCCACCAGAGGGATGATGAAACTCTGGGTCAGCTCCAGCAGGTGCCTCCTCAAGATGGCGCTCTGCACCTCGCTTGGCCTTTTCCTCTGGATGCCCTGAGATGGACAGAGAGAGAGAGCGAGAGAGAGAGAGAAAACAGGGGTAAGGAAAAGAAAAGGTAACCAATGAGAGAAAGGTAATACAGACAGGATGGAGTAAAGGTATTTGCTAGTGTAGTACAACTGTCTTAAAGGAGAAATCCGGTGCAAATCAATCCATAGCCCTGTTCGAAAAAAAAAGAAGAAAAAAAAAGAAAGATACAACATAGACCGAATATTGAACTGGCAACATTAACTGAATGGGGCACAGGAACTCACTTTCAGTTTCAGTTCTTCCTATGCCCCATTCATTTCATGCTAACTGCCAGTTAACAGGAATCAACTGCTATTCGGTTTATGCTTTATCAAATCCTTTTCTTGTTCTTCATACAGAGAGCACCCGGTGACCTCAAATAACTACAGCTATGGATTGAATCACACAGGATTTCTCCTTTAACTCTGTCCTAACTAATACTAGATGTATGGAAGTGCCCGTGTGTGTGTGTGTGTGTGTGTGTGTACCTTGAGTAGGCGTTTGATGAGTGTCTTGTCCTTGTGCAAGAATGTCTTATAGGCTGTATAGATACCTGATAGACACAGGACAGGGCAGGGACACAGTGGCATCAACAGTTCGACAAAACTGGTTGAGCAGTGTCTCAAATGTATCTTGTTTGTAAAACAATTCCATTCTGTTTTCATTTAATGGAACAAATGTGCACAATTCATTTTAGCATCAAACCAGCATCATTGTACATCCCTATTAAATCTAGTTCAGCATAGTCATAAACCGATTTCTGTGTAGTCTGATATTAAATATTCATGATTTCTATGACTTACCTGGTTTGGTGTCTAGGCTCTTCAGCTTGGCCAGTTTTTTAACCTTCATCTGTTTGGGTAAATCACCTGAAACACACGGGGAGGAGGAGTTAGTCACACTGATAGGTCAGCTCACCTGTCACTCACTTATACTTTACAGACAGAACCAACTACTTCTTTGCATGTACAGAATCCATATTAACTCAAGTATACCGTATACATATATGTAAACACTAAACAATACCATTTACAAATGTGTAATTAATTATGATACACACAGGCATGTGTATGGAATTGCCACTGTATAGTGTGAGGGCTTTTTCAAGACTCTGCACTAAAGATGGCATTACATGTGCATTAACACCAAGCAAAACGCTTCAGGCATCATCAGTGTCTTACCGGACATCTTGACTTCACCAAGCCGGATGATGTGTGGCCACAACTGGAAAGTTTTAATGAAGAATGGATTGGTTACCCCAAGAATCACACTTGGCCTAACGAGAAACACACCCAACCACACACACACACACACACACACACACACACACACACATACACACAGGAGGAGGAAGACTGATTAGGGGCTAAGAATATAATATCAACACTTTAACAGATCTAACAAAATGTATTACTACCACTGCTGCATAGTTTGTATGGTTAAAGGAAAGGTCTAGGGTAATTCAGGCCATAGAACCATTGTTCGAAGTCACCGAGTGCTGTTGGTAGCACAGACAACAAGCAAATTTGGTACAACATAGACCGAATTTACAAACTATTGGTTAATTCACAGGTTGCCAGATGCGATTAGCTAAGATTCACACAGCCTACGGTAACAAGTACTGTGACAGATGGATTCTTACGGGGCCTGTGTCCGGGTGGTGTACTCCTTAAACTCACTGTCATGGATGGTGAAGTATGGTCGGAAATCACAGCAATACTTCAGTGGAGAGACAGAACTGCACAAAGAACAGCAAATAATGAAATTATCCAATTACAGTCTAAATAGGAATTTAAATAGCAATTTAGAAAAATTACTCTGTCGTGAAGATTCTCATTCATCCAGGTCATGGTAGTCAAGGTGTTCAGTTATATGGAACTGGACTTTGTTTTGGAGCTTGAAGACATTTCACCTTTCATCCAAAAGGCTTCTTTCTTCCAAAACGTTTTTTTTCAAAGAAGTTCAGTTGCAAATAACTAAACACCTTGATCACGCTGTGTCTTTCTCCTGTGAGCAATCAGTTAAGTATAGTATTCTGTGGCTATAAAAGACCAAGTATAGTCTTTGCAAGACTAGCTATTAGAGATGCAAACAAATGTAATCTAATTTGAGGTAGGATAAATTAATGCTCCCTAATTTTTGACTTGACTGTGCACATTGTACACTGCAGTCATTTTGGTCAAACTCTCTATTATAGTCTATACTAAGCGTAAGATTAAGACAGCAGTAAGAGACAGCATTGTGCAAAAAAGGCCAGGGGGTAAACACACACACACACACACACCTGACAAGGCCGAGCACTGTTTCTGAGCAAACAGTTGGTGAGGGAGCCATGACGACGACAGGCTCGCCTAGCAACATAAGCTCCCAGAGCATCTGCACATGGATGAGCATGGACTGGAAACACCTGGCGGGGAGGTCAAAAGGTCATCTGTGTTCTGACCAAAGTCATGAAAATAATGGTATAATAATGGTGTCAATCAACCCATATCCCTGTTCTTTGAGGCTGCCGAGTCCTGTCAGTAGGTATAAGAACAACAGCATTCGGTACAATGTAGACTGAATTTGCGAACTGGCAGCTAACGCAAACAGATGGAGGCATAGTTAAACAAAACTTCCTTGCCCTCTTCAGTTAGCATTGGCTGGCATTTCACTATTTCATCTACGCTGTACCAAATTCATCATTCTCATACCTACTGACAGCACTTGGCAACATGAAACCAAGGGGCTATGGATTCATTCACTCCAGATAATTCCTTTAAAGTCTAGGCCTGTTGACATTTTGAAGACACCACATACTGTATAGGCTAACTGACTATTTCTCAATGTACAACGGCCAGGGCAAAGCCTGAATTCAGGCACTTAGCCTGAAGACTTTATACCAGTAATGGATGGATTCATAGAGGAAAACAAGGACACAAGTCAAAATTAATGACAAAAAAGCAGCAAGGCATCTTATCTTATGCGGGGGAGACAGGAAAGGAAAAAAAAGATCACAGGAGAAGAAGCAAGGAAAGGGAAATGAATAAATGAACAGGGCCATATTGCCATACGCCAACGGTGCCCTGTGCAGAGATTCCTATTATTGCCAAATGTCCCATGGAAACGATACTCAATATTAGGGCAAGCAGAACAAACTACATGCTATCATCATGGCACACGGGTCAAACACATGGCATCTATGACTCAGAACTTGATTTTCCATGTGTTTTCTCCTAGGATTAAACTCTCTGCGTGTGTGCTTGTGTCTGTGTGTGTGTATATGTATGTGTGTGTTTTGTCCAATAAGATTATCTTTGTAATAGCTTACTGGAAGAGGTCTTGTTCGTGGGGGGAGGCTAGGACCATAGGACCAGGGAGAAGATTCTGGGGAAAAAAGATGAAAGTAATTTTAAAATTGATTGTAAAATTAAAAGTAAAATTGATTTTCAATGATAAAAGTCAGAAGGTGCTTTACAAGGGCAGGTACAAATATATATACACTACATGCAAACACACACACACAAACACACGAGCAGCACAGCAATCCCTTCACAGTAACAGGATTCTAAAAAAATATAAAGACAAACCCAAACCTCTTTAGTGCTAGGTGTAACTGGACTATCTCCAGGCTTGTCTTCTTTGGAAGGAATCCTGACCTAAAAGTAAGAAACAACTGCTACAAATCTGTGGCTAATTCTTAAACATGTGTACACATGATCTCTTGAGAAAACAGTTTTGAAACATTTTTTTTTTCTTGGTAGATGCAGAATACACACACACACACAAACAAATCACCTGCTCTCACCTGAATGACCACTCCCATGACAGGTAGATTGAGGATTTGCCCAGGTGAAGGGCCAGGCCACTGGTCAATCTCATTACACACTGCAAGAGGCAAAACACACACACACACACACACACACACACACACACACGCAACTATGATAAGATACCACAGAGAACAGGCACACACAAATACAAATACAGTATAATGTGTATTTTCAGAGTTTAACACTGTGCTTAACAGACAGTGGTGTGTGTGTGTGTGTGTGTGTGTGTGTGTGTGTGTTCGAGTGTTCATGTGCAAGCATGTGTACTTACAATTAAGTACCCCAAAGTGTAAACAATGCAGCACAGACTTTAGAATTCACCAGTGTGTGTGAGTTTGAGTGTGAGTGTCAGAGTGTGTTTGTGTGTGTGTGTGTGTCTTACCAGCCTCCAAACATGGCTCCTGCTTTTCAAAGTACTCAGGAGCGATGACCTGCAGCAGGGCCCGAAAGAGCTGAGCAAATGGCAACCTGGACACCAGCACCAGAGACTAGACAGGGATAGGAAGAGAGAAAGAGTAGATTGCATTTCAGTATGTCTGGTAAGAGATCTCCATGACAGACAGCTATGTATAGAGAACACACACATAGGCAAAAATATACACACGTGTGCACAACCGTACACACATACACGGCTACATGTTTCATATTAGTTCTAGGTAACTAACCTTCTGAAAATATCCACGTTTAACAGAGCCATCTTTTACTTGTCTGAAGTACACATAACCATAGAGATGAGACTGTTCCCTCTACAAACACAAACAAGAGCACTCCAGGTTAGTGATAACAACTCAAACACAGGCAGAGACATACAGATCAACAGACACACACAGAAGACACTTCTTACCTGCAGTGCCGCAGGTACATCTCTGTTGTAGGTGTCACCTTCCTCAAACCATGACCCTCTATTACCACGCCCCACTGAATGCCTGAGACGGAAGCTGAACTGGGTATCACCAAGGCAACCTAATATGGAAGGGCACTTGTCAGTTAAATAGCATTAATCTCTCTAGAGGGTGGGGATTTATGTTTTTTCACGCCTTGATATGGGCTGCTTAGTACATCTTTCTTAAAGTAGGGTCTTAAAAAGATTCTACCATTACCATGTTATGACTGTTCAAAGCATTAAATTACCTGAATAGGAGTCTGGGAAGGACAGATAACATATGCTGGTTTTCTGTAAAAAAAAATAACATGTTAGAAAGTTAGACACTTCTTTCTTATTTGCTTTACGCGAAGACCCGTGTTACAAAATGCTCACCTCTTTCTCAGTAAGTTTGACGTCGTGAGGATACACAAGCTGGAAAAAAACAGATCCGTACAATTATAAGCAAGGAGGACGTGCACTTGACGGTTCACATTTCCAATCAGGAGATGTTTATTACTGAGTCACATTTTCCACACCGCCAACGGTGAGCGGAGGATTGTTATTACCTCAATGGCTTGTCCGAGCTCTAGGTCGAAGGTGACAACACACACACACTCCAACCAGGCGGAAAAACGGGCCCAAGGTAGCGAACCGTCCGGGCTGTCCACATCCTCTCCCGCGGCCGCCTCAGACGCACCTCCTCCAAGAGACACCGAGCTGTCAAATGGGTCCATGGCTACTAACGGCGTATCCAACCCGAATTCCTATTGTTACGAACATACCACGGCTTTAACAGTGCTATTTATCGAAAATATTTCCATAGCTGATGAGAAAATGTCCCCTTAGTGTTGTTATCTGCATCTCACCCACAACAAAATATCATTTGTGGTAAGCGCCCTAGACATGCCTTCTCAAGACCATACTCCCGGAAGTTGACTGCCTCCTAGCGGCGGTACATCTCATAATATTGTCTGACTTGTATGTATAGTCATAGGTTCTGACTTGCACGGATATCGGCCTTGATGTCAGCAGAGCTGTCGGGTGCTTTCATCAACAGCAGAACGGCCAGATTTTTTTTTTTTTTTTTACATGTTTCACATTGCCAAATCATTATTAAGTTGGTTATAGTTTCTATTATAGTTAATCAACATAAATTAATTTGTCTACTATTATAGTAGCCTAAATAAACATAAGTTAGCCAGAGGCCTGTTTTCTTAATCTTAATTGTAAAGTGAGTTTGTCACTGCCTAGTAGCCTGGGTCACACTGGGGCCTCATTCACTAATATCTTTCCTAAGAATTTGTTTTTAAGGCTCCATTAAATTAAAATGAAAATTAAAATAAATCCTGTAATATTTTCAGATATATATAAACTAAGTAAAATACTTCACCACAGCACGTATGTTTTGGGAGTATAGGTTATCTATACTTTAACTGAGTTGTTTAAAATTTGCCAACTTTTACTTTTTCTTCACTGCATTTCCTGCAGTTAATTGCATACTTTTACTCCACTTCATTTTCAGCTGGCAGCATAGTTACAAGTATCAGATGAAACTGAATTTGGTCGACTGAGTGACTGCAACAAAGTTCTGTGGAAGCCGACTAGGCAAGTGCAGACAACAACAACTTCTCCATTAGAGATGTAGATGTGATTTAGGCACCATTTTCATTCTGACTGTGTGTTTTTTCTTCAGGCTTTTTTGACATTTTCTGCTTGTTGTAAGCCAGGCCTACATGTTTTAAACAGACTTTATTTTAGCCTACTTGTACTATTACTTTCATTGCTTAAGCACATTTCATTATAGATTACTTCTCATTCTTAACTAAAGTAAATACTTTGATACTTTTAGACTTACTGTATGCTTGATTAACATGCCAGCTGGTGACTTGAACTTCTACCAAAGGACTTTTGGGTATTTTATACAACACTGAATTTTTTACGACCACAGAGTTGATGTAACTGCAACAATCTGTTATTTTACTCAAGCGAGTCAGTGCTCAAAGGTTTAAGTGCTTCGAGTGAGTGCAGATTTTGTTTTTACCTACCAACATACAGGCCTTCCACACATAGAAAAAAACATTGGTGAATGCAAAATTGAAACTGCGTAAGTGGCTTTAGAAACAAATTTCTGGTGAAAACCATTATTCTTTGCTGCAAAAAGACTTCATATAGGCTACAGCTTGTGTTGCACTTTTGTCCATGGCTAGACAGGAAAAAAGCCATTGTTGTGTGTATTTCAACCACTAGATGGCAGCATGATTACTTTACAATGCAACTCTGAGTGAAGTGCCCATCACATCTTGCAAACAAAAGGCAACTGACTCCTCCTCAATCTCATCACTCTTACCTGATGACAGATGAAATAACGTTGGTTACCTCCAGTTGTACCTTACATTATTTTGGGAAATTAAAGGTCTATTAATTAGACTCTTATTCTTAACAATATATAATGTTTAGGTTACTTCTGAAAGTGTTTGTTGTCTCAGGAACATCCCTCAACACGAGAAGATTATATATCAAAGGCAAAACATGAATCAATGTAGCATTTCACACAGTCTTCCCTGTGCTGCTACATGCGTTTATGTGTCTGTCTGAGTTATGGCATATGTGTACAAGAGACACATTCATCAAAGAACTCAACACACAGTCACTACTCCTGATCTTATATAATTCACACAAACACACAATCACTTATACATAATCCCTTCCCCCCAATAAACACAGTGAAATGAACAGAGGTCTGCCATTGAGCTTCCTCTGTCCCTGCCACTGTCTCCCCAACATCCTGGATTCTGGGAGACTGAAAGTCCTGATCCTGTGTGTGTGTCCATGTCTAGACACCCTCACTCCAGCTTCTCTCTCTCTTTCTCTATCTCTCTCTCTCTCCTTCTTCTCTTTCTCTTTCACTTGCTCTCCTGTTTGCTCCCTCCTGCTTCTCTCAGTTTGCCAGTTTGTCTTACATAACAGCCTTTTTAATTATGTATAGGCCTAGGATGGTGGCTTATTAAACCAGCGTGAGGTCAGGGACAAGTGTGTGTGTGTGCGTGCATGCACACATATTTGTGTTGTAGAGGGTTCATCAGAGAGGTGATGAAAGGGTCGGAGAGGAGAGGACAGTGAGAGATGCGTCACCAGATTTAGCTTAGAACATCCCTGGAGCACACAGAACATGTTATATACACCACTGATGTGATAATGTCATATGTTGTGTGCTTTATGGTGGCCATATATAACTTAATTTTTCATGTGGTTTCCACCAGGTGTGTGTATGTGTGTGTGTGTACTGGAAGTGGGGAGAGGTCGGGGTAGTACTCACCATCACATGGGGGCTCTTAAACGCCCTAAAGCACGTATGGTATAAATGCCCCCTCTGACATCCACCCACGCACAAACACATAGATCACCCATACAAAGCACTATTTCTGATTAGCTATACCTCAAAGCAGTGCGTGGGAAAGTAATCTCTCTGGCATTTGTCTCCCTCTATATGTGTGTGTGTGTGTG
>JAIFZK010000088.1:412500-415000 GCA_027481765.1 Tenualosa thibaudeaui
ATACATTTGCAAATCATGTGGGCAAATTCCTGTCATGTCTGGCACCATTTTCCCTTATGTAGCCTACGAGATCATGTTATATGCTACACAGAGAGAGAGAGAGAGAGAGAGAGAGAGAGAGAGAGAGAATCTACACAATTTCTGAACCTATATTGTTTCCATAATTGACTGAGCCATTATCAATTTCGCTTCATCTGGATTCAGTGTTTGGCACGTTACCATAACTACCATATATTCCAACCCAGTTTTATAAAATAATGCATCCAAGTATTTTGTTTTGAAGGCAGTAAATGTGTAGTTATATTTAACCCTATATATTTATATATGAAGTGGGACTAAAAATACACAATTGAGATGCGTAAAGACGTGACGAATTTGTACCCCATGAATGTGGCCAAGGTAGCGTGACCTAAGTGTGGAACTATGCAAAGGGACGTGCCTCTCATCCTCATTAGCGTCCAGTTTACTGTAATGGGATAGTTTCATCTGAGCGCCGAATAGTCTAGACAGTGCACGGGTGATAAGGATGAGAGGGGAAACTTCAGCTCACCGTCCCAAGAGAAGTTTACATCCCACACAGACCACATCTGCACGATGAAGAACGGAGCCCAGCAAACAATGTATGCTAGCACAATCACAAAAGTCATTTTCACGGTCCTGAGTTTGGCACGGGATATGATGGTGACGCTGCTCACAGACGCCTTGCCGATCAGACCGCTCCGGTGCGGGGACTCGGCCGCGGCTGCTCGCCTCTGGGTCTTGTACTTGACGTTCTTCCAGATGCTGCGGCAGATGAACCCGTAGCAGATAACTAGCACCACCACGGGAATGAGGAAGATACCTGTGGTAATCCAGGTGATGTAGGCGCGTACGCCCCACGGTTCAATGAAATGGCCCCAGCAGTCGTAAACGTCCGAACCGTTTTGGATCTCACTAAGAGAGAAGATAAAATACTGCGGCGCGCTCAGCACCAGGCTGCACGCCCAGGTGGACGCGATCATGACGTAGGCGCGTTGTGTGGGCTGCTGTAGCGTTTTTAGGGGGTGACAGATGGCTATGTAGCGGTCCAGGGTCATCATCACCATCATGTAGGTAGAGGCAAACATGCCCAGGACTTGCAGGTGCTTGACAATCCGGCATAGAAAATCCGGGCCATAGAAGCGAAAGGTAATCTCCCAGCAAAGTTGGGGCAACACCTGGAAGAAGGCTACCACGAGGTCGGCCAGGCTCAGGTGCTTGATGAAAAGGTGTACTCTGGAGCTTTTCTTCTTTTTCTTGGCACTGTTATTGAGCGCCAGGAGCACACTCACGTTCCCCACCACTGCCACCACGAAGGTGATGCTCAGGACGGTGATCTCGATTTTGGCTACCTCCTCGTTCCGTCCGAACGGGTCTGAGCTGTTCTTTACGATGTCGCTGAAGTTGGACGCTCTGGCGCCCATCATCACCAGGTTGTCCCCGGGCGTCACAGTGACATTTTCGCCGGTGTCATTGCGCGCGCCATTGGCGCCGGGAAGCAGCGAACTTACGGTGAAGTGCATTTCTCCGCTGCGCTCTTGCACCGGTGTTCACAAATACTTTCTTCTGTTTCCAACGGAAGATTTCTCTTTGTCACTCAATAAATTTCAGAGCAGCAACAACGTGCGCACCGAGACTCGAAAATAATCCATCTGGAGAGCATAGTTTTGTATCAATATTCCGACTCACTTTCGTTCACATCTTTCCGTACATAGATCCTCAGGTCTGCTCAAGTCGGAGTGGGGTAAAGGGAAGCTCTTCGACTGGGTTGGGTAGCCTGACTTCATCTGCCCCTCACTAAGGAACAAATACAGGAGCCGCCTTCTGCAACCACCCTCTCCAATCTCTCTCTCTCTCTCTCTCTCTCTCTCTCACACACACACACACACACACACACACACACACACACGGGGAAACGTGTACATGCATACATGCATACTGTCTATGAGAACAGACCTGAACAGTTGTGTTTACCACTCGTTTACCACAGTTTTCTGGTATTTTGACCCATAGTGTGGATGAAACCAATTACACTAATTCCAAGTCATGTTTACGCAATGATTGAAAGTCCAAATAATAAACAGTTGATATTGTAACAGGTTTATATTTGCGTTTCTTTAAGAGAGATAGTAGAATATAACTTAAATATAAAAGATATAGTGAGACGGTGATTGTTTTTTACCACCAGGATCCGTATTTTTTTACGCGCAACAGCGACAATACGGATTATAAACTTTTAATTTAACGAAATGCCATGTTAAATCTGAATGGCTTGTGATAAGTTTACTCATATTTCCATAGAGGCTATCTGTTCGTGCTACTAGATGGGGCTCCTGAACGCGCTGCGATTTGGCTGAAAAACATACACTGTGCTGCTGTTTGGAACAGGCGCGGGGTCAGCGATGAGCCATTGTACCTGCGTGAAATTGTGAAAATAAGCATAGCACAAACTCGTCTGGAGAGCGAGCCGCCCTCTCGTAGC
>JAIFZK010000088.1:420000-435000 GCA_027481765.1 Tenualosa thibaudeaui
AGAGAGAGAGAGGGAGAGAGGAGGTGATTGTGTGCATGCTGTATGACATTATCAGCACCTGGGAGTGTTCCGAGAATAGAATGGTCAACAGCTATAGGCCTATGAGTTAAGCAAGAGTCTAAGAATAAAAGGTATAGGGTGGTGGTAGCATAACCCTAACCCTAACCCTAACCCTGGCTAGAAATGCTAGTAGTCGGGAAATTGTGGGTTCGAATCTCAGCTGCCACCATTGTGCCCTTGGGCAAGGCACTTAACCCTATGTTACTCTAGGGGAGATTGGCCCTGATGTAACTGATAGCTGACAAAGGTGCTTTGGATAAAAGTGTCTGCTAAATGCATAAATGTAATGTAAATGAAAAGGCAAACCTTCAAATAGACTTACCTCTTTTGCTCATCAGAACAAATGTGACTTTGTTATTAAATCACAGCCTGAATTAGTTTGCTGACTGTTTAGCTTTGGTTCGTGTTTGTTGTTTTATGTAAGTGTACTTGTGGAGTCTACTCCACTGTTGTAGTGGTATGGGTATGCTTGTATAAATCCATGTGTGTGTGTTTCTGTGTGTGTGTGTGTGTGTGTCTGGTGAAAGATGGATTTGTTTTTCTAATGCGTACCAAAGGATGTGCGACATGACATCAAACAGTACAAAAACAGTTTGTGTGCTTGTGTGCCTGTGGTTTTGTGTGTCCATGGTTTGTGTGTGTGTGTGTGTGTGTGTGTGTGTGTGAAAAGTTAGTTGTCTGGCTAAATTACCGGACTCTTGCCTTGAGTGAGTGCAGTGGTCTAACCCAGTCAACCTTACTTACACACACACACACACTAATACACACACACACACACACACACACACACACACACACACATGCGTACAAGAACACATGTTTCCAGTCACAGATATGTATGATCTGTTTCAGTTGTGTGTGTGTGCTTCAGTTGTGTGTATTTCTGATAACACGCTGAAAGCAGATAAGGACAGGTCTAACAGCGCAGTGAACTTAAGCTCAAAGCACTTAGTTGTGATGTATGTGATGTACATATTTTCAGATTTTAGTGTATGTGCGTGTGTGTTTGGAATGGGTGGGAGTTTGTAGACAATGCATATGCCAGAATCATGTCTACTGCAACAAAACAAGGTTTTGAGTGCCAGACTCTCTCTGAGTGTCTCTCTCTCTCTCTCTCTTTCTCTCTCTCTCACACACATACATACAGACACACACCTCACCAAGTGACTGTCTGCTGAACTGCACTCTCCTTCAGGCAGTATGCCCCCTTGTGTCACTAAACCCATTGCCTTACACACACACACACACACACACACATACACACACACACACTCAAGCTCAAAGTACTTAGTTGTGATGTTTGTGATGTACATATTTACATATTTTAGTGTATGTGCTTGTGTGTTTGGAATGGGTGGGAGTTTGTAGACAATGCATATGCCAGAATCATGTCTACTGCAACAAAACAAGGTTTTGAGTGCCAAACTATCTCTGAGTGTCTCTCTCTCTCTCTCTCTCTTTCTCTCTCTCTCACACACATACATACAGACACACACACACACACACACACACACACACACACACACATTTTTTTACTCTGATTCTTTTCCTGGGAATCTAGGAGGTATTTTTTCTGTGCTGCTGCACTGAGCTGTCTGCATCTCAAACACAGCATATTAATAGACCCACACTCTGTTTTTATCAGGATGTTTGGAAACGTTAAGAATGTGTTATTGCACTTTGTTCATATATCAATCTGGAAGACATCTGGAGCACTCTGGGAGTGTGTGTGTGTGTTTGTGTGCACATATGTGTCTGTGTGTGTGTATTTGTGTTCTAATGACCCTGGCATGGCGCATAAATTTTGATCTGTGAAGATCCAAATAATATGACTTACCTTCTTTAACTCTTAGTTAGTCACCCATACCAGCAAGAGGCTTTTTTTCTATAGTCCTTATCTTATAGGGCATCAGATATAAACAAATTTCCTTCAACAGACACCCTGTAGGCCAACTGCGCCTGAAAAAAACAAATCATAATTAAAATCATTACGGCTATTGCAAAATGATTATTGCCATGGACACCAAACAATTATGGACATGTTGCAAAGGCAAGAGATCCAGTGACATCTAGATAATGCTGTTTAAATCTAGCAAACTTTGAATTATTCAGGTCATTCTCCTCCAATTTGCTCATTCCTTGCGGAACATGAGACATCAAGGTAGCATATAGTAATAACACTGTCAAATGGAAACTCCAAAACATGACTCAAACATGTAATGGACCAATAAGAAAAGGCATTGTTGTAATGGCCCATGATTGGCTCTGTTGGGAAATAAAAGGAAAAAAAGAAAGCATGCAATTTTGCAACTGATATACAAAGTGCCTTCAACTCCCCTTTAAGTACAACGATTGCTATCCGAGTAGGAGGTTGTGTGGTTTTCAATTCCTCGGCTAGCCTTGTGATTTGTTATGGTGTTAAAATGACACCAATGTACTGTATGCCACAACTTTTCTTGCCCCATGTGTTTAACCATACATGGATATTACATGGCCCTTTAAAAGTTAGAGCTGAGGTTGTCCACTATATAAATAGACCTATTGTATTGCAGTGGTATTGACATATTTTGCCTTTCATGAAGGGCCTTACTTCATATGGTCAATGACACATCTGCAGATGACATACTTAAAAACAACAATAAGCTCTGTCGTTTGAAGGGTTCACATTAACATGGCCAGTAACCTAGATATCTAGATGTACCCTAGAGGAAGCCAAACGTTTTGCTATACAGGAACATCTGGAAATGAACCATAGGGCCTCGGTAGCTGTTCTTCCAGGTTTGATCAGACTGATCACATCACTCTATCCTTTTGGAGAGACACTGTGTGAGCCTAGCACGGTGAGGCAGACGAATAGACCTATTGCAGGCCTAGAGTCTAATTAAAAAATACATTCTCTCATTACTGTGACCAACTGAGATGAAGAGTTCATAAGAATTTCATACTGTAGTCTGAAATACCACAGACAGTCCATATTTAAAGAATGTGTGTGTGTGTGTGTGTGTGTGTGTGTGTGTGTGTGTGTGTGTGTGTGTGTGCGCGAGGGAGAGAGGGAGACAGAGACAGAGACAGAGACAGAGACAGACACACACAAAGGAAATGAGAGCACATGTGGAAATCTCCAGTACCGTTAAGTCTTTAAGGGTTTTTTACCTTCCATTATGAGCCTTACTTAGCTTGACCATACAGGCACTCACCGTCACCATAACAACCTGATTGGCTTCACCCCACCATCACCCCGAGACATCACCTCCACTATGTAGCCTGCAGTAGCCCAGTGGAATGACATAGGGCACGCAGTGAGCTCTCTCCCCTTCACCGCTCTCAACCATACATCAGTTCTGGCACCTCCCAAATGATAAACACCTCACTGACATTCCTCAGCCTTGCACATCTACTTTGACCTTTCTGCTACATAGCAATTCCACCCTACTTACTGCAGTGTGAGGTCCGAAGTTGAGATTTATTCAGAAAGAAAATATTATGGTCTTGTACAGAAACTCAGTTCCTCTATCCCGTGCATTCTTGTTGTTGTTGTTGTTGTTGTTGTTGTTTTGACTTTTTGACTTTGTCACATCTTCTTTTGTTTCTTCTGTTCATTTATTCCTTCTGACGTCCTTTTCTGTATGGGGCTCTGCTTGTTCTGAGGCTATACAGAGCTGGAGGTTGACTGTTGCTAACAACAATGATGTTTACACAAAGCAAGTTTGTGATGAATTGATATTGGTTTTGTTGTTGCTGAGCTAATCAGCGGAGGTAAATTATTTCATATCACCATAAAGCAACAACTTTTGATTTATGTATTTATCCTGTATATTGTAATCATGCAACTGGGTTTGAGTAATGGTGAAGAGGACCCTTGCTTGTTTTAGGTTTGTACACATTTGTGTGCAGTGTGCACAGAAAAAAAAATTTAGCCACATAGCTTGACAACAGTTGACGTCTTGTTTGACGTCCAAAACCCCAAGCAGTACAAATTTTTCATATTACACTGTTTGATTGGGTTTTTTTTCATTACCTAATTTGGAATGTGTTTCTGATTGATGACACAGGCAATCACCAGTTCATCTCACAGTGACTTTATGAATAAAACAACAGTTTATACGATCAATGACACATCTGTGGATGACACTTTAAGAAATAAGGATAAGCTCTGGAGTTAGAAGGGTTCACATTAACATGACCAGTAACCTAGAAATCTAGATGCCCTAGTGGTAGCAAATGGTTTTGCTATGCAGGAACATCTAGAAATGAATCATGGGACCTCCGTAGCTGTTCTCCCAGGTTTGGTCGAACCAGTCACATCACTCTAACCTTGTGGAGAGTCGCTGGGTGAGCTTAGCACGGACAGGGCTGCAATGTTAGCTGAAACTTGTCAGGCTACCTATTACGTTTGAAAGACAACTGCTGATTCCACTCCTTGATTGAGCCTGGCCTGTCGGTCATAGCCAGACTATACATTTTGATTTTGTTACACTTGGTAGACTTGATACACTTGATACATTTGATAGTCTGGCTTGTCAGGCTAAGTGACCAGACCTCTAAGATGAAAATCAGGGAAATTTTCCTGAAAATCTGGGTATATTCATATTGGTCAATATTATTAAAATAGGTTATCTTGTATTTTACCAGGGATACACCACCAATAATGAAAACTTGGAGTGAACCTGAGGGCAAATGCATACATAAAGCCCTCTACCTATAGAACCCTAGGTTGAAAAGTCTCAGAGTTCTCCTTTGTAACTCTTTTGCTGTAACTTTGGAATCTTAAGCACAAGTGTTCTTGCCGTTTACAAGTTGCCCATGCACGTCTGAAGCATCATTATTCATGTTCTTTACAAGCTGTTCCTGCATAGAATCAGCGAAACACATGTTGAAACTTTATTTTACTGATGCGCTGCTTTGAACATTCAGCTTAACTGTAACAGTTGACATACGCTGTGTAAAAAGGCTGTGGTCGAGATGAGTTTCTGCGATTTAGCACTTTCCTACATGGTGAGAGTCTTGAAGCTTGGAGAAAAATCAAGAAAAATCCAAAATATTCATACCACACAGACTTGGAATAAGATGAAGAAACAAAAAAAACACTGCCAGAACATATTGCTTTACAGTGTGCAGAACACTAAAGCCATTCTTTGTGGGAATGCAACCCCCAAACGATTTGCTTTGATTTGATTTGGTTTGTGTGTGTGTGTGTGTGTGTGTGTGTGTGTGTGTGTGATGTGAGAGACTGTACCACAATGACAACCAAAATCATAATTTGATTGACGTGCATCTTCTTCAACTACCACACAGAGAAACACAAGAGAAGGACTCCCAGTTCACAAAATGGAATGGCGAAATTGTGCCATGAGGTGAGCATCTTAGTCTACCAAGTGCAAACGACATGAACAAAAATGTCTGCTGGCTATTGGGGTTTTTGTTGGAAAAGAACTTTATGTTTAAAGAAGAAGCATCTTAATATACATGCTCAAAGACAGCATGTTTTTCTTTAATGCATGCCCCCGAAGCTGAACACACCATCACCATTTTTAAGATGTTTCCTGTAATATAACCTTGCTATTGGTGACCCTGCAGGTCATGCTTAAGTTAGACATGCTAGGTTCACACTGTGTTGCATGTACAGCCTGTTCTGCCCTATTGCCTTTAAGTATTTCCAAACTCCTCAGCCCTTGTCCGCCAACACTTGAGTGATCTCTGCACCACTACACACCATGGACTCTGTGACCCTTTTAATGTAAGCAGACAGGAGGAGCAGGAGTTTCTCAACTATCTCCTCACTGAGGGCTACTCTACTGTCCATTACAGAGCGCTAACAGCAATACTGTAGGTCAGGTGTAGCAGGGGTCAATTGACACAATGTTCCGTAGCAGAGGGCATCTGGGAAGTGTTGGCCATTAAATGAGTCAGGAGTGCGGAGGAGGGAAGCCTCTGGTCTGCTGTCTGCTGATGTTAAGATGCGGGCAACTGCCAGATCAAAATGTATTGTCTCTCTTGGACAACCTTTGCATGTGTGTGTGTGTGTGTGTGTGTGTGTGTGTGTGTGTGAGAGAGAGAGAGAGAGAGAGAGAGAGAGAGATAGAGCACAAGAGAGACAGAGAGAGAGAGAAAGAGAGAGTGTGTGTGTGTCAGTTGATTGGGTTTGGATTGCAGAGGCTGCAGAGGCATAGTAGGGTCAGGGCTCATAGCAGGAGCAGTGGAAATTGCTCATGAGTGCTGTCTGACTATTTGGACATAGCCCGACCAAACCAGGGGAACAGTTTCACCATTGTCCAAACAAACCCAGGAGGGGGTCATAGAAGTGTTGAGTGAGGTTATCATTTTCATCAGGACCTGGACACACACACACACACACACACACACACACACACACACACACACACACACACACACACACAGACACACACCTACCTAAACACACCACACACACACACACACACACACACATATATATATATATATATATATATATATATATATATATATATATATATATATATATATATATATAGATATATATATATATATATATATATATATATATTCAGAGGTCAGAGATTACAGACCAGGGATGGAAAAGAAACATTGGGTTATTCTGTGGATCATTGTCATCATTGCAGGCAATCAGCAAGAACTGGATGTGGTAGCACTGGACTCCATTATGAATTGTGTTGGAAGTACAAAGGAAAACAGTGGCATACAGATGACTCTATAGAGCAGGCTTATGTTTACTCAGCCTTCAAATGATCAAACAACATTACAGTGAGTTACACACTACTGTGATCAATACAAAACACATTTGTAACTAACTATATTTTACTGTAGGAAATAGCATGTGCTGGACTTGTTTTGCTGGACATTTTTACACAAGGGATAATTTTGATGACAACAAAATATAGATATTCATGCACATCAGACCACACTTTTACACTAGTGAGAAAGAGAGAGAGAGAGAGAAGTAACTAAGCAATGCAATCATTCAAAACAGGGCTTTGAATTGTCATACATCTATTCACTTATGATGACTGTTTATTGTGTTTCCAATGTTGCACTTTTGTGGCCTTTAAGTCTGCATTCCTATGGAGTGGTATCTTCCTGAATATGTGTTACCTGGATCAGGTACATGAAGTTAAGTATATAGTTAAACACAGACAGTGACTTAATCTCCAGCAGGAGGATTACCCAGCATCAGTCTGTTCTGCTCGGCTGTTGATTCTGTTCTTCCCAGAGACAGCACTGCATCTCATGAATGTCTAATGGAGAGGGGATTAGTAGATTTGTAATGGTCCCTGCCATCCCTCTCAAAGAACCTTCCAGAATCGCATTAACATCCATGCCGAATCAAGTTGGCAGGAGTTCCTAACTAGACTTTGTGACCTTAGCCAGGTTGGCTTTGCCAAGGAGAGATTCAGTTCCACAAAAAAAGTTCCTTTTGACTGGCATCTGAACGTGCCCTTCAGAAAGTTCCCCTGCCAGACATGCCTTAATGACCGTAAAGACTTGTGACTTTGAAAGTCTTAGTTGTGAGTCTTTGAGTTTGAGAGTCTTAGTTGCTAGCCCTTCCAGCGATCTCTGAACACTAACCCTGTTTATTTACCTGCCTCCTTGGCTGGCTCTTGGACACAGTGCTCCTGCTGGTCTGTGCTGTCTGTAGTGGACCTCCTGTGGAATGCCTTGCCTGGTCGTGGAATTAGGTGATATCCACAGATTAACTAAGGCCACCTGGGTCCCTTTTTCAAGTGGTGGGTGGCAGGCTGTGCAAGCTGTTCTTCTTCGTCCTAATGCATTCATCACGGCAATTATTCTTTTCTATTCTTTTTTTCTCTTCCTATTTGGGTTGAAGTGTGTGTGTGTGTGTGTCTATCCATCTGCGTGTGCGACTGTGCATGTGTGTGTGTGTGTGTGTGTGTGTGTGCTGACTTTACGTTTCCCTCTTCAGAGTGTGAACGTAATGCATTTATGTGTTTAAGTGTCAGGGATCCATCAGTTGCTGTCCATGCATTGCGTATGTCAGGCTATTCAATTAGAAATTTATTCGCACCAGATTTTAAAACTGAATACCTAAGATGGCCCGCATATTTTTGCCGTGGGGGTGGAGGGAGGCAGCGTGTGAGGGGGTATGGGGGTGGCAGTCTGCCATTACAATATTGCAATATTATGACAATATTATTCTCAGCTACACCCATTAAAGAGAGAGATACTTTAAACATTGATTGACAGTACTGTGTTTGTGAATAGGCCTAATTGATCTGAACAATTCAATTACTTGCATCTTTTTATTTGATAAAAACACTTGTTAAGTGTTTGTCTGAGAGCACTTTGATATTAAATATGAGCTTTGTTGTTAATTATATTGTTTCTCAAACATACCACTTTGAACTTTCAGAGGAGCGCCACAATCAAATAGGCAGCCACACAGTTGACACGCAGGTAGCTTTTTAAACTATGTCTATACGTATAGACTACAAAGTAAAACATTGTTCTATGCAGAGCTCTCAACTAGTAATTATAATAGTTCATTGGAAAAGTGATGACAGAAAACTGTTTTTCTGTCATCTTCTAGAGAATTCTGTTTCTAGAGAATGCTTCGGTCACATGGGGGTGTTCTCTGGGTCGCAGAGAGTGTGTGTGTGTGTGTGTGTGTGTGTGTGTGTGCAGGTGTAAGAGCAAGAGGGAGGGAGAGAGGCAATGTGGGTGTGTATGTGTCTGTGGGTGAGAGAGACAGGTTGTGTGTGTGTGTATGTGTGTGTGTGGGTGTGTGTGTCATGAGGAGCCCCATTAGATGGCAGACTTAAGACAGGTTAGCGGCGAGATCAGCTTATTATTTTCTGTACCGAGGGGGAAAAGTCTCATCTAGGCTGCCCTCTCTTTCAGCGAGAGCTCTGGCTTTTGAGTTAAGCCAGGCAGAGCCGACGCTGCCTGCCAATCACGCAGCCTGAGACGTGCCCACACACAAACACAGAGGCTCCACAGAGAATACTGAGGATCGTGTAGCTCACATTCATTGCACAGCTTAATGGGCCCTTGATATCAGGCTATCGCTAGCACCCTGTGCTTCCTTTGATAACAGCGACATGTGTGGGAGGATTCTACAGATCACAACACAAACAGCTCAAAGATACACACACACTCCCAAATTCACTCTCTCTTCAACACACACACGCTCTCTCTCACACACATTCCTATGTTTGATCTACTGCCTGGGTAAAAACACAAACACCACACATGCACACATACATAGAGATGTTCATTACTTTAATTGTGGCCTATTTACTGTAATTCATCTCTGTAATCTATTTGTAATACTAGTCATTTTCTCACTGCTGTAGCCAAACCCTGTTATTTTAACAGCAAGATACACAACAAGTGATAAATTAGTCTCCTTTTTGCTGGTGTTTTTGTGCTGGTCTGAAACATTCCTTTGAACTTGCGGAGGTGCTTGGAGAGAGAGATGGGAGGAGAGGTAGAGATGGAGAGAGAGAGAGAGAGAGAGAGAGATGGAGGGAGTGAAAGAGAGGCTTAGGCAGGGGGAACTGGTCTTTGAGTCTGCTTGTTGTAGAAAATGAATTGGAATTAATATGAACAGGTGATACAAGGCAAAGATTGGGGTCTAAGGATTTTTAATGCTTGTGTTTCTATTTTGTATATCACTGTGTGTGTGTGTGTGTCTGTGTGTGTATGTGCCTAAGAAAGAAAGAGAATGAGAGAATAGTGTACACAATGTACTCTGGAATGTGCACATAGTCATAAATAGCATACAGTGCTATGCTGAGAGTGTGTGTGTGTGTGTGTGTGTGTGTGTGTGTGTGTGTGTGTGTGACAGCCTATTCTGTGTTGTTTTCACGGTCTGCAGCGAGAAGCGCTGAAGGTTAATGCAGTTTGGTTAATGCTTTTGTTTTGGCTGTGAAACAATAGTGGAAGAGGAGAGAGAACTCAAGGAGAAAGAGGACAGAGGGAGAGTCTGGCTGTCTCTGTCTTTCACCTTCATGCACGAGTGGTGATGTATGAGTGCCCAGAAGGTCCGTAAATTTTACTGACATAAGATCAAATAATCAATCAGGGATGATTTGATTTTCATTAAAATTTTTTTGTTGGGGAGGCTTAATATGTATTGTGATTAATGGTTGCCAGTTGACAGTGGAGATCTTTTTTTTTTTGGTTGGATATCAGCGTACGCTTTAAGGTGTTTATTTTTACACTTAAACATTAATTAGACAATTCCCCTAATCAGATGGACCAGACCGTTTCACTTCATGCAAAGAGTCTGGACACTCCCGATAGGCATACCTTTACTTTGCAGAGGGAGGGCACTCTGTTTAGTGTAAACCTATTGGTTTTGCCATCAATTTCTGTTCGCTGATTGGTTGCTAGAGTTACTACTATAGTATACAGTCCCATGTCAGTATCTGCCTTAGCCTGGCCATGCCTTCCCAGCACTTCTGCTTGATTATCATCTCCCTACACTGCTAGTCTGGATTTGATCCCATTGAGCTTGTTGTCTCAGGAGGCATTTTAACCTGTTCAGTCAGCAAACAGAGGGAGGCATTGTCAATGCAGAGCTAGAATGCTATCAGTCAAGGCAAGCTATAAGTCAGGGGCTGATCCAATCTTTTTAAACTTAAACATCTCAATGTAAACCCTCTGTACGAAACAAAAGTGTAGAACAAGGGTCTGGTTTTATTACCAGGCTATTTCTGCCTAGGAAATAGTCTCGTCCTAATTTGCATTGCCATTTGTTAATTAATTTATTTGCATTGAATCTTATCCTCTTTGGTTTGAATGTTATTCTCATATGTTTGAATGTTATCCTAGGGTTAGGGTTACCCTAGGGTTAGGGTTATCCTAGGGTTAGGGTTATCCTAGGGTTATCCTTATTTGCAAGTCACTTTGGATAAAAGCGTCTGCTAAATGCATAAATGTAAATGTAAATTTGTACTCACTGTAAATAATGTGCATAATCAACTGTTTGACTCAGTGTTCTGTTTGGAGCTTTTCTATGAGGGCTGTTCAGCGGCAGATGTGTTTTGTTTTTCTCTTGCTCTATGCCAAATGTGTAGTTTAAAGTCTCCAGGCAAATTCCAGCTTGAGTTATTTCATCTACTTTTTTCATTGAAGGTCATCATAACAGTCTCCTTGACTCTTCCTTTGAGACAGTGAAGAACACACTCTTTCTGTCTTTATATGACTTGTGTGCGTGTGGTGTGAGAACAATCTGTTGCTGCTATTGTGTGAACAATTTCATGTGGTTACAAAAGATTTATCCCTCTCTGTCACACACACACACACACACACACACACACACACACACACACACACACACACACACACACACACACACACACACACACACACATATACACACACACTGTTTTGCTCTCTCACCTCTGTGGCTGTCTTTAGCTGTGTTTTGCCTGACTTGAGATTGTTATCCACTTGCATTGAGTTGCTGACGATCTTTGCACTGTGTGTGTGTGTGTGTGTGAGCAAGTGCTTCACACTCTTTCATGTTTTTCCACCTAGGTAGAGGTCAGAATGCCTTCTGCTGGCATGATGGTGTCAACCACAGGGCACATCCTGAGGACTAATTCTTGATTGAAGAGGCACATCTTGATTTGTCTAAGACCTATAAGGTCTAGTGTCACTGAAGCCTTGAGGGTTTTTTGCTCATTCTTATTGTAGAACCATGCAGCTTTCTCACCAAAAAAATCAAAGCATGCTGCTTCAGCGTTTGTCTATGGCACAAGATATGTTGAATTGTCACTTTAAGGTGTTTTTTGGGTTATAAATGTCCAATTATAAACACTTTAGTGTCCAACAGACATAGAAATGGTGCACTACCATGAACCAATCCACGGTTCTTTGCTCTTGTTGCCTAATATCAACTGTGAGTGGCACATAATGTTCTGTTCATTCTATGAAAAGTACTTTGAATGCTGCATCTTGAGTGTTGTAAAATTAATTATTCAAATTTGAAGGGTAGAAAATGCGAATGCATTTCTAATTCAGATTCAGATATATGCTTAGCCTAGAAATTGAAACGTACCCTAGCTGTAGCAAATGGTTTTGCTATGCAGGTTCGCCTAGAAATGAACCAAAGGGCCTCAGTGGCTGTTCTCCCAAGTTTGGTCAGACCAAAAACATCAATAGGGTTGCCTAGGCATACCCAATTGCAGCCTACCTATTGCATGCAGAGGCTTGGATTGAGCCCAGTCTATTGGCCATAGCCAGACTATACATTTTGATGTTATAGTCTGGCTTGCCAGGTTACTATATGCCAGCACTATATGTGCTGTTGGTCAGAGAGCTGACCATCGATCATCCCCCTGGCAGATAAGTGCTGATAACAGTTAGGTGGACACTCATGCCACGAAAGACCTAGGAATTCGTGAGGAACACTGTGTAGTGTGCACCAAGTAGGCTATTACAAAAGAACTCGGCACAGGTTGTAGGCAATGGGGTTTGCCTGTGAACTCCTTGTGCAAATAATTTGATTCAGTCTGCATGCCCTGTTGTGATTGTGGATGTTTTGCTGCAGTTATACAATTATACTGGCTCTTGAAGCTGAATGAACTCGAAACAGGCCAAGTCACAGTATTTTTCCTCTCACTGCTCTTGACCATCCTTACTGCAGTTTGTTTATATTTATGTGTTTGTAGAACACAATGTGTGCAGTGGCATCTTAATTCTTAGCAGATACTTCTCTGTTATGTGAGGTTGAGTTCTGGCCTATGTGCACGGATGTTTGTGTGTGTGTCTGTATGTGTATGTGTCTATGTCTGTGTCTAATGGTGTCAAATAGTCAAACGGCAACTAACGCTAACTGAATGAGGTGTAGTTACTTTCTTTCAGTTTATTTTTTTCTGTGCCCAATTCCATTAATGTTAGCTGCCTGTTCATTATTCTGTCTATGATGTTTAAAATTTTTGCATTCTCTTTCCTACAGACGGCTCGAATTACCCCATTGATCACGGGGGTCCATGGATATGTGTGAAACAAAAAACGTTGGGAGAGTCTACCTATGCTTTATGTCATCTACTGTAACATGTAACATGTAGCATCCTATCGGGGGAAAGCAGGCTGTTTCCTGATGTCTCGCACAGAGAAGGGAGAGAAGAAGAGAGGCGTGAGTAGGGAGACTGTACTCTTACTTTCAAATTAAAAGCCTACAAGCTTAAAGCAAGTGGTTAAATCAGGCACACGATTTAATGGCCAGTTAGGCTATTTTTGATGAGTTTAGGTGTTACATAGCCTATATATGAGTTTAGGTGCTACATAGCCTATATTTTTCAAATTGACACACATGAATTGGAACTTGCGTGCACTCAGTGTTGATACAGAGGACTGCCGTTGTGTCTTCAAACAGTGTATAGGTTTTGTATAGACTATATAGGCTGCATATTACGCCTTGGAGAACGTCTATAAAATGTGAGATAGCGTGAGATAAGGCATGTGTGGTGAGTGAGCATATGAGGTGTGTCACTTGTGTGCGTCTCACGCTCAGTGCATTAACTGAGAGGGCCCTCTGACTGTGATTTTAAGTGGAACAAGTAGTGGCATGGACAGAACTGAGGGGCCCAGACACTACTGAGGTACCACTGCTGTGGTAATTTGATCCCTGACAGACAGCACACCAAAACAAGGTGTCACATGAAACTTGGTGGACACATAGTCTCACCAGGCTCCTAGTGCAAGATCTCTTTTGATCTCAAAAGACCCCCCCCCCCATCCCCTACGTTTTTGTGGAATAAATAAAAAACAGCAGTGCCACAGCTGACATAATTTAGGGGTAAATAGGTCTCAAGGAGCCACATCCAATGAGCCCTTAGCCATCCATGGTCAAACAAACAAGAAAATTACCTAGCCATTGCTGGCCATTTGGAGAGCACAGTCCAGATGACAGAGGGTGGAGATGTAACTCGATATTGAACTCAGTTAGATGAAAGAATTCCAACAGTGCCAGTTTTTTCGAGAATTGGACATAAAAATATGTGTGAATGTACCTCCAAATTTGACCAGTTGGTGGCGGTTGAGTGAGCAAGGTGCTAATTTATTGCATCATTGGTATGGCAATGATTACATTATTGGGAATTGCACTCTATTGCCTTACCAGGAAGTTATTACATTATCAGGTTTTATTACATGTTTTAGGGACTTATGAGGAGAATTTATTACAGTATTGGGAGTTTTATCAGGGGCATTGTCAAGAAATTATTACATTATCAGCCTCTTCATTCCATCACCAAATAGAATGTTAGAGAGTTAAAAGAATGCCTGGGCAAGACCAGTTTATGTTGCTTTATGTCACTAGACCACAGAGAAACACAAAGCAGCATGATAGAAACACTTTAGCTATAGAGTTTCTGGCACTGGAACTGAATAGTCTTTCTGTGTTTTGCAGCAGCAGTTCTAACATTCTCTGACCCTCGACATGGAAAAAGACCCATTCTGTTTAGAGAAAGACCCGGCCTGTATGGATGTTAAAGAAAAATACAAATACTGCAGTGCAATGTGAATAAAACCCCCTCCCAACACACACACACACACACAAACACACACAGTTCCCTCTCTCTCTCTCTCTCTCTCTCCCGCCCTCTCCCCCTACAATTTGACAGAGGAGTGATGTGCTTCTTGACCTTCCGTCAGGGAAAAAATTTAGAAGTTCAGCAGTTCATCTGTCCTGGGAGACTCCTAGGGTGTCAAAGCTAAAAAGGATGAGAGTAATAGCAAATATAACCAATATCCCACTTGTCACACACATACACACACACACACACACACACACACACACACATAGACACAGACAGACAGAAAGAAACACACCCATAGAGGGGTGAAACACTGATGATCTTATGACCCTTGAGACTTCTCAGTGGATTCAAATGCAGATTTAATGTGACTTGGCTCTTGACCCATTTGATATCATAAGAAGCACTGGTTGTT
>JAIFZK010000088.1:437500-440000 GCA_027481765.1 Tenualosa thibaudeaui
CAGCGATAGATTTATGTGATCAGTGATTATCTGAGATGTCATGCTTTCAACTTGATTTTCATACATTCGATAATGTGTATGAGTGTGTTGGTAGTGTTTGTGTGTGTGTGTGTGTGTGTGTGTGTGTGTGTGTGTGTGTGTTTGTGTGTGTGCACAAGCTCGCTTCAATGAATTACTGTTGCAAAGACATTAATAAGATTTAGGACAGCAGCATCTGTATCTGATAAAAATCCTGCTGGTTCTAGAATACTAGAATACTGAAATGAAATGTGAACATCATTATAATGATTAATGTCTTTTTATTCACTTTATGTTTAAATTATATATCTATAAATTTGTGTTTGTGTGTGTGTGCTGTGTGTGTGTGTGTGTGTATAAACTCTCAACCTCCTGCTCTTAACACCAAGTTCATCACATGTGCTCAAATGAGTTCCCCTAATGAGTTCCCCTAATGAGTTCCCCTAATGAGTCCCCAGGATAATTGTCCAAAGTCTGGACACATCTTTGGGGAGATCATCAGGGATATGCGGAGCGCTGGAAAAGGAGGACTTTCTGTGATGAGTGCTTGGTGTGTGTGTGTGTGTATGCTTAGACAATTCTGTTTGATGTGACATCAGAAAGAACTGGTAATGACTTTTTGGGTGATAAGTTTTTAGTGGTGTGGAAACTATTTCCAAGGCCACTCTCATCCCCTCACTGTTACATTGACTCTAGTCATTCTATCTGTGTGTGTGTGTGTGTGTGTGTGTGTTCACAACCACTTCACAGATACCAAAGACACACACCGCCTATGGTAAGGAAAACAAGCCATCACGAACTACAGACCAGCTCTACTGTCCTGTGACGGTGATGGCTCCCTCCCAGAAGCACTGAACCAGTTCTACTCACGATTTGAGAAACAAAATGGCACAGAAGTGAGGAATCCAGCTCTCCCCCCAATGACCAGGTGCTACTTCTGTCCACATCTGAAGTGAGGCAAACTCTGGATCAGAGCTGGATCAGCTGGGTCTGAACACCACCCTCTCCTAGTGGGGAGACTGCAAGCAGTTAACATAGGAAACAGGACCCCCAACACTACCTTGCTAAACACAGGAGCCCCACAAGGCTGCATGCTCAGCCCGCTGCTGTTCACACTTCTAACCCATGACTGTGCAGCAACACACAGCACAAACCACATCATCAGATTTGCTGATGACACAATTGTTTTGGGTTTGATCAGCAAAGACAATGAAGACCTGTACAGACAGAAGGTGAGCAACTGGTGCATTCACAACAACCTGTCCCTCAATGTGGACAAAATAAAACAACTGATCATTGATTTCAGAAGACCTCCAGGCAAACACACCCCACTGTCCATAAACAACCTTCCAGTCGAACCTGTTCAGGACACAAAGTATCTGGGCGTACACGTCACAGACAACCTCACATGGAACAAAGAAAGCCCAGCAATGATTTTCTACAGAAGCTACGGAATGCCCACCTCTCCTCCTCTGTCCTGACAACCTTCTACAGGAGGAATATTGAGAGCATTCTCAGCAGTGCTGTCACAGTGTGGTTTGGTAACTTCACTGCTGCAGAAAGAAGGCCCTGCAGAGGATTATGAGGATGGCTGAAAAATCCACACAGACCTCTCTTCCCTCACTCTCTGACATCTACAACACCCACTGTCTGTGCAAAGACTCAACACACCTGTCCCATGGACTGTTCTCCCTAATGCCATGAGGGAAAAGGTACTGCAGTATAACTGCCCACACCTCCAGAATGGGGAAGAGCTTCTTCCCTCAAGCAGTCAGACTGTTGAACAATAAAACATGACATGTCTATTTCCACTGAACAGAAGTGGACTTTTTCTATGCTGCTAAACACTATATTCTACCTCCAACCCACTGTGAACCTATCTACAATCAGTGCTCTGTTACAAGTCTACTTATGCTCTGTCTTAGTGTCTTTTGTCTGACACATTTTATTTATATTTATATTGTATTGCTGCCTTCAAGAATTTTATGCATTTATTTGATTCGGAAATGCCCTAAATACCTTGGTGCCACATAGAGCTAGATAGTGATAGCAACAATGTCAATATAATAATGGTTAACTATACATAATAAACATACTATACCGTAATTTCTGTTTTTTTTTTTTTTTTTTTGCAAATCACTACCCCAGCAATGGAGAAATCTGCACGTGAACACCTGGCTATTTAGAGGAGCTGGATGTTCTCAAAGAGAAGATCTGTAACACAGTGGCATCAATGGTCTCCACACCATATTTCCCCCTAAACTAAATTTATACTTAAATTTTTTTTTATTTGATTTGCTTATTGTGTACATAGCGCATGTCTATAAACAGTACAGATTTTATAGATTATTAAATTTTTTTTACGACCAAATCTAAGACAGCATGAACTAATTAGCCTGCCACAGAGTTAGATAAGATGATGCATAGTCTACTCTTCTATGTGTCTATGTAAACACCCAGTCTGACAACCTCCCAGTAGTCT
>JAIFZK010000088.1:447500-492500 GCA_027481765.1 Tenualosa thibaudeaui
CTCTCTCTGATCACTTGCCCCTCCCACTCACTCTCGCTTCCTGATTCAATCATTACCTGTCCACCTGTTGCTTGTTACCTGTCATCTGTTGTGTATTTAAACCCCTGTCTCCTAGTGTTCCCCGTCAGATCGTCTGCGAACCTTCAGCATTACGCTCGGCAAGCATTATAGACCCTGGCTCCTGTTTCTGTCCCGAATCCGGTTTCCTGAAGTTCCTGTGTTTCTGTTATCTGCCCGTTCTTGTGTCTTTGTCCTGTTTCCTTGCCTGTCCCTGTCCTCTGTTCTCCGTGTCCAGTCCCACTGCTTTCCTGTTGACGACTTCGGACCGTGTTTGACCTGTGCCCTGCTCTCCTGCCCCGGCTCCTGACCTCTGCCCGTCCTCGGATTACGCCCTGCTCTCCAGCCCCGGCTTACCAACTCGCCACTCAAAGACCATCCACACACTCCCTTTTCCCCCTTTCCCTAAATAAACTGTATTTACGTGACATTTTTGGGTCTGACTCGATCTGTTTTCTGACACTATACAACTAATACTTTTAACTAATATCAATCTATTCTACCGTACTTCACAAAAATAGACCGGAAAAGAGCAACCAAATTCACCGGAAAAGAGTAACCATCCTGAACACAAGTTCTTCTGAGACTATGAGTTCTTCTGAGTCTGCTATGCACAGAGCACATTTTGAAGGAAGTCAAAGCCAGTGGTTGTCCACCTCTGCAGTAGCCCTCTCTGGGTGGGGAGCTGTGCCTGTCTTTTTCCAATCTCTCTGCCTAATTTTAATTAGAAGAACAACTCATGTTGCATGACAACCAGCATAGTAACAAGAAAGAGTAACCATGGAAATCTGAGCCATCTGCTTGTGCTTTCTGCATGGGGAACATCACAAGAGACATTGTTTGTTTGTTTTGGTTTTTGCTTTTTAGTTTCTTTCTGTCTTATTCTCTTTTCTTCTCTTTGCCAAGGAGTGTGTGTGACTGTGTGTGTGTGTGTGTGTGTGTGTGTGTGTGTGTGTGTGTGTGTGTGTGTGCCATGTGGTCATAGCAAACTGAATGGTGGTTGTACGTATGTCCTTTTGGGAGTGTTTCACTTGCGAGTATTTGGGCGAGATATACGTGAAGGGAAGAGGTGAAAGTCTAAAAGCTTTTCTTTGCCTCAGTAAACCCCCTTTGTTATTTCTGTGTGTGTTTGTGTTTGTGCGTGTGCGTGTGTGTGCGTGTATGCGTGTGTGTGTGGGGGGGGGCAGGTGTGTGTGTCTGCTCTGATTGAAGGAGATAAGCGTACTGAGGACAAGAGAGGTGATTTACTGAAAAGGAAGATGGAAAGCAGAAGATCAGAGAAGAAAAGAGAGGCAATTAAAGGCATTTTCTCCACCCTACAGAGAAGGTGAAGCCCTCCAATCACAGACCTACAGTGACCTGACAACCTGACTCTCAATCTCTCTCCCTCTCTCTCTCTTTCTTTCTCTCTCTCTCCCTCTCTCTCTCTCTCTCTCTCTCTCTCTCCCTCTGTCTTCACTGCATACCAATGTGAGGAAATGGAAAAAAAGCCATTTATATTTAAGAAGAAGAAATGTTGCTGAAAAAATGAATATACATAAAGTAACATTTTACTTTTTCTTACTGCATTGAGAGAGAAAGAGAGGAAGGGAGAGTGAGAGGTTTAATTTGGTTTTCAGGTCACTGCAGCTCGGTATTTGTTGCTGGGGGGTGTCTCATTTAAGAATAAAAAAAATGTCATTGAAAAATAACTTCTCATTTTTTCTTACTGAATTCCACACAAAACCTTTCTCTCTCTCTAACTCTCCCTCTCTCTCTCTGTCTGTCTCTCGCTCTTTCTCTTACTGACACACACACACACACATACACACGCAGTTCTACACATGGTCCAACAGGGGCCAGTGCCTCTAAAGAACTGACCCTGGCCCCTCTTGTGGCCCCTGTGCTGCACAGATAATAAACTGATTAATTTCTAGAGGTGATATGCGAAAGGTGATATACAAACGTCAGAGCCAACATGACGCAGCATTCTACACGGACTCTTTAGAGCACGACACTTACACTTCTTCCTGTTGCCTGGGACTGTCAGCTGTGACAAGCAGTGTGACATATGAATTTGAACATCGGCAGCCCAGCAAGGATGAATTGAAAGAGGCGAAGGCAGGCTACCAAAATGATTAAATTCTGTAATTTCAATGTTGGCATATATTCATATATTACCACTGTTGTTCAAAATGATAATAAAAAAATTGTGTAATTTATTTAACATGCATTTAATCTCGCCTTCGTCTTACGTTTCAAATGTTCAAATGTTTCAAAAGGTTCAAATGTAAGGTTAAGGCTATTGTGCACAGATAAGAGAAATCTCATTGTAGACTACAAAAAACGTATCTATAGGTTGTTGTCTGTAGGTAAGTTGTTTTAATAGGCTACTCAATTTTGGTGAATTGTTGATGTTCCAAAACAAAACGTTTTTGGGCACTTGTGAACCAGATTTGGTCACATTCCAGGTCTGTTGGTTCAGTCTCAGTCTCTGCCTTTTTTTGTCAGCCATACTGACACAGACACAGACACACACACACACACACACACACGCACACACATATTTACTTGGTCATGCTGATTGTTTTATTACAAAAGGGCACCACCTGAAGCAACATATAGACATATAGAACATATACATATATAGAAGAATATATAGAAGCAACAACAAGAGCCAGGCCAGTGTGTGTGTGTGTGTGTGTGTGTGTGTGTGTGTGTGTGTGTGTGTGTGTGTGTGTGTGTGTGTGTGTCTGTGCCTGTGTCTGTGTGGCTTTTGGCAAGGAGTTAAGAAATAAATTATAGCATTACAATTCAGGGTAGCTTTTTGTGTTTCATCACCCTGTCTGTTGTATGCCTATGGAGCATGGAGACTGTAGCCTATTACAGGTGAATATGGCTGGTTAAAAATCAGATCAACAAGATTGGGGAGGGTGGTTGCTCGACCACCTTAGAATCTCTTGTAATTTTGTACAATTTTTTAACCAAGATTTTTTAATGACTTTTCAATGACTTACTGACCAGTTGGGAACTGAACAAGATGCCATTTTCAGATATCCAAATATATGTCGTAGAGTCTTAAAATTTCCAGGAGATGAATGGTGAAAAACAAGCAACACCTCTAAAATTCAGGATTTGTTAAATAAATCCCAAATAAAGTTCATATATATATATATATATATATATATATATATATATATATATATATATATATATATATATATATATATATATATATATATACAGAGCCATCATTCTAGTAAATCACATGATAAAGTGAGCTAACAAGTAAAACACACAAATTCTTTTGATACAAACGAGTCTCCATTTACGATCCATGACACTATTCATGGATATCTATTGCAGTAAGTAGTATAGCAGTATCCCATTTTGGAAACAGCCACAGTTCTATTGTGATTTTGCATCTGCACATTCCTTCAGTTTACAGAGAAATTTCTAGAGTTACACCAATACATAAAAATGTCACTTAGATAGTTTGGTATTGCAATATTCACTCACAATATACATAACATAACATGTACTGTACATAAAATATGTAAGAGTTGACAGCAGATAGCAGACACAAGCTACATGCATTGCCATGCACAACGCCTGCACAGATGTCTTTCAAAGTCAAACATTCAACCATAGACTGACAGGACTCACAGGTGACATACACACACACACACACACACACACACACACACACACACACACACACACACACACACACACACACACACACAAACACATTAATATCCAAAGAGATACAGGAAAATCAATTACAGACAAAGTGACTGCTAGAGGGGTTGCAATCAGTAGAATGCCATGAACAATTTGTTTACACACACACATACACACACACATACACACACACAAGAATGTTATACTGAAATGTCAGCTATTGAACCACCTTGAAGGAAAATGATGCATGAGGTGGAGATTGGAGTAGAAACTGTGATTGTGTGTGTGTGTGTGTGTGTGTGTGTGTGTGTGATACACAACTCATCTCAGAATGCATACCTGTGGCCTGAATGTGGTAACCAGGAGTGGTCTGGATCCTGTGGCCTGCCTTGAGGCTGTGGGGCCTTGAGCCCAGGTATAAGCAATTCCTCTCTGAAAAGAATTGTTAGGCCCCCAGCATGAAAACCACACATTTGGAAAAAGATAAACAAATAATGCCAGGGAAACAGATGTCAACCAGAAGTTGCGTGTAATTCCTCAGGGGAAAAAAAAACAGAAAATTGGCCCTGTGATTGACATGTCTGTGTACTTTTCCAAATCACTTGATATCATTATAGATGGTACAAAATAACTATTCTGTTAATGTAATGGAGGCCAGGTGGAATAGCAACTGTGCCTAAACCTCTCCTCTGACGCCTTAAAGAGGACATAGAATGGGTGAATGGAGTATTGTATTGTTCTCTGATGTTAAAATAGAATATATTCAACTTTGCAATTTTACAAGCTTAAGTTAAATCCTTGTATTTTGGCTGGGTATCGAAATGTCCTTTTGGCTAAATGGCACCCTCTTTGGCAACCACAACTGAACTACCATTGCTTTGTGATATTTGACATCACAGTTGGGCTTTGTTCCAATTCACCCATGTTTTAGTGGCTATTTCTAAGTTCAAGATTTTTTTATATTATGGAGGACACAACCATGCCTCATGTTCACGATACCCTTTGGCTATGAATAACCTCTCCTAATTCATTAAAGCCAAGACAAAAATGTTTTTCTATGTCTGCTTTGGTAGTTCTTGTGGTGGTTAAGTACTTCTTTTCGTCTGGAAGGTGATCTTTGAGTTTTGCTGCATGGGAGATGTTTTTGCATAGGCTACCACTATCCTCAGTCCTGCTTTAGGGCCAAGGGTATAAAAGAACACTTAACCACAGAAATGTGTTTTTGTGTGTGGGTTTGAGTTTGGTGTGTGTGTGTGTGTGTGTGTGTGTGTGTGTGTGTGTGTGTTTGTGTGTGTGTACGTGCACAGTTTGTATGTTTGCAATGTAAGGTGGTGTTTCTCTGTGGGAACATATCCTTGTACAAATGGAACCGTTATCACATTACAGGATGCAGACCCTATCGCCCTTTTCTCCTTGTGTGTGTGTGTGTGTGTGTTCTTCATGTATGTGTTGCTGGCTATCTTTTCACACAGTCCACAAACTCAGAACAGTAATTTGTTGCACAATAAACACTACTGGCAATTGTTTGTCTTCCATAACCTTGTTATTATTGTTTGATTATTATTAGTAATGTGGTTATTTTTTTAGGACACCAATGTATTTGGTCAGAATCACACAAATCCCTACAAAAAGAGAGCAATAGGAAAAGAGAGACTTAAGCATGTAAGCATGGCCCCTGCTTTACCCACCCACCCAGCCACACACACACACACATATTTACTTGGTCATGCTGATTGTTTTATTACGAAAGGGCACCAACTGATGGAAAATATAGAAGAAACAACAAGAGCCTGTGTGTGTGTGTGTGTGTCTCACAGTAAAAACTCTATGAGCTCCATGATCAAAGATCTTACATGAATTAGAAATTAGTTAATTACTTAATTAGTTATTTACTGTCAGCAGATAGCGGACATGTAAAGTACTCACTGAATTAGACTCTCAACACTTGTATGTTTATGAGAGCCACCTTCTTCTCCGTCCTCCTTGATGCATTCCTCTAGGCAAATTTCTTCCATTGTTTTGGTTGATTGAAAAATCGAAGTTGTCTTCCCTCGTGTCTCTGATTAATTCTGCAGCACTCTGAGGGGTCACGCAGGGAGAGTGATGAAGAATTGTGTGAACTGTTTGCCATGTAAAGTCAGCTGAGACATGTGGAATGTGTTGTTGTGTGTAACTGATACCTGTGTGTGTGTAGGGGGTGGGTGGGGGGTGAAGGAGAGTGCTGTGAGGTCCACCAGGGACTTGAGTGACACCAAATGGAGCATTAAGAGTCTGTGATTTACCACGTTTCTGTATTCAGAGCACTTCCAGCTGAGCTAAGGATCTCCTCAGACCACACCACACCAGATCAGACCAGACTAGACCAGATCCAGACAGAAGGCAGCAGATCCAGGTCACTAAGGTCACTAAACCCCCACTTCCAACCTCCATTGTTTTCATTCAGACATTCATTCCGAAGGAAAATAAATTAGTTGATGGTTTGGCCAAGAACCACACCTGCCGGTCCGCTTCCTGGCATAGGCAGCATAGGTCTGGGCCTGTGGCGTCAAAATCAGACGGGCATCACAACACATTTCTTTATTATTTTTTCTTCAGTTTTTCACCGGCATTTCCAGAAAAGAAAAAAAGGCTAGAGTTAGGGGGGGGGGGGGGGGGGGGGGTGTTATACTGTGAAGCCAGGGTACTGGCTAAACTGGGTAACTTCTGGAGTAACCACTGATCTAAAAGCAACATGTCACTTCAGAAACAACTGATGCTCAATGGAGGGTTCTTTTAGAGATCCGTGGTAACTTCCACTGGGTTAACCAGTGACCTTGTTTAGTAGTACAGGCCCCTGCACTGTGAAGAGTGACTTGCACTCTATGTATTATTGGGTTCTTCTGAAGTGAGCAAGTGAACAGGGTCCAGTAACAGGTCACCAAGATTGTCAAGATTAAGAGGCAATTAACCATCTTGGTTGAAGACGATAGCCTATCCCATACATGACGTCACTCCTCTGTCCCGACTTCAAAGTAGCCACTGTCTTTGGAAGGTGTTGGACACAAACTGATTAACTATGTCTGGGTCTGTAGGCTACATGGACCCTGATCCCATATGGACTAATGCCCATTTATTTGATTATATATATGTGAATATAAAATCAAATAAATGAGCTATATTTATATATATATATATATATATATATATATATATATATATATATATATATATATATATAAATGAGCATTAGCTCAACGCTACTAACATAACTTATTACTACACATACACACAGTCTTTCCCCAAAAATTAAATAGAATAGATGCAGCAATCCTAGGCTGCGACAGCAAAAGAATGTTTTACATGTAATTACAGACTCAGGATGTAGAGGACATGTAAACTTTATGTACGGCTAGAGAATGGACTGTTGAACTCAATAGATGTGATGCAAGCACAAAAGATGCAAATAATGTGGGCATCCATTACAAGCATTTCAGCTTTATGGGTCTTTCAAGCAAAAAGTGTGTGTGTGTGTGTGTGTGTGGCGATGAAATTATCACAATATAAACTATAGAAACAGCTGTTGATATCATAGGCTTCTATTGAACAGCTTGACATTTTGCCAACCAAAGGATAAATGACGGAGATCACAACGGCTCAAACCTCCATCTCAAACTTGTGTGGAATATCAAGGTGACCCAACCCACAGCGAGTCCCTAAAGCCCTCAGTCATGAATATTGCATCCTCTGGAGTGAAGGTTACGTGTGGAGTGAAGAGCCTTCATTCATGTTCCCCTGTGGATTGTGAAAAGGTCATAGGTGACCTCTAAGCACACTCTGCTATTCTCATAGGGATTAATTAAAGGCCAGGCTTACCCTACCACAGCAAAGAAGCTCTAGTCTTGCCCTTTAACATACACTCAATATGTTTCATTTAGCATCAGTATCCTTACTGATGAGGAGTAGGTGCTTCCTCTGTGTGTGTTAGTGTGTGTGTGTGTGTGTGTTTGAGAGAGAGAGCAGTCTGCATGTTTTTAGGTAATATGTTGCGGAAATACCAGTACTAAATTAATAATGCCTTTGTGTCTGAGACTGCTTATGTATGCGTGTATGTGTTTGTGTCTGTGTCAGAGACAGTGTGTGTGTGTGTGTGTGTGTGTTCTGCATTCCCATGATAATGCAGTCCACTCACATATTAGTGCTGCTCAATCCATAATTTTGTTTTGTGCCATGGCATGATTGGGGACAAATGAGATACAGTGACAGAATGATAACTAGCACCTTCTCTTCTTTTTTTTCTTCTCTTCCTCTCCTCTCCTTTTCTCTTCTCTTCTCTTCCTCTCCTCTCCTGTCCTCTCCTCTTCCCTTCTCTTCTCTTCTCTTCCTCTCCTCTCTTCTCCTCTCCTTCCTCTTCTCTTCTCTTCCTCTCCTCTTCCTCTTCTTCTGCCTCTTCCTCTTTCTCTCCTCTCCTCTCCCCTCCTCTTCTCTTCCTCTCCTCTTCTGTTCTCTTCTCTTCTATTCTCTCCCTCTCCTCTCCTCTCCTCTTTCTATATGTATCCTTCACTCCAGTCTCTCAGGTGCATCAAACTGAGACAGTGGTTTAATGAAGAAACATAAGACGTGTGAGGCCCTCTTCATTGTTGTAGTTTTATTCAGGTTGTTTAATTGTCTTTGCTTTTGCTTTGTTTAATTAGTTTGCTTTCACCAGTCCTGTCACTGAAAACGAGTGCCACAGTCTTTGCACTGCCTGAGTTTATTTCCAAAACAGATTTGGCTTTATTGGCATAATTTGTGATTTTTCATTAAAAAAAATAAAGTAATAATAATTGTAAGAAATTAATGCAATTGCCGTATCCATTTCATCTCATTTCTAGTTCAGTGCACAGTCCCTGCAAACACTAATACTAGAATCTATCATCAGTTTGCTGTCTAATTTGTATTCCATGTGCCCTTCCATGTCTTCCTGTTATTTCAACACACCCCCCGACTACCACCACCATCTTCTCTTTCCCTCTACCTGTATCCCTCAATCCCTCTATCTCTGGACATCAGCCTCTCTCTCTCTCTCTTTCTCTCTCTCTCTTTCTCTTTCTCTCTCTGGTGGATGGATTGAGAGCAGATGTCGCTGCTTATTGAAATCATTCTTCATTTTCCATGAATATTGTACCCACTTAACTCTAAACCTAATTGCTCACACACACACACACATACACACACACACACGCTAACCAAGATACACAGCTGTGCATCAGGTTCGGACAGCAAAAGAATGTTTTACATGTAATTACAAACTCAGGATGTAGAGGACATGTAAACTTTATGTACGGCTAGAGAATGGACTGTTGAACTCAATAGATGTGATGCAAGCACAAAAGATGCAAATAATGTGGGCATCCATTACAAGCATTTCAGCTTTATGGGTCTTTCAAGCAAAAAGTGTGTGTGTGTGTGTGTGTGCACGCATGTGCGTGTGTGTCTTGTGTGTGTGTGCGTCAGAGATATAAGTCAGTTGGGTTACAGAACCATTCAGCAGAGCCATTCAAGATGTAATTTACAATGAAAATACACAGAGATAGAGGCAGCTGGGCTGACCTGACCTACATTTACTTGTGTGCCTGTATGTCCATGTGTATGTGTGTGTGTGTGTGTGTCTCAATTTGTTTGTGTAAATGATATGGAGTTTTGTCTCTGAGTGCAAGTGTGTGTGTGTGTGTGTGTGTGTGTGTGTGTGTGTGTGTGTGTGTGTGTGTGTGTGTGTTGTATTTCAGCCATCTGGTTGTAAAACTGCAGGCATTAACGTTTATGGCTGTGTTGCTGTAAATTTGGGTAACTGTCACTATGGCCAGAGTCATGAACTGTATCTTGACCATCAAGCAAGATGTGAGCCCAGCCTCATGCATATTAGTGGCTTGGAGTGGAGTGTATGTTTGCTTGTCAGTGCCAGAGAGAAAGAGAATTAGCAAGGGAATGCTGGATGGAATGATTCAGCCATAAATCAGCCTTAATCGAAAGATAAGAAGACAGTGTGTGTATGTGTGTGTGTGTGTGTGTGACAGAGAGAGAGAGAGAGTGAGTAAGTGACAGAAAGTACTTTGACACTTACACGGTCATTGTTACCTTCAGTTGTTTCACTGGGGGTCACTCTCTGTTTTAGACACTTTCCTCTCTCTCTTCTGTTCCCCCCTCTCTCTCTTTCTCTCTCTCTCTCACACACACACATACACACACACACACACAGACACACACATACACACACACACTTAAATCTTTTCTTTAATGATACAAAGTATTCATTTCTTTGCCTTTCAAAGAATCATCTAAGATCACAGACAAACCCTTCCAACTTCCACTATGAATGTCAATGCCTGCAGGGTGGCAAATTCAGTTTTAATACCACAGATGGAAACAGATTTCAGTGGAGTTCAAAGTATTGAACATCTGGAAACATCCATAAACTCACCTAAGCTTCACTGAGCCGTGTCTTATGGAGACGACCACCTACCTTGACCACATGACCAGGACGACGGACGGAACAAAGTGTTTTATGCATTCTATGTCCTATATAGATTGACTTGTTTCTCGAGGAATTATCTTATCTTTGGGCAGGCTTCATTAAATTCATATTTACATTCTTGTTAATAGACAGGTATGACGGAGGTGGTGTTGATCCAATGCTGGGGTAACTCATTTGTTACTGTTTATATTTCCGTAGAGACACTGTCAGTGTCAATATACAATGGAGTGAATGTAGAATAATGTCCTCACATGTACACTGTGTCTACCTGTGTAAATGTGTGTGTGGGTGTGTGTGACTGACATATACGTAAGTGTGTGAAATATGATAACACAGTGATTCAGCTCTGTTTGCAAGAGAGCTTTAAATTAATTTGATGTGAAGGCGGTCTACACTTTCACATGAACCTATTCACACGCATATATGTGGACACACACACACACATACTGTACACACTCACTTTTAATTTCCTGTTGGATGGGATGGCTGCTGTGTTGCACAAGATCCCTGCACTTCGACCAGCATTTATTTTCTCACCTCATCAGAACTGCAGCTATCCTAATTTAGGAAGGGGTTTCTGTGTGATTACCTGGTGTGTGTGTGTGTGTGTGTGTGTGTGTGTGAAAGAGAAAGTGTACACGTGTGTGTATGACTGAGTGAGAGACAGTGTATATGTGTGTGTGTGAGTGAGTGTATGTGTGTGTGTGTGAAAGAGAGAGAAGGCATTTTTAGCACTAAGTCATTAATGACTGACTGAGATGGGTCAGGGTCAACGTGGCCCCTTGGATACCCCATCTTCGAAGGTACACTTAAACTCGGGCCTGACTCAGCCTAAGTAGGCCAAAACAATAGTGTGGAACCTGGGTGAGATGTTTCATTAGGCTACGTGTATTCTGTCCTCCAACATGCGTACCAACTTTGCACGAGTTGACAGATAGCTAAACAGTCAGTAATTGTAGGTAGAATGACGGAGGGAATATTCAGTCCCCTTTACTCAAGGTTGTCTTGGACACAGCTCCTGAATTACTGAATCTGTGAAACTAATCACAAAATAAAGTTCTGTTTAGTCTATTTATCTCTACTGTCAGTACAAATAATATAATTCTCATACGGAGACAATGCAAATCATTGAAATAAAGTCTAATAAAGTACAGGTTCCTGAGCGAGACTGGTGAATAAATCACTACATAGTTACAACATTAACCTGAACACAATAGGGTGAGCTGCTTATGTTACACATCACAAAGTGTACAAAGTGCACAGAATCACTCAATACACGGAAATACTAAATCATTAATTTAAGTTTACTTAATTTAACTTAAGTTAACTACATCACTTACAAGCAATGCTTCTGGAAGGCTTTAAACAAGCAGATGGAAGAAGAATGTAAAGACAAAGCATAAAAATGTTTCCAGCTCTTTCCACAAAATGGCTGAACAGGAAGTTAAAACTAGCTATGTTAAAAATGGCCAGCAGGTGTCACCATGAACACAGAACGATTTTCTTACAGATAACATGACAACGTGTGTGCTACCCATCACTATAACATTTTAAAACAGCAAGCAGCTGAAGGACCATAAATCATTAATTTTATCATCATTAAGATTACAAGCACCTCTAAAATCCAATGATTGGTGGAATCTGATTCAAAATACCTCAAGTATTCACCCCACCCAATCAGGTTTGGCAAAAACTGAAATGAATTTCGAATCAGACTGAGAGGTGGTGTACAAGTTTTGATAATCCGATCGCTACCCATATATTTCCCATTTGAAAAGTAGACAATATGTGTCAGGTCCCAGGAAGAAAAGACACAAGTCCAGTACCCGAAAAGTCAGACTGTATTTTAGCAAACAAGCGGGGAATCCTGTGTTCACAAAAACAGATGAGCAACATGGAAAAACCTTCAACAGAAATGACAACAAACCACAAAGTTAAGAACAGGACCTAAATGCCCAAGCCAGTTAGCCTACACACAATTACTATAGAGAATAGACAAACCGACTTTAAACAGCAGGACAGGAAATCCAAAGAAGGCAAATAGTCAAAAGCAAGTAAATAGAACAATTACACACAACAACAACAATTACACACAACAACAACAACAACAATTACACACAACAACGTAACAGGGAACAGGTGAACCGACATTGAACAGCAGGGCAAGAAATCCGATAAAGACAAGAGGTGGAGACACGTCAATAGACCAATAACAAGAGAAAGACAGGAGCACATGGCACAACAGGAAATGGATGCTTAACTACAAACTAAGAGTCCACAATCGCAACACACATAAAAGACCAAAACCCTGAAAATATGCCTGTAGTAATGCTTTATCCGTTGCAATGTCTTGTCATGATTGCATTGTGATTAACTGTAGACTTTAGGATGGTACACCTATGACCTTTAGTTGATATCTGACTAGTCGAAAAAGCTGCTCGCAGGAGTACATTGACGCATCAACATGTCTTACCATGTGATATACAGTAACTTGGTTTACATTTGCACAGCTGCAGAATATGCTTATAGCAACCAGCAGGGTTGAGTTATCTTGTCTGTGTTGTGCTCACCTCCAATCACCTCACCTCTTTTAGACACGTAACACATGGCAATGATGGATCTTTGCTGTCCTGTGTAAGTCCTGTACAAAAAGATCCAGAGAGAGAATAATGTATTTGTGACATGCTGTAAATGGGAGGCTGTACTTTGTCCAAATCTTTTTCCATTTTGTGTGTGTCTTTGTGTGTGTGTGTGTGTGTGTATGTGTGTCCCATGCCTCTGTTTGTGTCTGAGGGTGTGTGAAGGAGAAAGAATATCAGTATATGGGCATGTGTTTCAGTGTGTGTTCAAGTGTCTGTGGGCTGGGGTTTAAAAGAGTGAAGCAGCATGAAGCAGCATTTAAAAGAGTGAAGCAGCATGATTGGCCCTCACCTGTCAATCACTGGCCAAAACATCTGCTGACCTCAACACCCAACATAGTGTCACCTGACATAATCACCCCTCCTCAACAGCCCTCTGTCCCCCTGATTTACTTCTCTCATATTCTCTCCATCTTGCTCTCCATCTCTCTCCCTCTCTCTCTCTCTCTCTCTCTCTAGCTCTTTCTGTTTCCCCTTCCCCTGCAGTCTTCTCACCTCTTTGATGTCTGAATGGATAGCACTTAAGCTTTGACCTACAATAGGCATTCCTTCCAGTACTCTCTCACTATATTCCAATAACAGTTTCCTACACACACACACACACACACACACACACACACACACACACACACACACACACATACACACAGGGAGAGGGGGGCATGAAAATATGGATAAGCATGTGCACAAAAATGCTACCAAATCACTGCCTCCCTGACCCGACCACAAATGTTGCTACCCATCATTCTTCCCAACCACACACACACACACACAGACACAACACACACACACACACACACACACACACTCACTCACCCAGAGAGAAATAGAGAGAGTCTATGTCTATTTTTCATTCACTACCCTGATACCAACCATGTCCATGATGGGTGATGGGGTCAAACAGGTACATTGCATTCCTGTTCAGTACCATCCCTAACCTATTCCTCAGTTCATCTCTATACTGATTGCTACTCACTAGTGCATCTGGATCATTCAAAAAATCAATAAGAAATCTTGAATGGGAATAAAAAAATCAAGTTTTATTTGCATGAGTGAAGTGGATGAACTGTTGATTTGGATAGAGCATGATGCAATGTATTTATTTAAGAATTTATTTAATTAAGTTTTTTGTGTGTGTGTGTGTGTGCTCTAATTTTCTTTTTGGAGATTAATGTAATCCCAGCCTAAAATAGAGATTTCCAGTAAAAAAAAAAAGAAAACCTGTGAGTCAAATACTGGGCTCAGCTTACGTATGGGAAAGCAGGCCTACGAGTTGATAATGTAATAACTAGCCAATAATGGAAATATCAACACCCCTTAAGGATCCAAGGGCAGAAACTTGCATAGCAGGTGGAGACGACTCTGGGCCTGATTTGGACCATCTGACCCCGCTGAGCAGCATGTGTATGCATGCCAGCAGCATGTAGCAGTCACGCAGCTGCGTGTTACTCTCCGCTAATGTGACCCAGGTGGCTCGTCTCACGCTCTCTCCTGGCTATCATGAAACTGTCATGGAGGAATGACGAGGAGACTAGCCTGATTGGTCTCTTGCCCCCCTGTAACCTCTGTTAATTCTCGCTCCCTCTCTCTTAACTCTCTCTCTCTCAACTCTCTCTCCTAACGCTCTCTCTTAACTGTCCCTCTCCTCACTGTCTCTCTTTCTGTCTGTCTCTCTATCTCCTAACTGTCTTTCTCTCCCTCTCCTCACTGTCTCTCCTCTCTCTTACAGCCTCTCTCTCTCTTTCTCTGTTGACTGTGCGTTTACTATTTCCCATGTAGTCTGTTTTCCAAGTCTCCCAATCTCTCACTCTTTACATGTGAAAGATGCAGATACACACAAAGCCAATGTGCCGTTTTTACACGTTTGGAAAAAGGGGGGGGGGGGGGCTAGACAGACACACACACATACACATACACATACACACACACACACACACACACACACACACACACACACACACACATACACATACACATACACACACACACATACACATACACATACAGGGAGGGGGGCATGAAAATATGTACATAGACAAACACACACACACACACACACACATACACATGCACATACACATACACATACACGTACACATACACATACACACACACATACACATACACATACACACACACACACACAAACACACACACACACATACAGGGAGGGGGGGCATGAAAATATGTACATACATGGACACATAGAAAGACATACACACATAGAAAGAGAATTTCATTGCAGTTCCTTTGATGCCTATAGGGAAGTATGTTATCTGTTCTCCTTATGAAGGGGACGCCATTTCAGCTATCTCATATAATGAGATAATACACTCAGAATTAAAGAGCTTCTTGAGGAGATAAGGGAGTGTGGGTGGGTGGGTTTGGTTGAAGAGTCAGGTCAAATAATGTCACAGAGGCAAATAAAGATGGTTTATTATCGCAAGGCATTTACATTGATAAGAAATCATACAGGAGAAAGCATAGAGCAATATATGCCAATAGATTTCATAGCATTTATAGATTCAATGCACTTTAAAAGCACACAGGACAAGTCTGTCTGCAATAATCAGTGGTTGGTTTATGCAACTCTACAGACAAGAAACAAAATGGATTAGGTAAAGTTTGGTGACAAATACACCACCTTCTCACATTATTAGTATTTGTGTGTGTGTGTGTGTCTGTGTGTGTGTGTGTGTTTATCATAGTCATATAGCTGTTCTGGGTGGGTGTGGTGGCTTAAGTGCCCAGTCTTTGATTTCATCAGACAATGTTGACCTTATAGCTTCCTGTTTATCTGGAGCTAGAAAAACACACACTGACAAATATTCTGTATGTATGCACATGTGTGTGTGTGTGTACGTGTGTGTGTGTGCCTGTGAGCTTGCATAATGTAAAATCATCCTTTGGAAATGGAGACAACAAGATCCCAGAACCAAAACAGAACAGAAGGAGACAGAAGAATGGGAGGGTAGAAGGCATGGAGCAGAAGGTGTGTGTGTGTGCGTGTGTGTGTGTGTGTGTGTGTGTGTTTCATTCTATCTATCTTATGTTAAGTAAAGACATGACCTTTGTCTAACCCAGACCCGCTTCCCCTGGAACTTCGTTACGGCTCGTTAGTACTCCTCCTCGTTCCTGCTCAAAAAACACACACACACACACACACAGACACACACACACACACACACACACAGACAGACAAGTGCGTAGGATGGACTCCATTTAAATTTTACACTAATGTTTGTTGTGCATTCTTTAGTCTAGTTATTCATAATTGCACTCAGCAACCTATAAATATCCAATGTGTGTGTGTTTGTATGTGTGTGTGTGTGCAAGTGCGTGTGCGTGTGCATGTGCATGTGTATGTTTATTTTGTGCTCAAAAGGTTCTGCATAGACCTCATCCTGTCTCCATGTACTGACAGGCCCATTTAGAGCTACAAGGCACAGCAGCAGGAATATTACTGGTGTCCACATACACACACACACACACACACACACACACACACACACACACACACGGACTCACACTGCATTGAACCTTTCGATCATGGTATTACTATTTAGTGTGTTAAGTATGTTTTATTCATATTTGTTTATTCTGATGTGTGTGTATATGTGTGTGTGTGTGAGTGTGTGCATGTTTGTGTGGGTTTGTGTGTGTGTGTGTGTGTGCGCGCGTGTGTTAGTACATATATTTGTGTATGTGTCTGTGTGTGTGTGTGTTTTCTCTATATAGAGACAAAAACCCAGCTCAGGAAATCCTGTCTAATACGGAAACACCATTATCCACCAGCCTAAGGGGCAGTGTCATCTTTCCACTTCCATAAGGTTGAGAATGTGTGTGTGTGTGTTCATTTGCGAAGAGACAGCAGACAGACAGCAAATAGCCCAGGGCAGCTCAAATCTCTGTTTGCGTTTGCTTTGGCCTGATCCGCCTCAGTTAATCAGTCTTACCAATCAAACCCCACAGCCCTACTACACTCATATCTACCCCTTGATATGAACAAATAAAGTAATGAACAGCTCATCTGTCTGTCTGTCTGTGTCTCTCTTTCTCTCTCTCTCTCTCTCTGTCTCTCTCTCTCTCTCACACACACACACACACACACACACAGTCACTCTCTCTCAGCAATGCCAATCTTCCATCACATTCTCCCTCTTATCTTTATCCTTACCTGGGCATTACTTCAGTGGTTATGTACTACCACCTAGTGGTACCTGTGTGGTAATGACGATAGGATCACTTGCACATCCCCAGCCAATCTGAAAAGAAATGGGTTTTTGAAAGAAATGGGTTGGGAAATGTGGATTTTCATTGACTACACAACCAAGTTTACAAGCCTCTAGTGTTTCTTACTCCCCGTCTTTTTAACTGTCTCATCTTTGCTGTTCTGAGGCCAGAGAAACGACAAAGAAAGTATTCTACAGAGAGACATCTCTCCTGGATTGAACACAATTGTTGTTGTTCATGATGATGGTGTGAATGATGATAAAATGTGTGTGCAGAATTTGGACTTAAGCTGAGTGTGAGGAATTGAACAGTACTGCTGCCAAAATGCTGTTTCTTCTGTCAGCACAATGACTTGATCTCTGATCAAAGCTTTTTTTTCCCCTCGTGTCTCTACTCTGGACAGATGGTGAGGTGTTTTAGATGTGTATTCGTTTCTACAGAATCTCCTGGAAAGCCAGATGGCCAACTGGACACTGAAAAGTGATTTTAATATAGAAATACTTCAATAAACTTGGTTGTGAGCTATTTCAAGGCAAAGTGCCCAGTAAAATGTTGTTACTGATGGCCACATGTATAGCCAAGGCTCAGTGCACTGATTTGAATAGGAATAACAATAGTATTTATAAGATCCGGACAAATGCATATAAACAAATGGCATGGGATCATATCACCTGGCATAACAATGTTAATTCTCTCTCTCATTCTTTCTTTTTCTTTCTCTCTCACTCTCTCGATGTGTGTGTGTGTGTGCGCATGTGTGCATTCTTCTCTCACTCATTCTTTCACACTCACACACTCACTCATGTGTGTGTGTGCGCATGTGTGCACATATATTCTTTCAATCAAACACACACAGACACACACACTTCCAAGGATGTTCAGCCGATTCAATCACTATCACTCGCTGTATGGCTTCTTCTCTCTGTGATGTTTATAAAAATGGGTTTCTATGTTTAGCTGTCTGTGTGCTTAAGATGAATTCTGAAAGGCTCTAAAGTACCCACCGCCTAGACATGGCTATCTTGTCTCACACTTTTTAAAATCTCCCTTTCCTACCATTGGCTAACACAGTGACTAATGAGAAAACCCTCTAAACCCATTTGCGATGAATTTACAGAAATATATTTATATAATTTTGATAAACTTTATTATCAGTCCAATTCCAGTTGAATTGTTTAGGCTTTTTTAGTTTTGAGGGTTTTGAGTTTTGAGTTTGATAAAGATTACTTGGACATGATTACAAAAGTAACTTTTTGCATATTTTGCAGCTTTTTGCTTTTTGCATCTGAACTCTTTATATATAGATATCTATATACAGAGTCATTGGTCTAATGCACATATCTGTATTAAGGCCAATGTCTTCCACCCACCCTGAAGAGTGCAAGTGTGTAGTGTAGGGCACAGAACAGATGACTCACAGCTGAAGACACTCATGACTGCGACAGGTTCGTTTTTTTTTTTTTCTTTCATGTTAGAGATTCATGTTAGAAATTTTGGCTAGCTGTACAAGAAAAGTCTTAATGTGGAGCTCCAGTATTGTATTGATAATGTAAATGAGAATACACGAGAGATGTCTTTTTTGACAGTTCTGATCCTTTGTAGGAAGATCACAATGTGAAGCTATATTGCAGACATTGCTCAGAAGTAGAAATACAGCTAACCACCAGCTGGACCACACACAGATGTGTGTACACCCACAAGGGGGCGCTGTGCCCTTTTATCTAAGGTTTGGGGAGCAATATTATTTCTGTGCTTAAACAAAACACATAGAGGACAGCCTTGCACAAACATAGCACTGCACACAACATACTGCCTGCCTGTACCTAGCTCTGCTACTGTAAGTGATATCACTGGATATTACATGCATGCATTTCATGTCTCGTTCACATACTCTTGTGTTACATGAAATTGAAAAATAATTGTTTTGCACCTACAGTAGGTAGTGGATTATAATATATGAGGCTACATATGTAGTCAGGGCACTGTCAGCATGGCCTTTGAGATGTAATCGGGTCCAGAAACGCATGCTATCAACCAATCAGATAGGTCACATCGATTTGACTGTAACAGCAAAACAGACTCTTCATGAAATAAACATCTGCAATTTGAGCATCAGCGGAACACAAGGGGACTGACAGAAGACTAAGCTGCTGTTGCTGCTGCTGTTTCTGTGCCTCTGTGGCCTGTTTAGTGAGGCCATGGAGCTGACCAGGGCTAGCAGTGCTGCGCTCGCGAACTGTCAATATTATGCTGAAGAACTCCCCTGTGTAAGACCTGCCGCCACCCCACCCCGCCCAAACTGCTCATCCCCCATACAGGATGCCTCACTGTGTCAGGCACCTCACACTCCCAGGAGGGCTTGGTTTTGAAATGATATTCTATCGAGTCATTCATATTTCATATCTCTTGCTGTCTGGAATACGTGGAAAGTTAACAATGGTATATATAGTTCCACTCTATACTGTATAGACTTGTCCACATATAGAAAAATAGGGAGGACAAATATGACATGTACAGTATCTCACAAAGGTGAGTCTAATCTTGGTCTAGGGCTGCATGAGTGCTGCTGGCATTGGGGAGCTGCTCAGCTGTCGTATAGGGAAACATGAATTCCAAGCAGAGCACGATCCCATCTTTATGGAAATGGTAAATGGACTGCGTTTATATAGTGCTTTTCTACTCCTACGAGGACTCAAAGCACTTTAAAGAGTAAGCCTCACATTCACCCAGTCACATTTACGCACCGGTGGCAGAGGCTGCCATGCAAGGTGCCAACCTGCCACCGGGAGCAATTTGGGGTTCAGTATCTTGCTCAAGGACACTTCAATGGGGGTCAGGCAGAGTGGGGCTCGAATCTGCAACCCTTCGGTTGCTGAACACTGCCTCTACCTTACCTGCGCCACCACTGACTTCGGAAACTGGACTGCATGCACGACATGGCAGTTTTACAGCATGATAATGACCCTAAACACACCTCCGAGATGACTGCCTTGCTGAGGAACCTGAAGATAAAGGTAATGGACCGGGCAAGTACCTAAACCCATTTGAGCAGCTGTGGTACATCCTTAAGCGAGGAGGAGGAGAAGAACAATGTGTCCAACAATATCCACCAGTGTTGTGATGTCACCATGAAGGAGTGGGAGATGATTCCTGTAGAAACCTGTGCAGCTCTGGTGAATTTCAAATTCATAGTGTTAATGGCTGTATGTTGAGTTATTTTCAGAGGACAATAAATCTGTATGAGCTATACAATGACTCCTCTAAGTTGTATCAAAGTTTCATTTCTATAGTGTTGTCTCATGAAAGGTTATGACAAAAATAAAATTAGAGGTGTACTCACTTTTGTGTGATATTGCGCATACATAAAGATACTCTTTTAACATATTTACACATACCAAGACCAATAGTTAGATCTCTCTCTCTCTCTCTCTCTCTCTCTATATATATATATATATATATATACATATATATATAGATAGATAGATAGATGAATAGATAGATAGACAGACTAGTTCTTATTCTGACTAATGACAATACCACACTCAGGCCTTTTTCTCCACCCACTGGAAGCACTCTGGGGTTCTGGCGTCTCACTGAAGGACACTTTGACACTGGTCCAGGAGGATCCGTGCTCAGCCTAGGCCTGGCTCCAGGAGCCCTCTGTCTTCCAGACATCTGCTCTCCCTCCTGGACCTCTGCCACCACCGCCCTGGGCTAGATATGGTGATCTGCCCGCACACTGGCACTGAATACTGGACACTCCAGACAGACCAGGAGAAACAGAAGGTATGGGTTTTTAGGAGGAGAAGGTCGCCTATGTGTGGATAGTCAGTTTGGTGAAAATGTTCCCGTTTCAGATGGGACATCAATTCTCCCCAGATTAGTGATGTTCTCTCTCTCTCTCTCTCCTCTAACTATTACATTAATGAGCATTTTACCCCCACAAGACAAGAGTACATCATTCTTAGATGTGTTACGTTGAAAGGCGATAAAGAGATCAGTTCTGATATAGACTAAATGAATACAGGTTTAGGTTAAGTTCCTTACAGATAGTTTGGTTTACTTATTTAAAACAAGGACAGATTATATTGATGAACATTTGAAAAATGTAAGTACACAAGGCTAATTTCAATCTAAATAAACTAATGAAGTGTGACTACTTTTTAATACCTATAACCCTGTTAAGGATATCGAAGGAAATCCATTTTCTTCATGTGAATGAGGCATTTATGCCATTTAGCAGCTTAACTGTCCAATGAAGATCTATCCTATAAGCGACTTGACTCATCGTGCCAACCATTTTCCAATCAGGCAATTACCTCACAAATTGGATGCTCGAGCCTCCCGGCGACACCTTTAGGCTGCATTACAGCATGATGTTATTATTGGTCAAAATCCCTGTCAATCAAAATGCAAATTACACGGCTACGACCCCGCCCTACTCCATCGACATTGATGGGCGTGTTGCGCGTGAGCTTTCAGCCGGAGAGGCGTGAACAACTGCCTGTTCCACGCGCACCTACTCACATCCGAAGCAACGGAGCGACCTCGTGCTACACGTCTTCCTCTCCACCAGTCAATGTTGTGACTGAGTTGACGAACCTGTGTGACTAGAGGCAAGGAGAATCTGCGAGAAATCCCTTTCCCGTTTGGTTAGGGGTTCATTTCGTGGCGTGACATCTCGCACAGGTGCTTCACGGGACAGTCACGGCACGGCAAGGCACGGCACAGCACGGGAACCTGAGCGGACCTCCCGGCGCGTTAGCAGCGGATGGGTGGCGAATGCTGATAGCACCGGTTGCATGCCGTTGCCTCTCCCCGCGGACGCCACTCAGACCATCGCCCTCAGCAGTCCATTTTTTGCCATGGCGCATCGACTGACATAGACGCGCAGGGACATACACACACGCACACGTATCGCCCAAGGCAGACATTCGCACGCTTGGATAGACTACCCACATTGCATTCCACATGCCGGACCTAAAGGACTCGAGCATGGCAAACGTTGCCAAGTTCAAGAAAGACAAGGAGATCATCGCAGAGTATGAGAGCCAGGTGAAAGGTGAGTACACTCCCAGCTTGGAAACCCCAAGGAGGTGTGTGTATGTCTGTTTGTATGATCTAACGTTATGCGTGCATAACGGTATGTGTGTGTTTGTGTGTGTGTGTGAGAGAGAGAGAGACAGGGATAGAGGTATGGGTTTTCCGCCCTTTGCACCGGGCACAGAAGGGTCATGAGACGTTTAGCTTGAGGTGGAGAGCTTCGTCCAGTACCACTGCGAGCGCCGCCTGAGTTGTGGTTCTTGTCCTCGCGCCTGTGCCAGAACTGGCTGGAACGTGCCGTGCTTTCGGTGGCGAGGCGTGTGTCAGCCCCGTTTGCATTGCGCGCACAGCCACCGGTCGGTCTGCGAGCGCAGCAGGGATGAGTGCTACCATGTTTGATCGATAAAACCGGATACCGTGGAGTATGCGGGTGCCATGGCAACCGATTCTGCCCACTCTGGTTGTGGAAAGGTGTATGCGCATGCACACCTCCCGCAGAAGAATCAGACGGTTTCTAGGGAGATTAAGAGTCAGCCGGCCGCCAGCTCTGTAGGTTTTTAATGTGTAAAGTCCTTACACTGTGAGGTGGGCCAGTGGAGGAAGACACACACACAGTAATTTTTGTACCCAGGAGCTTTATGACCTTTATTTATCATTCATTAATGATCAGTGAAAGGCTCCAGCTGTTGTGCATTCTTACAGGGTTTGTGTGTGTGTGTGTGTGTGTGTGTGTGTGTGTGTGTCGGTCTTTCTGTCTGCCTGCCTGTGTGTCTGTCTATCTGTCAGTGGAGTGCTGGTTCAGCTGTTGTGCAGGTATGTGCCGATTGCCACATATTAGGTGACCGTGCACACGTTTTGTGTGTGTGTGTGTGTCTGTGAGTGAGTGCTCATTATTGCAGTACATGTGCTCTGCAGCAACACACTATTGCCAGGCAGTTTTAGCGACGCATGGAGGTGTGTGTGTGTGTGTGTGTGTGTGTTTGTGTGCGTGCATGCGTGTATTTTTGTTTGTCGTTCATGTGCATGCGTGTGCATGTGGACTTGACTTACATGGGAGTGTTTCCTCCTTGCCCCCCCCCCCCCCCCCCCCAAAAAAAATCAGCCTTCTGCTGTGTGTCGTCGTGCTTTGGCTGCTAGCCAAGTGTGTGTGTGTGTGTGTGTGTGTGTGTGTGTCTGTGTATGTCCATGTGTTGCCTAGGAGTAAGGCTGACCAATAGACGAGCACTAGAGTAGAAGAGGGATCCCGGGAAAGCTCTGGAATGCTAGGCAGTGTTTTGTGTGTGTGTCTGTTTGTGTCTGTGTGTCTGCCGAGAGAATGTAATGTCCATCACATTGACTGATGCATAGGCAGAGGGGATATCACAGCTATGCTTAGATCTGCAGACTGATTCACATTTATAAATCTATACACTTTCACATAGGCAGCGTTTCAGCATGTTTTCAGTGTTTTGAACTGACCTTGAGATGCCATTTCTACAGAATCCTTCTGGATTGTGTGTTTGTGTGTGTGTGTGTGTGTGTGTGTGGGGGGGGGGGGGTGGTTCTGTTTGTCGCGGGAAGTGTGATGGATAGAATTCAGGACATGACCCTAGCATGCGTGCACACACACACACACACACGGGAATACCACATAGACGCACACCTCATGTGACCACACATGTAATTTAAACATTCCCTAGTCTCACACACAGATATTTCACATACTCACCACACACAGAGGCACGCTCACCCCTCTAAGAATTTGAAGGGAAGGTGCTGATGCAGAGATGTGGTATTAAAGGCTAAATTCCACAGAGCAGCGGTGACATTCTCTCTCTTTCTGTGTGTGTGTGTGTGTGTGAGAGGGAGAGAGAGAGAGGGAGAGGGAACGTGGTGTGAATGCTAATTGAGAGCAGCAGAGTTTTTGCCTTATCAGCAAGTAGCAGCATTATCTGTGTGTTGTGCTCAGTAATGCAGTGACACTGGCAGGAGATTTTACACACACACACACACACACAGGCTACGATATCAGTCTCTTATTGCAAAATGTTTTACATGCCTCACCCAAATATTTTTCTGCATTAATTTGTGTGTGTGTTTGTGTGTGTGCATCAGAAGTACACACACATTCCATTGCTGTGTACATATAATTAGGTTTGATGTGCACTTGGGTTGTTGGCAAGAGGCCAATTTGCAGCACCTGTGCAGCAGCAGTACTGAAGTTCTAAGAACACACACACACACACACACACACACAGTCTTCTCCACCCTACACTGCCCAAACTTGCTGATGCATCACAACATAACTGACCTCGGTACATGGCACTTTCTCCTTAAACGGCTAGATAGATGGATGGCCTGGAGATTCAGATCAGTAATGGATGTCTAATGTTTGTTAGGAAAAGTGACTAGACAAGATACGAGCTGAAAGATCACAGAGTAGGTAGATAAATGAATGACTGCAGACCCATAGGACCAGAGAAGAAGCCCTGTACATGAATTATTATCATTAGAAGCCCCATAGGAGTGATTTGTGGATTCAGTTAAAGAAGTAAAACTGGTGTGTTGGTTTAGGTCTTTCAGTCATCAGTCAGATAAATGTTTGGAGTGATGCAACAACAAACGAATGCATACATTTATAGATCAATGAGTCCACTAACAGATGCACACGTGTGTACACGTGCACACATACACACACACACACACACACACACACACACACACAGAGTAGTCAGAAAGGAAACTGTGACATAAACACACACTTTATTCTGTGTGTGTGTGTGTGTGTGTGTTCACTTTCCATGCCTCATGTAACTCACAGTACATTTTTAATTCATGACTGCTTTATTTTTGGCCATCTCTAACTGTCCTTGGGTGGGCTTGATTTCATCCTCAGACTGCATGTGCAGGATGTTATTTGGGATACACATCGTTGGATTTTTGCTGATGTGCAGCATGTCTGATAACATGCCTCAAACTCGTTTTGAATAAGCGCCTATTTCATGATCAACCCTGATGCATCATCTGCTGCTCTTATTCTGTCGGTCTATGCATGATAACATTCCAACTTAAAAAAAGTCCCACAGAAATCTCATCCTAATTGTATAGATTGCTCGGAAAGTGTTGAACACATTGTTGGATGCTTTCTAAGACTTCTGGACAGGCCCATCGGCACATGTAGTCATATCTGCTGATGCAAAGATGAACATCATGAATAACACATTCCTATTTTTGTCTGTTTTAATGTATTTTGGTGTCCGTTTAAAGCGACAGTTCAGAGAACTTAGCCCCATTGAACAAGCCTGTTGAGTGCTGTCAGTAGGAAGTAGAACATAGAATTCGGAACAACATCGACCAAATAGCGAACCGGCAGCTAACGCTAACTGAATGGCACCATAGTCAATGACGGTGAAAGTTAGCTTATGATGACATTCAGTTAGCATTAGCCGCGTGATTGCTATACACTTCCTACCGACAGCACTCAGCAAGCTTGTATAGTATGGCTATGATTGGAATTACTCCAAACTATCACTTTAACTGACACAACTCTGCTTAATGATTGGTTGATTCATGGCACTGATTCATGTCAATTAAGTCTTTGAGGGTTTGGGATGAGCTGCGTGTTTGCTATTCGGTCTATGTTGTTCTTGTTCTCCTTCTTACGGGGGTGGGCAGTTAGGATGATTTTACATTTATAGATCAGTATGAGCCCACTAACAGATGCACAAGTGTGCGACACTGACACGGGGCACCATAGAACATTTGGATATTGTACTGAATGTTTGGGAGGCCCAAAATTATTTTCTGTCAAATTGCTTTCTGTTTTAGCAAAGCCCCTGGCTTTGCTATCTGGTGATCAGGGAGATAAGTTGTGGAAAGTCCTACATTATTACTTCAACATAGGGCTGGAGAATGAATTGTTTTCTAACTGAACTAAGTTCTGTATAGAACTGAATTAGGTTCGGTATAGGTTCTAGGTCCTGATGGAGATGAAGATCCTGTAGTCCATCTGGTAGACTGGTTCTCATGGTCACATGTTCTGTCTCAGTTGTCATGTAACAATGATAATGTTAATCTGCACCTTAATGTAAAAATGTTAATCTACAGTGTTGTTGATTCTAATGAAAGCATAGATTGTAGCATGGATATCCGTTTTTTTGGGTCCCTAAATCATCATACTGATCAGTAATCCAGCATTAGATTGAGTGAACATAATAACAGTAGTATACACACTCTCCATCCCTGTGGACAGTCAGCTGTTATTACACCCCTCAGAACAGTGCCCATATAACATTAATTTACACGACTATCTCCCTCGCTGTGTATTATTTTGTACACCAGTATTCACACACCGGTAGATCTTTAGAAATGAAGCTGGGTCCCACAGGGAATATTGATTCATTCGGCTACCCAGATGCCCTACTGAGGGTAAATGAATTTGAGGGAAGTCTGCAGTCAGATCAGAGCAGTCGAGATGACTGAGAGAGATTTTTTTCCTCGCCAAAGACAATGGTGGCGCGGAATGGCCTGCATGATGGAGAGATATGCTTTTGACATCAGCGCTAATCTCAGTTGGGTGCAAAGGACTCCTTTTGTCCCTTTTTGAAGAACACAGCGCTAGAAAGGGAATCTGGATCTCTTCATCTCGTCAGCGTCTAACATACTAACAACATTCAAGGAATCACACGCTGATAGGGGAAGTGTTTCCCTGTGAGACTGCAGACATTGCAGATGCTCACAGATAATTATAGTGGTGTGAGGCAATAGCAGTTTGCAGGGGCCTGCAAAAGGCAGCTTCAGCGAGGGCCCAGAGAGGCGGCATCTGTCTCGTGGGGTTGTGCGTAGGTGCGGAAGGAAGCAGTCAAAGAACAGGGACGGAGGTGGGAAAATGGTCGTGTGTTCGGGTGAGCGTGGAGATAGGTAAGGTAGGTAAGGTGATATTATGAACCAGCTTCCTGTCTGTGGTCTTGGCCTGGCTTCCAAGTTTCCACTGGAAATTTCTATTGAATTTCATCACTTCGATGAGCACAGAGAGAGGAAATGATGAATGATCAGAGTGTGCAGAGATGCCCTCCAACCAGGGGGATTATTCTTGCTGATATTGTTCTTGCGTTTTTCTGACTTATAGTCCAGAGAATACACATGTATACTGTACACTATAATCAGATAAAAGGGATTGGGCAACAGTTATGTAGATGAATAATTCAAACAGATTAATGGACAAAAATATATTATTACATGAAGAAGAGGCCAAATGTGTGGACAATATCTGTTGAGTAAGAACATGGTTGTGAGATCGGCTATTCACAGATCCTACCCCTGTTGGTGTAATTAGGATTAGTGCTTATTAGCTTCAGTTACAGCTCAGTTGGAATCCAGTGGAACAGTTCCAGACCACAATGAACTCAGTGAATGTGGCTTTGGCACAGTCGGCATCTCTGGTCACATTGACTCTGCTCTGAATAGTCTCATAGTGCAGCAACTGTCTGCTCCGAATGGACCCTTCCCTGAATACCTAATGTGTCCGGGCCATTGACGGCCCAGTCTAGGGCCAGTTCTGCCACACAGTCTATATAATATTAAAGGCCAACTCTAGTGTTACAAGAACATGGTGACCCCAGGTGTTGCTAACGACATTCAATGAGGATCTGATTTTGCTACACAATCGGAATCTGGCTGTCAGTAATAACACCTGTGTTTGCCCTGCCATTTCTTGGAAAAATGGCTGCTATGAAAAAGGTCCATAGTTGATGGTGTGAATGAATATAAACTTGTCTCTTCCAGGTAACAGTAACAGTGACACTTGCGATGCAACATGAACTGCTTTCAGAGGTTCTTTCAGACCAGTGAATGTGTGGGTAATTAGATCGTCTGAAGAGCCAGGAGATGCTTGTAGGCCAGTGTAGTGACTTAATGAGAGATCTGGTCTAAGATGAGGAAGAGGATGCTGAGTGTATGCAAAAACTGAAGCATGTGGTCTTCTCTGGATGGCTCATGGAATACTCATTCTGCACTGACTTAAAACACACACACACACACACATGTGCAAGCATGCACATGCACACTCCCTGCGGGGCTGTTCAGTGTTTTCCTTGTTGTTGTTCAAATATTTGGTGTGTGTGAGTGTGTGTGTCTTTGCGTCCGTGAATGAATATGTCTGTGTATATAAGAGTGTTTTGATTTGAATGGTTGAGAAACTGGTGTTTGATTGGATAACTGAAAATAGAGAGTGGTGCTGCTGTGTGATTCTGAGTTTCTTTCAGAAGCTAAGAAGTGGTGTGTATGTGTGTGTGTGTGTGAGAGAGAGAGGAAAACAAGAAAAACAACACTGAGCATTTCTAGGTATATCATATGCCTGTGTTAATATTACAGGGTGCCTTGTAGAGAACATGTTTTTTAGCAATACCACTTTGTCTGTGAAGGGAAGCATTGCAGCATGAGACACTCTTCCCAGCCCCAGATGCACTGAAAAAAGAACCATCCAGTACAGTGCATTATTCTTCCCTCTAAAACAGCCAAGACCATTAATGATGGTTATTCTTGGCCAGCCAGTATCACGACTGCCTCTTAATTCATAAATTATTTATGACGCTTGTTATATCTGCGATTAATTAACCAGAGTCATGGGCCATTCGTTTGGGGCAGCCATGTTTAATCTGATAACGGTCTGTGATGGACAGCGTTTTGTTAATGTCCTTTTCCTGATACAAAAAAAAGAATCGTTTTTAGTGTGTGTACACAGGCGATGGAAAACAGGAATCATTTACATTTTTATGCATTTAGCAGACGCTTTTATCCAAAGCGACTTACATTTTTTTGTCAACTATTAATTGTTCAGGGCCAGTCTCCCCTAGAGCAACTTAGGGTCAAGTGCCTTGCTCAAGGGCACAACAGTGGCAGCTAGGATTTGAACCCACAACTTTTTTTTGCAGACTATTTGCACGCTAGCCAGGTTCCTTAACCGCTACGCTACCACTGCCCTATCTGATCATCTGATCTCAGTGCTCGTTGCTCAAAAAGGAATGTTTGTGCCCACTAGATAAGGACTGTTTGACTAATTCGAAATAGGATGGTTGAAAGCTGACAGTGGCTGGAGCAGCATCACTTCCACAACATAAACAATCGCACATCTTGCTGTGGAACAGCGGAAGAGCACAGAATGGTGGATTGGACTCAGCTCAGACTGCTGGCCTGATCACGCGGGAGGTGTGAGATACCAGCACTTCTGCTCTCAGCAACACCTAAATATAGACCGAACCATACATCATGTGCAGCAGTGTGTTGTGTTTCAGAGATATCTGCTTTAGCCATTGATGAAGAAAAGAGATAAGGTGCGTGTGTGTCTGAAAGGTGAAGCTAGGTCATTGTTAATCACATACATTCTGTTAACTATGGGAAATTACATTTCCATGACTATATGTGTGTGGGAGAGAGAGAGAGGGGCAAGCCAGCACACCGACCCCATTAGATCACACACACACACACACACACACACACACACTGTAATGAGAATTAAATTTCCCAAATTTAACAAAGTATGTGTGATTAGTCACAGCCTGGCCAAGAAATGCTCTTTTCACACACACAAACACACACACACACACACACACACACACACTCACACAAAAACACAAAGTGAGGGAGAGAGAGAAACTCACTAATGCTCACATTTAACCAGGCTTTGGCTTTACCACATGACATTGATTTTCAAAGCACGCAAGCTCCTTGGTCGTCCCATTGAATTTTTACACACACACACATTTTTTTACACACACACACACACACACACACCATATTAGTGTGGCTAATGTGATTGAACGCCTCCTACACTGCGTGTGTGTGTGTGTTCGGTCGTTCACACAGGCATTTTTTTGCCTGTGTTTGATGTACAAAGCATGATGCCTATGCAGTCTCTCTCTTTCCCTCTCTCTCCCTCTCTCACTCTCTCTCTTTCCCTCTGTGTGTACAAGATTTTTTTTTTCCCTGCTCATCTCAGGGTTATCAGCAGAAGCACGGTCTCCATGGCAACCCAGCATCAGACTTGAGCGAGACGCATCATCCCCAGGTCAGGGGTGTAAAGTTCACAGACTGCTGCCTCGGAGGCGACCTTGAAAGCCACCTTGGCTTCAAAAAAAACAACTGATTTTTCAGGGGAACAAATGGGTGGTTTCCTTGCATGATTGACAGCTCATATCCACTCCCTTCCTCCAGTAAGCTCCTGACATATCCTGCTGCTCTGACAAATCAGGATCCATTGCTTGGATCCCTGCATGGTTGACTGTTAGCAGTGATGTGGTAGTCCTGGACTAACAGTGAACAGTGATTCTCCTTTAAGAAGCATTTAGCTTAGCATTAGCGCTAATCTCTCTCCAGGGAGCCCAGTCCTAGAAGTAATTAGCACTGTTAATTTAATGGATGTCAGACCACCCTGCTTTTTTCCCCACAGAAAACCAATTTCGATCAGCCTTATTGGAAAGGCGTGTCACTCATTCTTAGATGTTTGCTGTTGTTTGTTATTATAGAGCAAAGTGTGTCGTCTTTGTGTGTGTATCTGTGTGTGTGTGTGTGTGTGTGTGTGTGTGTGTGTCTTTTTTGACATTAGCAGTGTTATTTTTATGAATTGCCTTCGTGGCAAACTGCTACAGCAGTATTGATCCTCAGTGAGTCAATTTGCATTTGCAAAGACAGGAGCCATACACGTTACACACCCCTATGTAGCCTAGCCTAGCCTAGCAGAAGGCTACAAGAGCTGCCCATTTAACACTGAAAGTAGGCTACAGAGACACTCCATCATCTCCCAAACTTGCCATCACTTGCCGAGCCCAAAAACTGCTCTCTGCCTCTTTTGGAGAGGGGTATGGGGGGTTCCTCTTGTAAGCAGGTTGGCTGGGGGGTGGTGGGTGTGGGTGCTTAAGTGTTCTAGCCCGTTAATCATGTGCGGCATTGGGGCGGAGACTCTATGCTTTTCCCCCTGCAGATTTTCAGGAAACTAGAGCACTCTCTCCTGGCTCGCCCCAAACAAGGGGGACCGCCCAGATCTTGTTGGCAATCACAATTCGCAGTGGACCTGTCCTGTGTGTGTGTGTGTGTGTGTGTGTGTGTGTGTGTGTGTGTGTGTGTGTGTGTCTGGAGTTAAAAATATTTCCTTTGGATAGCATCGTTAATGGGCTGCCATCCTAGCACAGAACCCATAGCCATGAGGAAATGCTCATTAGCACTTAGCAAGGAGAGTGAGAGAAAGAGAGGGTGGGAGAGGAGGGGGGGGGGGGGGTTGGAGAGAGATTGAGAGGAAGCGAGAGAACGAGAGAGAAAGAGAGATGGTGAAAGATGGAGTGAGAGAATAGGGGGGGTGAACGAGAGAGCCTGGCACCTTGCGTGGTACAGGCGGCTCTGTGGCTCCTCACCAGCTGGGCGGGCAGCACGGAGGTGATTTTTCACTCCTCCTCTCTGGCAGATTCGTCTTGGCCCGAACCCCTCAGGACTGCAGATTACATGCTGAGCTGCTCAATTGTGTTTCTCTCTCTCTATCTCCCTTCTCTCTCTCTCTCTCTCTCTTTCTCCCTCCCTTCTCTCTCTCTATCTCTATCTCTCTGCCTTACTCACACACATTCTGTTTGTGTGTGTGTGTGTGTGTGTGTGTGTGTGTGTAGTGCTGTCTATCTATCTATATCCTTCTAGTTATCTATCTCAAAGGAGTCACCTTGGTCGCAGTCTATCCTGCTTAATGCTCAAACATGGGTAGAATCACAATGGAGAGCTGCACACATGCACAAACACACGCAAACACACACACATAAATGTGGCCTACACACACATTGATGGTCAAGGTTTTTAGAGTGGGTCTCCCCAGTATACCGTTTGCCCACACACCATGCACAAAGATGGATTGAAAACACACGCTCACTCTCACACATGTACACACACACACACACACAAACTAGCTTATGATGAGAGATGTGTGTGTAGTCTGATGGCTTGCCTGGAGAGAGATAATAAGAATGAGAGAGAGAGAGATGAAGAAAACCAGGGAGAGGAGAGAAGAATGCTCAATGATCTCTAGTGCTTTCTCTCACACACAGGCGCACACACACATGCACACACATGCACGCACACACACACACACACACACACACATACACTGACGCATGCGCAAATCCCTGCAGGATACTTCACTCCATGACCTGTTGTCTTGGCAACTGCAGCATGTGGTGATTGGTATAGAGGTGAGTGGGAATATGAAATGTACGCCTGTGTGTGTACACCCACACTCTTCCCTCTATCTCTCTGTCACACACACACACACACATATTTGGGCATCCCTTGTTCGGGTTCAGGGCCGTGTGTGCAATTCTTTCGGTCACTGCCTCAGATGAGAGAGTTCTCACAGCAGGTTCTCAACGTGATACTTAAGGTGGCTCACCAGTTAAGGTGGTCCCACTGCAAGCTGCCTGTGGCTCCAAGTGTGTGTGTGTGTCTTGTGTCTGTCTGTGTGTGTGTGTCCCTAAAGTTTCTCTTGTACTTTGCAGACTACAAGTGGACATGGGATGTCACACTGGCTTTGTTGAATAAGCCAAGTGATACAATGTAGCCAAATTGCTCTGAATAATGTTTTTAATCAACTTGACATTCTGTAAGAACAGACAGAATGCCTTTCTGCCGGGTGCTCTGTGGGATGATGTATGCCATGTTATTCAGGCAGTTTTAGCAGAGTGAGTTGTTAACCTTGATCACAACAATGATGGATGATGTAACAAAAATACGGAACATGTAAAACTGAGGGAGCTTGGTTTGTTGGCTTGTCTTAATGAAACATTTAGCATGTTTATTTTGTACTCCAAATGCAGAAGACCCTAGACACAGATGCATGAACTGTTATATTGTACATAATTAAATGTGGTGGTGTGCAGATGTAAATCCAGACAGGATGAACAGGACAGGTCTTGTTTCATTCTGAAGGGACTTGTTTTCCTATGGAAACTATAAAGACTCTGTGTGCCTCTAACCAACCTTTAAAGCTTTCTTTATTTGGAAGTGTAATTAATTCTAATTTCAGCACAGTATGTTGACTGGAGGTGTGGCTGAGCTTGTCGGATCAGATTGTCAAACAGATTGTGTCCCCTGGAGGAGTTGTAGAGTTGTTGAGAGCAGACTCGCTCCCAGGATGCTGAACTCATGACCTGGTGCTGGCTGCCTGAGCAACAGGCAATGTGCAGAAGAGTCTAGGAGGAATAACCTTAGGTGTGTTCAAGTTTCTTGGTGATGGAACATTTGCTCTGAGAGTCTGGGAAACATTACCGGTGCCTGAAATCCAAAACTAATAGACTGAGGGAAAGTTTGTATCCTCAATCTATCCACATCTTGAATGAGGACCACAAGATATAACATTTCTTGTATATACCAAAATATACTATTTTACTTATTTAATTTTTGTTTATATACAATTGTTATACCTAGTATATTTGTATTAATGTATGCATAGTCATTGAAGTCAGTAGACAAAGCATTTCACTGCATATTGTACTTTGTATATTAGTATGTGAGAAATGGTATATATAACAAAACGATTTGGGTAAACATTTCAATGGTACCATTATGTCCAGCATCATGGAATGGAGGCACAGGAGATAACATTGCTCAACTGACGGTCGGGTGACCTGGGTTTGATTCCCGAACCCCATGTTGCGAGTCCGTGTTGCTTTGGAAAAGAATGTCTGCTAAATGCCAGTCAACTTTACTTTACCTTAGAGCTACCTTCTCAAAACATTTGTGAGTGTTCACTAACGTTCAAACTCCAGACAAACAGAAAAGCTGTCTGAAAATATTTATTTGAAAGTTCACCCGTGTTTGCAAGTTTGAGTGCACTTCTGAATTTTCTTTTAATAATTAAAGCCACCAAAGAATAATAGATGTAAATTTCACATTGCAAGTTGATCATTTGAAAAAAACATTTTACCGTGGGAACCACTTAAATTGGTGTAGTGTTTTCAATAAAGATAAGAATCTTTAAAAATGTAGAATAAAACGTTTTACAACATTTCAGCTTTTGAATATTTTTGAATATAACTACTGATAAAATGTAGCCTTGCATGCCAGACTATAACATCAGAATGTATAGTCTGGCTATGACCTACAGACCGCACTCAGTCCAAGGGGCAGAATCAGAGGTTGTCTTTAAAACTGCCTCCGCACACAATAGCTAGCCCGTTAGCTAAGCTATCACATCTAGGCAACTCTCTACAAGGATAGAGCGATATGATTGGTCTGACCAAACCTGCATTGGAGAACAGCTACTGAGGCCCTATGGTTCATTTGCTACTGCTAGGGTATGTCTAGTGTGTGTGTGTGTGTGTGTGTGTGTGTGTGTGTGTGTGTGTAAGCAGTTGCCCTTTGGGTCAATCCAGAAATCTGACTTTAATGAAGATCATGTCACTGGCTGCTGTGGCTGGAAAGCCATGATCATGCCACATGAGAGACTAGTTCTGTTGTCTCAAGTTAAGTGTGTTATGGGTCCCTGTGTGGTCGTAAAAACCCTGCTGCCAGTGGAGTGGGAGCTCATCGCATGGAGTGTCAATTCCTGTGGGAGCAATCACACTGACAGATGAATGGGAAGATCCTCTGGAAGTCTTCTATGCTTGAAGTCCTTCTGGTTGTGTGTTTGTGTGTGTGCGTGCATGTGTGTGGGTATGTGTGTGTTTTGGTTATTAATTTAACTGAAGTATTGCACACTTTGGTTTCAGTGTATTAAAGATGTTTTGCTGCGTGAACATGCATTAGATGGCACCTCTGAGATGGAGATCCCCCTGAGTGTGAACAAGGGTGGCATCTTTTGGAATTTAAGGCCTACTTTTGATTCAGATATCTATAGAGTTAGGATGTGTAGGTCATCTTTCCATCTCGGTAGACAATACCATCAGTGGTAGGCTGTTATTGTTTTATACAGGACTCTCCCCTTTGGTGGAATAGTGTGTCTAAATCCTAAAATTCTGTAAAATACTACTGGACTTGGCCTCAATTAGGAAAAATAGTGATCAACTCTGCAATCCTCAAAAGCCTGGTATTGCACTATACTGGCTCATGTTGGTGTGCTATGCTCATGTTGGTGTGGCTCTTCAGTTTTTCAATGGGTATCCCTTGGCAAAACATTTTCCTCCACATTGGTCAATCTGAAGGCACCACAAATTATACTGAAGTCTAAATTTAAAGGGAAATATCTTATTAGTTGCTATTCAGGGTTTTTTTTAGTAGTTATCCAAGTCTATGTAAGCATAAGCATCGGTTTAGAGGATGGCTAAATGGGCTCAAAAGGTATAATCATTGAGTATCAACTATTTCTTGTAGCAAATTATTGCATTTACCAAGAGCAAAAAAAGTGTTTAATATATCACTCTAATGAATGATTCTGTTGGTGGATTTTAAATCATTACAAATTGAGAATGCTTTGAATCAACTGTGCTAACATCATGGAATTGGGGGTCATCTGACCATTCTACAGTCTGTGCAAAGTAGAATCCTGAGGTAGAACACTAGCTCAGTTTGACCTGGCTGTGCTAGTCCAAGTATGTGCTAGTCTATCAGCTTGACACTGAGAGAAGGCTTTCTGCTGGAGATTTCACTACTTCATATAGATAGTCCTGTGTTTCCTGAACTGTTATTGAAAATGATCAAAGGAAGAGTCTGTTTTGAAAACCGTTAGACTGTATTTGACCTGATTTCACTTTCTGAAGATGGAGGTGAGAGGAGAAGGTTGCTGCTTCATGCAGGCCATGAGAGCCATCTACAACAGCATCAGAGACCGACTGAGACCAAGGAGAAGTCGACAGAGGCTCTGCCAAGATTGAGTCAGAGAAGAGAGAAAAGCAATGAAGTGCCTGAACTCCAGGATGATGGAGCTTCCAGAGATGTCCAGGCAAGACTGAAGTCTTCTCCATGGGCTTCTCAAGAGATACGTAAATCAGACTGGGTTCTCCAGGGAGCCTGCAGACAAGACAGCATGGCTGACATGAAGATGGTTGACACTCAAAATCGCAAAGTTCTTCAGTCTGTTGAACCAGCAACTGTAAAGGGAATTGGTGGAAATGCCTCACTCATGGAGAACACTCAGGTCAGGGAGGATCGCCATTCTGGCGGACTGGACCTTATGTGTCTTGAAATGGCAAGTGTTGAAGTAAACATGGTGGAGACCGAGACCAGAGGAGATGCTGGTGAGAAAGCAGACACTGAGGGTACTGTGGCTGGATAGGATCTCCAACCTGGTGCACTGGGTCTTCAAGGTGATGAACCAGAAAGTAAGAACACAGTTACCATCTGCTAATTAATGCCCACATTTTAGCCTACATTTATAGAAATGAACACAAACAGTCCAATAGCCTAACCTTTTCCCTAACTTTTTTCTAACAGGCTGGGTTGTTGCCTATGGCCAGATGTGGCAGAAAATAACTGAACAAGGTGGTCATGGAGATACTCAGGCACAACAGCTTCAGCCAGTGTGTTCTACAAAGGCCTGATTAAACCAAACCACAATGACACAGTAGCTACCACAATACAAATACTAATTCTGGGTAACTGAACTGACACACTGGTTACATCAAGAACCAAGTGTATTAAGTAACCACAGGCACTAGCTGTGAGAAGAGCGGAACAGGTCAGGGTCAGGCTTTGGGGCCTGTTAAGTACTTTGAGATGGTCATATAAGATAACAGACAGTAGATTTTCTGTTTCTTGCTATGGCTCAACTTGGCATGGTGACTCCACTAGCTTTGTGCTTGGGACATAAGACCTGACTGCTGAATTGGCTGAATTCAGCTTCAAGAGAACAATGCGGAGAATTTCACTTGAATTTCATTTTATTGTTTCCTGGAGCCGTTTTCTGGACATTCTGACATATAGTCATTTACATTTACATTTAGGCATTTAGCAGACACTTTTAACCAAAGCGACTTGCAAAAGAGGATAACATTCAAGCTACAACACAATAAAAGAACTAACAAGTGCATATTGCAAACATAGAAACTGCACTATTTTAAGTTCAATAATGTAATACAGTGCAGAGAAATTAAATTGTTAAGTGCATTCTCAAAATTTACGCCAGGAGATATTCTTGGAAGAGCTGGGTTTTCACAAGTTTCTTGAAGGTGGAGATCTGATGATCTGGTAGCACTTGGAAGGTCATTCCACCACTGAACCAGATATGAGAAGAGTCTGGATTGACCTGCACAAGGTGTTGGCCGTGCTAGAAAACATTCCTTAGAGGAGCGAAGCGGTCATCGGGCGACATAGGGCTTCAGGAGAGTGTTCAGGTAGATGGGAGCAGAGCCATCATTTACCCTGTAGGCCACCATAAGTGCCTTGAATTTAATGCGAGCAGCCAAGGGTAGCCAGTGACGTTCAATGAACAGAGGTGTGACATGCCCTTTTTGGCTGGTTAAAGACCAGATGTGCAGCTGCATTCTGGATCATCCGTAGCGGTCTCACCGCACAGGCTGGTAGGCCTGATAGGAGGACATTGCAGTAGTCAAGACGAGAGATAACCAGGGTCTGTACCAGGAGTTGCATGTTGGGTTAGGTACGGCCTGATCTTCCTTATGTTGAATAGGGAAAAACGGCACGACGGTCATCGATCATGACACCTAGGTTTCTTGCCACTTTGGTGGGAGAAACAGACAGGGAGTCGATCTTGATACTGATGTCGTGATGCATGACTTGTTTGGCTGGGAGGACCAGCAGTTCAGTTTTGGAGAGATTTAGTTGGAGGTGATGTCCTTTCATCCATGCAGATATATCAGAGAGAAAGTCTGAGATCCGTGTTGACACCATGGAGTCGTCAGGTGGAAAGGACAGATAGAGCTGGGCATCATCAGCATAGCAGTGGTAGGAGAAGCCATGGGAGTGGATGATTGAGCCCAGCGAGGTGATGTACAGGGCGAAGAGAAGGGGCCCCAACACAGATCCTTGGGGTACTCCTGTGGTGAGTTGGTGAAGTGCCGATGTCTGTCCTAGCCATGATACGTTGAACGACCGTCCAGTAAGATAGGACTTGTACGAGGAATGCGCTGCGCCATTAATACCCATGTTGGTCAGCTTGTCCAGTAGGATGTGGTGGTTGACCGTGTCAAATGCTGCTGATAGGTCCAGCAGGATGAGCACTGAGGTTTGACCTGCCGCTCTGGCCTCTTTTAGTGCTTCCGTCACAGACAGAAGTGCCGTTTCAGTGGAGTGGCCACTTCTGAAACCGGATTGGTTGGAGTCGAGGAAGTTGTTCCAAGTGAGAAATCCTGTGACCTGTTTAAAGACAGCTCATTCAATGGCTTTGGAAAGGAAGGGAAGAAGAGATACAGGCTGGTAGTTCTCCACTTGAGTGGGAGCAAGGGATGTTTTTTTGAGCAGCGGTGTTAACTGGGCTTGTTTGAAGGCGGTGGGAAATGTACCCCTAGTTAGTGAAGCATTGACCACATGTGTGGTTGCTGTCACAATGGTGGGGGTTATGGCCTGAAGAAGGGTTGTTGGGATAGGGTCCAGAAGACAAGAGGTAGGCCGGCTGTCTGTGAGAAGCTTAGACACCTCTGCCTCAGAGAGAGGAGTGAAAGAAGAAAAGGAAGCAGCTGTGAGGTTAGTTGGAGGAGGTGGATTTAGTAAAGATTTAAAGGTGGAAAAGAGTTTCTTGGTGTTCGTGGCATTGTGAATCTTGTCATGATAGAAAGCCTTTTTCGCAGCAGTGACACTGGATGAGAAGGAAGATAGTAGTACTTGGAATTGTGTTAGATCAGCCAAATTCTTAGTTTTGTGCCATTTCCTCTCAGCAGCTCTGAGGTTAGTGCGCATTGACCGAAGTGAGTCATTAAGCCATGCATGAGACTGAGTGGGTCGTGCTGGTCTGGTAGACAGAGGGCACACACGATCCAAGCAGGAGCTTGGATTTTAAATAACATATTAAGTGATAGATATTCCCACAAACACCTTCAGCTGATTATTTAAATGAAGATATATTTATCATCTTTCATGTATTGGTATGTAAATGAGCCATAGTATTCAAGTGGACAGCTGATACATTTTGTCCTATGGTTTAGGCAAGTTAAACTGCCTATATGTTCTACTGTATAGGACAGCACCGTCTAGATGTGTTTTAACATGCATTGAGAAAAGTCCCACCTTCTTCCACATAATAGACTATGTATAGTCCTCTCTAGTATTTGTACTGTGCTGGCATACATTGACTTTCAATGTACACCTATGGGGCCGAAAAGGGTGATGCATCCCGAAATTGTTAACATTCAAATTCATATTCAGCATAGCCAAATCTAATTCTATTGTATTTTTAATTTTGTTGTGAGGGGTCACTATGAGCCCCTCTAGCCCATGGGCCAAAATGTATACAAATGAATGTATATTGTAGTAGATAGTAACTCATTGACATATATGTATAATATGTATAATACAAATTCTATTCTGCATATGGGTGAAATATTACTTTCTGCTGTGTGGAGATGGCTGTATATGTAAGATAGATATTTAGATATATTAAGATAGTGTTTAATTTAAATCAATATTATTATTATAATTGTGACACCCTGAGCATTGTGTTATGTTTTATTTTCAGTATGCACAGTGTATGCTGCTGGACAGTTTCACAATTTCACCACTGTAGTGATGAAAAATTTGAAGTCTTTACATAGTGGGCTGAGTCAGCGTCATGAGCAAGGATTAAATAGATAGAAAAATGGGTTTAAGATGTCTGTGATGCATTTTGAAAGTCCGCAAAACAAAGCTTTGCAGACAAGATGTGGTATTGTGCAACAAATTGTGTTGCCACATTGTTGTGTAGCTGTGGGCCCCCCGGACCATGTGTGTTTTTCATCACCATGTGCACTAACACCACTGATGTCTACGCTCATTGTAGAAACGGCTTAATTGCCAACATGTCTGGATTGCATGCAAATTGCAAATTAAAAATGTGTGATTAAAAAAAAATTTGCTTGTATGTGTGTGTGCAGAGATCCGGGCTCAGCTGGTGGAGCAACTGAAGGTTCTGGAACAGCAGACGGACATGCGGGTGCAGCTGCTTCAAGACTTGCAGGATTTTTTCCGGAAGAAGTCAGAGATCGAGAGCGAGTACTCGCGCAACTTGGAGAAACTTGCCGAGCGCTTCATGGCCAAGACACGCAGTACCAAGGATCACCAGCAATACAAGTAGGTTGTGTGTGTTGTGTGTTGTGTGTGTGTGTGTGTTGTGCCTTTGTATATTTTGTGACTGTCTGTCAGTCTGTCTGTTTGAAGAGAGATGGAAGATGTTTCAGTGTATTTTTGTCAGTCTGTCCTAGAGGGAGACAGTCTGTCCTGAAAGAATGTGTATGTGTCGGAGAAGGAGAGGGGTGTGTGTCTGGGTCTAGGTGCACATGTGTGTGTGTGTGTGTGTGTGTGTGTGTGTGTGTGTGTGCACGTGTGTGTGTGAAAAAGACGAAGCAGGAAGAAGTTGGTGTGTGTTGTGGCTGGAGAGGGCTGGAGATGAGTGGTTAAAGTCTGATGGAGATGGAGAGAGAGACAGAAAAGTATATAAATAATTTAAAGCCTATTTCATTCTGACTGCTGGTAATAAGAAATATCACTTTTTTTGCCCATCGCGTGTCATGTGATGCATGGACATATTTTCCTTCTCTCTCTCTCTGTCTCTCACACTCTCACTCTCTCTCCCTCCCTCTCACTCTGTCTCTCTGTATCTCTCATTGAATCCCTCTTTTCCTCTCTCCTTTGCCCTCTGAGCCCATCTCATTTCTCCTTGTGTGTTTTTCCTACCCCATTGGGCTTTCTCTTCTCTCTCTCTCTCTCTCTTTCTCTCTCTCACTCACACACACACACACACACATACAGACACACGCTTTCCTCTTCCACGTCCCTCCTTCTCTGCACCACTTCCTCATCATCCTGCTCTGTCTCTCTCTCTCTCTCTCTCTCTCTCTCTCTCACACACACACACACACATACAGACACACGCTTTCCTCTTTCACATCTCTCCTTCTCTGCACCACTTCCTTATCATCCTGCTCTCTCTCTCTTTCTTTCTTTCTCTCTCTCCCTCCTTCTCCTTTTTCTCACTCTTTTGTTCTGCTGAGGTTTGCTTGGATGTGAGAAGAACGACGTTGAATGTATTACCCACAATCCCTTTCTCACTGTTCATGGCTGAGAAACCAAGTGTGTGTGTGTATGTGAGAAAAAAGAGAGAGAGACAGAGAGAGATAGAGGGAGGGCAAGCAAGAAAAAGCAGACCAACAACCCAGCTCCTTTTTGCAGAGGAAAGCTCTCTCCCTCCCTCCTTATGTTTTTGTGTGTGTGTGTGTATGCACGGTGTGTATTTGAAGTGTCCTATTCTCCCGGCACCATGCGTGTGTGTTTTTCTCATTTATGCAGATTAAATTCTGCTGAGGACGAGGGGTGGGGGTGGGGTGGTGAGAGAGAGAGAGAGAGAGAAATGAACGACAGACCGGCATCCTCACACATTTCTCCCCATCACACACTGCAGGGGTTCGTACTTAGGGTGGAGTCAGGTTAAGGGTCCTCAGAACAGCCCCCCTATTTGCCTGCTGAATCTGATTAAGTTTGTATCGGCCAGGCACCATCTCAGCTTTTTACTGTAATCATCATCATCATCATCATCATCATCACAACCATCACTATCATTCTCCTCATCTCCTCTGATCAGCAATCTGTGAAATTAAACATCACCAGGAAAAATAAAATAATGCAAACATCAAGATATCCATAGAGAGCAAGGGCTTGTCTAAACCAAACTGTAACAACCGCTGATTATCCATTATCATCAGTCAGTCATTGTGCAACCACCACGGTAGCTTGGAGCACGAGTGTTGGAAACAAAATCTCTATGATTTAATTACTGTTTTTGGATCAGCTGCAGTTTCAGGAAACGCACCCCTGATCATGTGAATTCTTGTCTAAACAAGATGGATGAAATAAAGAATTTGGTTTCAAAACGCTTTATCCACCATTTTAATGAATTTTCAGAAATCGTTTTCAAAATTTAGTTTTTCAGATATATCAGTGGATCTGCACTTGGGTCTTGCTTTAACTTGATTTATTTTTGCATAATAAAATCAACATAATTGAGGTTTGATCAGTAATTACTGAAATACACAGCTTAAAAACATGACTTTTGAATATTTTCAGAAATGGATTTATAGCGTTTTGGAACCAAACTCTTCAAATATTGCATAAGGTGTTTTTGTGTGCTGGGCTGTAATACAAGCAAGTGCCTACACCGGTTACCACTTCAGTAACCATCTTCTAGTCACTTCTGTAGCCATTCACTGCCCTCTCGGCCATACAAGATAACCTGTCAGCTGCCACCCTGTAATGTGTGGGGAAGATAAAGCCGTCATGCTGAGGTCAATAGCCCAGAGATGATCTTTCAGAGGCACAGACACGGCTAACCTATATCCTCTGTCTCTCACTATCTCTCCGTCCATCTCTCCACCTCTCCATCTCTCTGTGTTTTATCTCTTTCGCTCTCTCTTTCTCCCTCCCCCCCACTCTTCCACACCTCCCCTCCTTTTTCTCCCAGTGTGTTGTCCTCATGTCCCTTCTTCAGACACCAATGTATAAACTAGGCCAGAATCATGTGAATCCGCAACAACAGAGGGGAGAAAAAAAAACCGATGCAGAACAAAAACGATGTCCGTCCAAATGCGGATCTTGAATCCGTCTCCGCGGTGGGTTCTCGACAGTACACGCCCATTCACGCTGATGAAGTCATAGTTTACCTCAGTATATTTTGGCATTTTCACTTTTTGCATCATAGAAGCAGATTGCCTAAACTTGCATAGGCAGCAAGGTTAACAAAATTTCTAATTCGATGTCCGTGCTGGTGACATTTTGTAATAATGGAAAATTAGACCGCTCTTGTGTATCTCGTGAACGGGTTATGTGACTTCAGATCATTATGCCAAAACTGGTGGATTAATATGGAGGAGGAGTGTTTCTCTTTCATTTGAAAGCACAAAGTGAAAGTGGATGCTGCCTGTGTCTCCAAAGGAGGCTTGAGTCCTCAGGATGGTACAAGATTGCGCTTTTCCCCTGGTAGACTTCAGCTATGTTGACCGACATGGTGATGATGATGGTGATGATGATGGTGATGATGGTGATAGCCTTCAGTAGCTCAAGCTGCAAGCCAGCTGCTTTGCAATGAAACATGCATGTATTTGTGGATGTTTGTATCCCTGATTTGTGGATGTGTGTATCGGTGATGTGTGGATGTGTGTACGTCTGTCTGACTTGAGTGTGTGCTCTGCATGTGTGTCTATGTTGGTGCTTGTGTGTGTATCTGTGATGTGTGGATGTGTGTATATGTGTTGTGTGGATGTGTGTATATCTGTCTGACTTGAGTGAGTCTGTGTGTGTGTGTGTTGGTGACTATGCATTTTATGTCCACTGGATTATTTTTTCATAGAAGTTATATCATGAAGCATTCAAAACACAATGCAGTAGCTTTTGCAAATTTAATAACGGAGAAGAAGAATGGAGGATAAAGGACAAGAATCCTGATGGAATGGCCAAATGTGTTTGGCTTTGTGATATGCAGTGCTGTATTGTACACTGCAGTTTCTTTAAAAACAATAAAAAAATGTATTATTTTGTATTGTGTACGGATTTATAACACACACACACACACAGACACACACACACAGACTCCACATACTCCAGGTACCAGATGTGTTGTGTTGTTTCTTTCAGGAAAGACCAGAACCTTCTGTCTCCGGTGAACTGTTGGTACCTGCTCCTGAATGAGGTTCGCCGTGAGAGCAAAGATCATGCCACCCTGAGTGACCTGTACCTGAACAACGTCATAACGCGCTTCGCTCACATCAGTGAAGACACTACACGACTGCTGAAGAAGGTACACTGACACACACACACACACACTCTTCCAAGTATTCATTGCATATCATTGTAACGGATGCCAGCTAGCCTATAGCATGTTAGTAAACCTCCCTCAAGACATCTCAAGAGCCTTGAAGTCTGGGCTTTTCGGTCCACTGGCTGGGTCGATCACCTACCATCAGGGGGACAGTTCTGTCTTGTCCTGACAGTTCCTGACAAAGATGTGTTGGAGTGCTAGGGCCAAAATAGATTGGCAAGTAGAAACAAAGATGAGAGAGCATCTGTTTGGCTAGAACACTGACTATGGTCATTAGTAGCCAGAATAATAGCTTTTAACTTCAGTATGCAAACCTAAAATATATGTGTGTGTGTCTGTGTTTCTGTGTGTGTTGGCCATGGAGTGTTTTATTTATGTGTTCCCTTGTCCTGTTTTATTCATGATGGAGCAGTTCTTGTTCTAATCTGCTCTGGCAAAACCTTTTCCAGATACTTACACACACACACACGCACATACACAAATAGACAAAGTCCACCCCCCACTGTAGACATGCACATTTAGGAAAAGGTCATGCATTCAGGTCAAACAACAGCACACAGCCTCTGTAGAGGAGTGGGGGGATTTAGAGAGAGAGAGAGAGAGAGAGAGAGAGATGGAAAGAACAAGGTCAAAAGTGAGAAGATCTGTTTGCTATACTGAAGCTAGTTCAGTAACTTGCACTAAGAAAATTTCACGCCCTCACTGGTGTGTGTCTGTGTGTGTGCATGCGCGTGTGTTTTGGTGTGTGTGTGCATGCACATATGTGCCAGGAGCATAGGGATGCACGCTTGCTTTCCTGTCCGTTTCCATGGCGATGGTGCCTGGTTGGGAATTTGTTCTAAATGACAGTGTGGGGATTTCCGAGGATCTGTCAGTGCCAAAGTGTTTGATTAGCGTTTATGAAACGTTTGACTGTGTTACTAGAGGCAATAGCTTTATGTGATCCAGTTCCGCTCTTTTTCTCTGTCCTTAACTGC
>JAIFZK010000088.1:495000-565000 GCA_027481765.1 Tenualosa thibaudeaui
GTGGTTGAGCTGTACACACTACACACACACACACACACACACACACACACACTTAGTGGTAGGTATGTGTGTAGACGTACCTATGAATAGACTCTAGCAGCTTTCCTAACAGTGCCATTTATACTCCCACACCATAATATGTCAACAAATGTACATTTTTCTGAATGTAATAATAATCTGTATTCAGTATGCACTTTGTGCATAGCAAGATGCCCAGTAGCTGACTGGTCCATCTGTTTACTGTACTTAAGTTTTATTTGTGTGGTGTGTGTGTGAGTATGCTGAACCATCAGGACACCACCAGCCTGATGACTGGAGGCCCACAGAATGCAATGGAATCATGTAGAACAGTGCAGAGCAATGCGACTGATGCAGCTCGTTGGAGATGGATGAGTCATATGAACAATGCGGATATTGTTGGTGCTCTGGGCACAATTTTTGTGTGTGTGTGTGTGTGTGTGTGTGTGTGTGTGTGTGTCCTGACATCCGTGCGTGTGTGTGTGTGTCCTGACATCCGTGCGTGTGTGAGTGTGTGTGTGTATCCTGTCATCCGTGGGTGTGTGTGTTTGGAGGCGGGGGTTGTTGGGCCATGCCCCTGTCTCTCTGCCTGTTGAGGGTTCAGTTCTGCCTGTCAGAGCGTTGCTGTGGGTCAGGGGTGAGCAATCCCAGTCAAAACCCATGGGTCTAAAACACAGACCCAGAAAGGAGCACTAATTGACAACCGCATATCAGACAAGCTAAAGGACATTAATAAAGTAAAATTCTTTTCAATTCAATTTTATATATAAAGCGCCTTTTACAATAGTATTGTCTCATGGCACTTTACAGCAAGGAACACCCAACAGCAACAGGGGCAAGGAAAAACCTTGTGTTTAGTTAGTCGAGGAAGAAACCTTGGGCAGATTCATGACTCAAGGGGCTAACCCAACTTCCAGGAGTCATGAAGGACAGGTACAAATCAATCCATGGAGCCACTGAATACACACTGTGCTTCAACCAGGCAAGTTCAGTCGCCAGTATCGTGGGGCACTTCCAGTTGCTGTGATGCTACATTAATCCATACAAAAAGGTCAATCCTGGGAAAAAACAAAGACCAGGAGTTTAAGGGTTTAAGTATTATTGGGGCTCATAGCAATATTCTGAATGTCTGTATATAAAATAAAAAATGTCTGTTTCCTCTATGATTCCATCATGTACTGTTGTGTTCAGCTAGAGAAGCCCAGGTGTTTTGGTGCAGTGTTGCATCGTGACTTTGCAGGAGACACAAGGAACAGAGTCAGGCAGCGGAGCAGTAGATCACGTGGATAGGCTGAGCTTTCATCCCTCTATCAGCTGTCTCACTGTCGGGCCGTCCACATGACTGCTGAATCAGCATCAAGCCATATTTCAGTAGTCTGTCTCTAACAGAGAGATGTTTCACTACATGAGGTGGATAAGGCATAGATGTAATGTTGGCTGTGTGTTCTCTGACAGTGCATTTACTAAGTGTGTGTGTGTGTGTGTGTGTGTGGATTTACAGGTAATGAAGACCTACCACCTGTACAACAGTGAGACTCTGAATGCCGAGGCGAAGCTTCGAGATGCCGAAAGACAAGGGGAACGAGGGGGGCGGGGGGGCGAGGCTGTGTTTGGCCTCCGCACCGAGGACCGTCACCAACGACGCAATAATGCCCGAAAGATCCAAAAGATGAAGGAAAAGGTATGGTGCCCTGGAGAGGTCATAAAGCATGAGATGGAAGTGCAGTTTGGCTTGAGTGCACTCTCTCATTAAAGCAAATATATACACATGAACTTACATGATTCACAGACACTAATGCAAAGCAAAAATTATCAAATATACTGTATCTTCACAAAGAAACATATAGTACATACACACTCAAGGGACTAACGGCTATTTCATGATTTACAGGCTTAAAGAAAGATATCATATACAATAAACTCACACACACGCACAGTCTCTTGTGCACATGCGCACGCACACACACACACACACACACACACACACACACAGACAGAGAGTCCCACCCATACAAATGTACAAATTACGATATGCCCGCTCTGAGGGAGAAAATGGGTTTCTGCAGTGAACACAGCCCAGCTGCAGAAGTTAAGGGTTCTATGTGCATGCGTGAGAGACTCTCAAAGGCAGAGGTGATTTGTCAGACACTTGAAACCATTTGCTTCAGCTCTGACTCAGCAACTTGGCACAAAAGTACCTGGTGTGTGTGTGTCTGACTTTGTGCGTGTGTGCATAATCTGACCATGCATAGATATGAGTGTGTGTGTGTGTGTCAGAATAGTTTCTGCAAACACAAGGCTTTTTTCCTCATCCATCATAACTTCAGTGTTCATTGATTAGAAAGGCAAAAAGCAGAAATGCACAGTTTTATGGCCTCATGTCTAGTTGGGTGTGAGCTGACATTCATGTTACTCAAGAGATACTGCAGCAACCAATTTAAGCCCTTTTCCCATCCAGAGATCTGTGGGTATCTTAGAATCACTCACCCGCCTCTTTCCTCTCTTCTCTATCCCTCTATCCCCCTCAACATCATCTCTCACTCTTTTTCTTTCTTTCTTTCTTTCTTTTTTCTCTTTCTCTCCTCAATTTCTGTCTACTGGTCTCCTTGCGTGTTTGTGTCATCAGTGTTTTTAGTGTCTGTGTGTGCGTGTGCGCAGGAGCACATGACTCAGTGTTATCCCCATGCAGTGCTATTACTCATGAATAGATGCATCTTCAGATTTCTCTTTCCCTCTCACTCTGTTTCTCTCTCTCTATCCTTCACTCTCACCCCTGTCTTTCTCTGTGAACTCCTCTATGTCTCTCTCACACTTGGTCTATTTCTGTCTCTCTCTCTTTCCTTCTCTATCTCTTGCTCACTCTTTTCTTCTCTCTCTCGCTCTTTCCCTCTCTCACTCTCTTGCACTCTTTTTCCTTCTCTCCCTCTTTCCTTCTCTCTCTCTTTCATACTATCTCTTTCCTTCTCTCTCTCTCTTTCTTTCTCCCATCTGTGTCTGTCTCCACCGTTCATTCTCACCTGTCCTCTTCTCTCACTCTCTCTCTTATCCCTCTCTCATGTACTCTCCTCCCTCCTCCTCACTCTTCCTCAGCCTCCAGCCTCGATTTCACATAGCTGAGCTTTATTGCTATAACAGTATAAATTCACTTTTTCCAAGCAAACCCTTTCATCACAGTGTTTGAATGCTGAATGCATTTCTCTTTTTTCTTTTCACTCTTCGCTTTTCTTTTCTTTTCTTTCTCTCTTTCTTTCTCTTTCTCTCTCTCTCTCTCTCTCTCTCTGTCTCTCTCTTTCAGAGGCAGGCCAAGTACTCCGAGAATAAGCTGAAAGTGATGAAAGCTCGCAATGAGTACCTGCTGACTTTGGAGGCCACCAACGCAGCACTCTTTAAATACTTCGTACACGACCTATCCCACCTCATTGATGTAAGTATCTTGTACGCATACACTCACTCATCCACCCACACACACACACATACACACAGTGTTCTTTAAACACAATACTGTGTACACAACCTGTCCCACCTCATTGATGCAAGTCTTCACACACATACACACATACATCGACACAGTGCTCTTCAGATACAACCTATACAGTGCCCCATACATACAGGCACATACACAGACACACACAAACAAACCAAATTGACATACTTTATGCGTCAGCTCCTGGAGTAGCCTACTATAAACACAGCATCCCCATTTTCACTTCATCAGCACAAACATGCACACGACCATATGAGCTCTTTACAATAAGCTCCTAAAATGTTGTCAACCATGTATAGCAGTCCTTTTACTCCCTTTCTCTCTCTCTCTAAACACACATACACATTTTCACACACTCATAAACATGCACACGACCATATGAGCTCTTTACAATAAGCTCCTAAAATGTTGTCAACCATGTATAGCAGTCTCTCTTTACATCCCTTTCTCTTTCTCTCTCTCTCTCACACACATACACACACACACTCATAAACATGCACACGTACGCGCATGTCCTATCCCACAGAGCTCACCACAGCATGCAGCCTTTGCTATGTGTATGTGCAAGCTAGGTATGTGTATGAGAGAACGGTCGATGTGTCAGCATGTGTGTGTGTGTTTGTGTGTGTGTGTGTGTGAGAGAGAGAGAGGGAGAGCAGGCGAGAAAAAGAGAGAGAGCGGTGCAGTTACTATGCATGTGGGTGGCTTGTGTGTGTGTGTGTGTGTGTGTGTGTGTGTGTCTGATTAGCGGGAGCTCTCGGTGTGGTCAGCAGTATTTGGCAGACACGGATGTGCCTCTGTGACCTTCACAAAGGTCATCCAGCTCTCTCAGGAGCAGATGAGAGAGAGCGAGAGGGTAGCAAGAGGAGATGAAGAGAGTGAAAGAGGAAGGGATACAGAGAAAGGAATAAAGGAGGGAGAGGAGGAGAGAGAAAAACACAGAGATCCATCTTGGATCTGGACATTTAATACGAGAACAGTGTAGCTTCTCTTTAATCCCAGTAACAGATGGCTGCTCCATAATCCTGAACATTTAGTAACAATTTCATTTCTGTGTGGCGTTTAAGTGTAGGCTACTTATTTGGTAGGTGGATTTCTGGCACCTTATAAACATATTATAAACATCATTCTTGTGTAATAACACACATGGACAGCTTACCCCGTTGCTCCACTGTAGGTCACACACATACATAAATGTGTAGGTGTGTGTGTATGTTGTTCTGATGGTGTGATGCATAAACATCTGTGTATTTGTTCTGTGTGCCTGTGTGTGTGTTTGTGTAATCGTGTTTATACGTGCATCATGTCTGTACAGAGCTGTGACCTTGGCTACCATGCTGGGCTAAGCCGGGCTCTGCGCACCTACCTGTCAGCTGAGTACGGCGTGGAGACAGCGCGGCACGAGGGCCTGGACATCCTGGAGGGGGCGGTAGAGAGTCTGGACCCGAGCAGCGACCGGCAGCGCTTCATGGAGACGCACCCGTCAGCATTTACACCACCTCCCAGATTCTCCTACCAGCCACACATGGGAGACCAGGTCAGCAAAGGCACAGACACACACACACAAAGGGTGTTTATAATCACCAAACATATAGACAAAACCCTCAAATCTGGCCTAGTTAAATTATATATTATTAAATCTCTTCCATATACACAAAGGCTCTGAATGTGCTCTGAATCTTGCTGTGAGAATTTGACTTTTTGCTTCCTGTCATGTGACTGCTTGCTTCCTGTCAGGTGACTCAGCTGACAGCTCTGCCTCAGGTGCAATCTGAACTGCTGCTGCGATACACACAACTTCAGTCCCGCCTCTCCACGCTCAAGATAGAGAATGAGGAGGTAGCTCACAACACACACACACACACACACACACACACACACACAGCCAGACACACAAGCTAACTATTGGCCTGCATGCTGACATTCAGTATGAAAAATAAGAGGATACAACGTCTTTCACTCACTCACACACACACACACACACACACACAACAACAAAAACAAACACACAGCTGTGGTGTGCACAGTCAGGCTAGAGAATGACACTGCAATACCACCACACCTCACACCACTGCAATTCTGCTTGGCCACATTCAAGATGAAAAATGATGAGATGTGTGAGTGTGTGTGTGTGTTTCTTTTTTGATGTTGTTGAGGCCCAGCTGTTTGCACCGTGTGTGAAGGTCAGGAAAATGCTGAGGCAGCCCACACACATTTGCTGTGAAAGTAAACACACACGCACACACACACACACACACGCACACAAACAAATAACGCTCTCTCTCTCTCACACACACACACACACACACACACACACAGACAGACACACACACACACACAAACTCTCTCTCTTCCCCATCTATCACTATTTCTCACACACACACACACACACACACACACACACACACACACACGCACATACATACAAACTCTCTCTCTCCCCCATCTATCACTATTTCACACACACACACATACACTCACCCCCCTATCTCTCCTCTGTTCCCCCAGGTGAAGAAGACGTGGGAGGCCACACTAAACACCATCCAGGACCTGGTGAGTCTGGAGGACTTTGATGTGTCTGAGAGCTTCCAGAGGAGCCGGTCCACCGAGTCAGTCAAGTCCAGTGTGTCCGACACCTACCTGAGCAAGCCCAGCCTGGCCAAGAGAAGGGCCAACCAGCAGGAGACTGAACTCTTTTACTTTATGGTGTGTGTGTGTGTGTGAGAGAGAGAGCGAGAGAGAGGTTCACATGAATTGGTCACTGTTCATTGCTGTTGATTGTGTTTGTGTGTGTGTGTATGTGTGTTTATGTGTGTGTGTGCGAGAGAGAGAGAGGTTCACATGAATTGGTCACTGTTCTTTGCTGTTGACTGTGTGTGTGTGTGTGTGTATTGTGTGTGTGTGTGTGTGTGTGTGTGTGTGTGTGAGAGAGAGGTTCACGTGAATTGGTCACTATTCTTTGCTGTTGACTATGTCTGTATGTGCGTCTGCCTCTAGCTAAATACATTTAAATTGAAATTTATATTGCAGTAGAAAGAAATGAGCCAGTTTAGTGCCACCTAGTGCCTTAGCTCAAAATCACATTTCACTACAGCACAGTCAGGGATCTTTCCATTAGCTTAGATTCCTCTGACAATTTTTTGACTGGGCAACCAGCAAACACAGGGCTCCGGCATGCCAACATTTCACAGAAAGTATCTGGAAATGTACACCTATTGAGGGATTCCAGACGCTTTGCACAAAGTGAAAGGATTTGGTCCACAAGGCTAGAAATAAATGTCATCAGTGTCATAAGTGGTAAATTTGTCAAGTCATGACAGAGGACTGACTAACTAACTAATTGATGATGGCTAATGAACTTGATTGATTGATTGATTGATTGATTAGTCGTGTCTGACTTGAGTTGTGTTTGCAGAAACTGCGTGAGCACTTAGAGGGAAGTAATCTCATCTCCAAACTCCAGGCCAAGCATGACTTACTGAAGAAAAGCATAGCAGAGGGTGAGCACTCACTCTGTTTTTATTCTTTCATTCTTTCTCCGTCCCTCCATCCCTTTCTCCTTATTTTCTTCTTTTCTCTCTGCTCTCTCTTCCACTGTCTCATTCTTCTCTTATTCATTTGTGTTTATGGGCAGTTCCCTGGAAAATGGATTTTTCTTTACATCTATAAACACCAACAAAATGCCTTGGTATTTGTATAATGTGAATGATTTTGTGTTTTGTATGTATTTTTCAATTTTATTAGCGTTAAGGATGTAAAAAAAAAATCTGTTGAATTGCCCTTATATGTAATGTTTCTATACAATGTACTAATTCAGTGTGCTTTTTTCACAGGTTATAGAGGAGATGTGATGACCACAAGGTGAGTTTTTTTTTATTAAAACAAAAAAAGAAATATTTTCCCTCTCACGGTCTCTTTGTCCTTGTTCTCATTACATGTACTGACCAATAACATTTGATCATTTCCTATTTCCTCTCCACTGATTGGCTACAGCCGTCGAAGGAACTCCCACAGCAGACAGCAGGTAAAATTCCCATTGGTCGTTCCCTGTTCCATTTCTTCTGTGCATCTGAGAATGGTTTGGGCGCTACTATCTAGATAGTCCTACTGATGTATGTAGACAGTGTCTACAGTGTAGACTATACCAATAGTCATTACACCATTACAGTGTAGACAATACCAATAGTCATTACACCATTACAGTGTAGACAATACCAATAGTCATTACACTTTACTTAAGGGAGTCGACATAAGAGCGACATGACATGAGTCATAAACATGACATGATGCGTATCATAAACATTAATGACAGTTTTTTAATGTTCATGACTGTTGTCATTAAGTGTCATTTGGTTTTTGTAATGTAAAGTTAACTCTGTCTGGGATGCAGACATTACAAAAAACAAATGACGCTTAATGACAACAGTCATTAACATTAATGAAGTGTCATTCATGTTCATGATACGTTTCATGTCATGTTTATGACTTATGTCATATAAATATAATGACATGTCAACATTGCAAAGCAGTATTTTTTTTTTACTCTAATTGTTTTTGAAATTGCAGGCTATTTTTTTTAGTCTCTAGCACATATCAGGAAGTGGCTTGTTTTCTAACACACTGAATTGCTATCTGAAATAGATCTGCTTTTAAAAGGTACACATTTCTTCAGGTACATGAGGTCTAATTTCTTTGTAGTATTGTTGAGTTCTACTTGTTATTGTTTAAGGGATGCTGTGTGTTTATTTTGCTGTAAGTGCTGTGTGTGTTGTGGGAGTTGAGTGTGTTAGTGTGCTGTCCTTAGTTCTATCTCTGTTGTTTCTCATTTGCAGGAGCAAGGAAAAGCCATTCCCCTTATCGTGGAGAGCTGCATCAGATATATTAACCTGCACGGTCAGTGACAAACACACACAGTATACAGACACACACTCTTGTATGCGTGCACGCACACACACACTCACACTCACACACTAATTCATAGCATACTTGGTGTCTGCAGGATTACAACATCAGGGGATCTTCAGAGTCTCAGGATCGCAAGTGGAGGTCAATGACATCAAAAACTCATTTGAGCGGGGTTAGTACAAACACACACACACAGACCCTCCCAGAGGCCAAAATTCTTCCAGATGCACACACATCTTTATTTTAATGTCATTTTGAACTGTGGCAGCTCATTTCCTGGTCTGTGTGACAACGCATTTGTTGTTGACCTGCGTTTCCTAGGAAATGACCCCTTATCAGATGAGGAGAACAGTCCAGACATCAACTCAGTGGCCGGAGTACTCAAACTGTACTTCAGGAATCTGGAGAACCCGCTGTTCCCCAAAGAGCTCTTCAATGAGCTGATCGCCACCGTGCGTAAGTGTCATCTAAAGTGTGTGTGTGTGTGTGTTTGTGTTTGTTTGTAGTGTGTGCGTGTGTGTGTGTGGCTTCCTGCGAAGAAATGTGTGAAATTAACCGATTGAGAAGGGAGCCAACGCAACCAAGACCATAAACACCTCTGAAATCATGCGAATTCTTATTTTTGTGTGTGTCTGTGTGTCTCTCTGTGTGTGTGTGTGTGTGTTTAACAGGCATAGAGAGTCTGTATGATAGGGCTCTAAGCATCCGTAAGATCCTGACCACAGCCCCACGCACCTCTGTGGTGCTGATGAGATACCTGTTTGCCTTCCTCAACCAGTAAGTCTTTCTCTCTTTCTCATTTTCCTGCTATTTGCACATTTTTTTTCCTATTTTTTTTCTGTTTTCTTTTACCTTTTTTTAATGTGACAAGTTGACCTGGTTGTATTTCTAAGTTTTGTAATAAAGCGTTTTTGAAAATTCAAAATTCTTTCACTTCACTCTGGTTCTCTCTGTTTCTCTCTTTCTCAGTCTCCTTCGCTGTAATCATCTCTTTCTCCTCCTCTTGGTCTCATTTTCGCTCCCACCATCTTTGCCCCCCCCCTTTCTCTCTTTCTTTCTTTCTTTCTTTGTTCTGTCTCCTTGTCTCTGCTTCTCTTTCAAATTCAAATATGCTTTATTGGCATGACAATTCACATGTTGTATTGCCAAAGCTTTTACAGGAATGATAGAAAAGGTAAACACCAAATAAAAGAAAAACCAAACAAGCAATCAACAAACTTCTCTTCGCTTCTCTTTCTTTTTTTTTCTCTCTTGTAATCTCTCCCCCGTGTCCGTCTCATTGTCTCCCGTGCTCTCTTAGTCTTTCTAGTGCTTTCTTCCTCATGCCCATTTCTCCCTCCCTCACATGTTCTCAGATGTGTTAGACATTGCAGAAATTTCCTTTCCTCTTTTCTAGAATATTCCATTGTTCTGCACTTGTCTTCTGTGCTCTGACTCATTTTTCTCTCTTTATAGTCCCGTCAGAGTCACACACTGCACACACACGGCACACACACTCACACCCTAAGCCCCTCCCTCCAATCCTCTAGCTACTTGTAGTCTGCCTCCAATTCTGTGCCAGTTCACACACATGCAGGGTGTGTGTGAGAGGTAGTGGGAGGTGTAGATAGAGGGAGAGAGGCGTGACATGAGGCCTTCTATTCTGGCTATTTCATTTCAATAGTACTGTCACATCAGAGCCACAGGTAAAAAGCAAGTGGGTTTAACCCTCAATATCCCAAACCCTAATCCCTAACCCCAATCCAGAGAGAAGTACTAAATCTGAAGTAGCACTAGTGAACCCCTGAAGGTATCAAATACTGAATCAGAAGCACTGGTGAAATTCTTGTTACTGTAGATATCAAATACTACAGATACAAACCAGGCTTAAGTGAAACATACATTATGTTAGAGCGAAAAATAGAGAACACTATATGAAAATGGTTACTGAAATTGTTTATTGATGTAAACAATGAAGTGACCTGTTTCATTATTCTTGTATAGCAGTGTTTTGCATGTCTGTGCTGAAATAAATCAAAGGAAGCATCACGAAAGAAATGCAACAGATTATTTTATAAACCTAATAACCTTTTGACCTCTGATGACCTTTTGACCTTTGGCATCTGTCCTGTGCAGCTTGTCCCAGTACAGCGATGAGAACATGATGGAACCGGGGAACCTGGCCATATGCTTTGGACCGACACTCATGCCTACTCCTGAGCTGCAGGATCAGGTGTCGTGCCAGGCCCATGTCAACGAGGTCATCAAGACCATCATCATTCACCACGAGACCATCTTCCCAGACCGCAAGGAGCTGGATGGCCCACTCTATGAGAAGTGTATGAGCGCTACAGAATACTGGTGAGGCTGTGTGTGTTCTTAAAGTTTTAAGAAAAGCAAAAGCATTTTGAGTGTTTTTATATCACATTAAATGTAGCAGACTAGTAAGACTTAGATGTTTTACTAGTTGGGAGTCCTGTTAAGTGCATAGGCAGAACAAATACACAGATGCAGGACTTACCAGACCAGCCAGACACTTTTCGCTCTTGCACCCTGTAGCTGTAACTATAATGTCTGCTATTTTCTCTGTGCCCTGACTCTTCAGCAGTCTTAAGCACACTTCACCACTCTGTCCCTCTCTCTTTTCTTCTCCTCTGTTCCTCTCTCTCTCTCTCTCTCTCTCTCTCAGTGAGAGCCCATACAGTGAATCTGGAGCACTGGAGGAAGGAGAGCAAGATGGAGGCACTGAAACCCAGACCAGTGAGGATGGTAAGGGTGTGTGTGTGTGTGTTTGTACACTTTTTTTGTATGTTCCTATAGTCGGTTCCGACCATGTATGTTTACATATACATTTAATGCATACTACACACACACACAAACAAATATACTTATGTATTCTAAATTATGCATGTACACTACATTACCAAAACCATTCGATCACCCATCCAAATGATCCGAATCAGGTATCACTTGGCCTGGCCACAGGTGTATAAAATCAAGCACTTAGGCATGCAGACTGTTTGTGAAAGAATGAGCCGTTCTCAGGAGCTCAGTGAATTCCAGCGTGGAACTGTCATAGGATGGCACCTGTACAACAAATCCAGTCGTGAAATTTCCTCGCTCCTAAATATTCCACAGTCAGCGGATGCTGAAGCGCATAGTGCAAAGAGGTCGCTGACTTTCTTCACAGTCAATTGCTACAGAGCTCCAAACTTCATGTGACCTTCAGATTAGCAGTACGCAGAGAGCTTCATGGAATGGGTTTCCATGGCCGAGCAGCTGCATCCAACCCACACATCAGCAAGTGCAATGCAAAGCGTCGGATGGAGTGGTGTAAAGCACGCCACCACTGAACTCTAGAGCAGTGGAGACGCGTTCTCTGGAGTGATGAATCACGCTTTTCCATCTGGCAATCTGATGTACGAGTCTGGGTTTGGAGACAATTCCATGCTCCCAACCTTGTGGGAACAGTTTGGAGCGGGTCCCTTCTTCTTCCAACATGACTGTGCACCAGTGCACAAAGCAAGGTCCATAAAGACATGGATGACGGAGTCTGGTGTGGATGAACTTGACTGGCCTGCACAGAGTCCTGACCTGAACCCGATAGAACACCTTTGGGATGAATTAGAGCAGAGACTGAAAGCCAGGCCTCAACACACTCGTCAACCTTGTGGACAGCCTTCCCAGAAGAGTTGAAGCTGTAATAGCTGCAAAAGGTGGACTGACATCATATGACCCTATGGGTTAGGAATGGAATGGCACTTAAGTTCATATGTGACTCAAGGCAGGTGAGCGAATACTGTTGGTAATATAGTGTATATATAGACTACATGCTAGAAAGCACATGCCATTTTGATGCTGACTATGAATTCTGACTATGAGGAGCACTCAACTACTCCCCAGCCAAGTGATATTTTTGTATGCACGTCTGAAAGTTAGCTTTGTCTCATAGTTGCTAACTTCTTTAATTACAGTTCATCCTTAATCTGCTTCTCATGGTGTCAACAGTTCATTATGAATATGATCCATATGGTGTGGAATTCTTTCGTTCTTACCTGTTGCTAGACAACGGATCCTGAAGCATGAGTGCATGTGTGTCGTACGTCAGAGATGATTGACAGAGCAATTTAGTAATAATATGGAGGATTACTGTTATTATATTCCCGCTCTCTGTTATCTCTGTCTCTCCCTCTGTTTGTCTGTCTTTTTTCTCTTACTCTCTCTCTCGCTCCTTTTCTTGCTCCCTTTATTCACGGCTCTCTTATTTCACCTCCCTCTTTTTCTTGCATATTCTCATTTGCATCAACTCATTTCTCTTTTCTTCCTCTCTCTCTCCTTTTCTGGCTCGCTTTATTCATGGCTCTCTTATTTCACCTCCCTCTTTCTTGCACATTTGCATCAACTAATCTCTCTCTTCTTTCGCTTTCTCTCTCTCTCTCTTTATCTGTTTTCTCGCTTTTCCTTTTAAATTCTACCCCCTCCCTTTTTTATTTCTTTTTGCACCCCTCTACCATGTTCATCTTATCCTACCCTCTCTCTCTTTCTCTCCTCCTCCTCTTCAGAAGCAGAGCTCCTTGAGGCCATAGCGAAGTTTGACTACTCTGGCCGTTCAGCACGAGAGCTGTCATTCAAGAAAGGGTCGTGTTTGCAGCTGTTCCAGCGTGCATCGGACGACTGGTGGGAGGGCCGTCTCAACGGCAGCACTGGTCTCATCCCCCACCAGTACATCATATTAAAGAGGTACACAAGCAAACACACACACACACGTATTCATTTACAGATGCAGATACATTGATGTGTCATAACCTAGGTGTGCACACCCACACACAAGCACCTTAATACAGTACATCGTCATGTAGAGGTCACATCTCTCTCTCTTTCACTCTCTCTCTCTCTCTCTCTCACACACACACACACACACACAAATTGAAGGAGGAAAATGCACAGAAACAGTACACATAAAATATTCACGTGTACAAATACATCACACTGCAGGGAATATAACCAGGACAGGCAGTTACTCAAAGATACAAATGGTTACCGATCTGACAGATGATCACATAACAAGCTAATGATTTGCCTGTGTGTGTGTGTGTGTGTGTGTGTGTGTGTACATGTGTGTGTTTCCCCCGTAGCGACAGTGAGAGTGTGAAGGTGAAAGCTAGCAGCCCTTCTGAGAGCAACAGAAGCCTGAGCTCACCGACTGAGGGCAGAGCCACAGATTCTTTCATCAGCAGGTGTGTGTGTGTGTGTTTGTGTGTGTGTGTGTGTGTTTCCGTCTATGCGGTCAAGTGTGTACAAGGTGAAAATAGGGTGTGTGCATGCGTATATAACCTTAAAGGGGATGCATGTTGGATTTGAGTTTTTTAAAGCACACTCATATATATATAAAGTGCTACTGTATCAACATGGTTACTGCAATTTCTTATTGCAAAATGGTTACTTCAATTTATAAATATAACACAAAAAAATGTAATGTCTGTGTGTGTGTGACCTTCTTTTGCCACAGGCACAGGAAGCGCACCGAGGCCCTCCTGCGGCGCGCGCCCGGTCGCCTCAGCGACAGCCACTGCCATGGCAACGGCACAGTGCTGGAGCGCAGCTCGCCACCCGTCACGGTGACGGTCACGGGCCACTTCAGCCCCCGGGAGCTGCTGCGCGGGATCACGCACAGCACGCAGACGCTGGCGCACACGCAGTCCTCGCACGTCCACACGCACACCACACACGCCTCGCATGCTGCGCACAGCCCCGAGAGGCCTCGGCAGAGGGCCGGCTGCGGCGGAACCATGGTGACTCGCCATGAGTCGCTACGCCGTGACCGGGAGAGCCCACCCACACCCTCACAGGGCAGAGCCCGCACTTTGAACCCACATACCATGGCACAGGTGAGGGACTCACACATACACACTCATACTGACACATACATTGTAACTCATTTTGTATGGCATTGTTTAAAAAAAGAGGGTAGAGTGCATTGTAAAAGAAATGCAATGCAACTATTTTCTGTAATTAAAGCATTAAAGCCTTCCACTGGCTTAATTATAGCACACACTGCCTTCCTCATTATTAATCACACTCTCTCTCCTTCTCTCTCATCTCCCAACTCTCTTTACCTCTCCTCCCCTCTTCTCTCTCTCCCTTTCTTTCTTTCCCTCTTTCTCATCCCCCAACTCTACCTCTCCTCCCCTCTTTCTCTCTTTTCTTTCTTTCTTTCTTTCTCTCTTGCACTCTCTCTCCATTTCCCTCCTTCTTTCTCTCTCTCCCCTCTTCTCTTTCTCTCTCTTTCTCTCTCTCTCCCTCTTTCATTCTCTTTCTCTCCCTCTGTCTTTCTCTCTGTATCTCTTGTTGCATTTTATCTCTCTTTCTCCCCCTCCCTCCCATCTTCCTGCTCTCTCTGTCTGCCTGTAGGAGATTGAGGAGACGGTGGCTGCAGCTCTGAGTGGTCTGCGTGTACTGGAGCGTCAGTCTGGGGGTTCTGGGGGCGGTGGCGGTGGAGGTAGCATGTGTGTGCTGGACCGCCCTCCCATCAGCAGCGTGTGTGTGCTGGACCGCCCCAGCGGTGTTGGCAGCGGCAAGCCGGCCCCGGACCTGGTGCTGGACACCCTGGAGCAGGTGAAGAATGGCCCCCCCGTGGCTCCCACAGGCTCCACCCCCTCCAGCCTCTCCAGCCCGTCTGATTCACCAAGCCCCATGAGCCCTCTGGGATCATCCCTGCCACCACTGCCAGGCCCCGCCTCCCGACGCAGCTCCGCGCTGTCCGAGCCGCCGGTCACGTTCGAGCCGGTCACCTTCAGCCCTGTGGCCATTGGCCGGCCACCGGCACTCAGGCCCAAACCGCCGGTTCTGCCCAAGAGCCACACCCCATCACAGCAGCCCTCGCCCACACAGCACCTCCCCCCTGACAAATCTGGCACCATGTGAGCAGAACCGGATCTTGACCAGGACCGGACAGGACAGGACAGGACTGAATTGACTGGATTGAGTTAGAGACAGAGAGTCAGACTGAGATGGGGCCCCAGGGCCAGGCCTGGCGGGTCATGACTGATGTACAAAGACGACTGTAGGGCTGGTCGGCCGATTGATCTGATCGGATAGATTAGAAAACGTCCGTGTGCATTTTTTAGGCGGGTGTGTGATCCCTCAGTGTGTGTCTGTGTGTGTGTTTGTGTGTGTGCGTGCATGTGTGTGTAGACATTTCTGGTGTTATGGTCATGGTACCTCCCCAACCCCCCCCCAATTTTGAACCTCACACACACACACACAAACACACACACACTGGTTTGCACACACTGAGGGATCCCTGTACAGGACTGTAGCACCCAACGTTTCCGGAAAACAGTGGTATAGGTGTTGGAATTGTAGTCTTTCAGTGGAGTGTGTTTAGTGCTGTGAGTGTTAGGGCCTTACTGCCACAGAGAGATCAAACTGCTGCTCCCAGGGTTTCTTTTGATTGAGTCAGCTGCTGTGTTTCCATGGTTTTGTTTGATTGGCTGGAAAAGCTGCTATATTCCCATTGATTTTTGTCTTGATTGGCTGGAGGAAGCTGCTATATTTCTCATGGTTGTATTTTGGTTGGTTGGAAGAAGCTGCTATATTCTCATGGGGATGTTTTAATTAGCTGATCATTGGTAGTAAAGTTGGTGTTTTGATTCGTGACAGGGTTTAGCGCACAGGAAGAGAGTGCTGATGGGAACTGTAGTCAGTACACTTTATTCAAAGCCACGTGGTGCATACGCATGGCCTCATTGAGTGCCAGACGCTGAATGTATTTCTCCTGAATGTTTTTTTAATAGTATTATTTCACACGGATTCACACATAGCCTTCATTACCGTGGAGACGCCTTGGTGACCGTAGTAATGTTGGGACCGAAGTCCTTATCACCTTAGCAAAAACCCTTTTGAATACAGTTGGTGAATTAACTCAACCCACGACTATTATCACACACACAGACACACACACACACACATACACGCACACCCACACATGTAACCCAAATCCAAAAATGTAGACGTTCCTGCACAGTTTCGGACAGACTTCTTTTCTTGTTGAGGAGGCCCAAATCCACAGCCACTGGGTGTGCTGCAGTTGCATCATGGGACATTCAGACTCCAGGGCTTCCATCACCGATGGCAACATTGCTGGTGCCACACTCTCTGAAGGCCAATGGCAGTCGCCGTTTTGACCAATACACCGTTTCGACTCATGTACTTCCAGTGTGTGTGTGTGTGTGTGTGTGTGAGAGAGAGAGAGAAAGAAAGGAGAGAGGAGGAGGAATGTGTTGAGCTGTTTTCAGACTTACCCATGAGAACATTCCTCCACCTAATTCCCCTGTGTGTGTGTGTGTGTTTGAGCGAGAGTCTGTATATATGCACTTGTTGCTGTGGGAGTGTATAGATGTGTTTGAGAGTCTTAGACATCTACCTAAGCTATTTGTCCTGGTTTGCAAAATGTAACATAAGTGTGTTAATTAACAGAACCAATCTGAGTGCTCTGTGTGTGTGTGTGTGTGTGTGTGTGTGTGTGTGTGTGTGTGTGTGTGTGTGTGTGTGTGTGTGTGTGTGTGCGCGTGTGTACACGTGTGTGTGTGTGTGTGTGTGCATGTGTGTGTGTGTGTGTGTGTGTCCAAGTGATACACTACACACTTGCATGCATGCATGCATGCGTGTGTGTGTGTGTGTTTGTGTGTGTGTTCTCTCTTGGTGCTCCACCCCCCCAGGCTTAACCCTCTGGATAGGTGGGGTGTATAGTCATGTTCAGGAGTGTTGGCAATTGGCCAGTATTGCAGCTTTAGAACACAATGATACCTTAACTCTCCTCTTCCCCCAGTGACTGTGACACACACCCCTACACAGTCACACGCCAGACACGGCTGTTTTCAGCCTACAACTTGCCTGTCCAAAAGCCACTCTCTCACACTCCCCCTTGCACAGGTCATCCGTCACAGAGCGTTGCAGTGACTGTGCAGAGCTGAGACACCTGAACATCTCATTTACCCATCATGTCTATGGGGTGGGGGGTTGGGTACACAGGAAAGTGCCTTTGGGAAAGACCCCCCCTTTATGTGTGTTACATATGAGTGTGTGAGTGTGTGTGTATATACATACGTGGGTCAGTGTGTGCGTGCTTGTGTGTGTGTGTGTGTGTGTGTGTGTGTGCGTGTGTGTGTGTGTGCTCAGATCTCTCTGAGCAGTAGTGAGTAATACATTAAACAATAGAGCTCTTTCCAAACAGTCATTAAAATGAATGAATAATATAATAAGTATTTAAACAGTTAATCCATTGTGATGTTGCACTTTTATGTATAGGACTGTGTGTTTGGCATGTGACCTTATAAAAACATGTTCCAGTGCATTGTAATGGGTGTCTATGAATGTCTTTGAAATAAAGGAAGTGATTTCAAGATGACAACTATTTGTCTGTGTGTCTTATGTGCAAAGCCATGTTGAATAATGCATTAAAGATACTGGTCACTCTACCGTTTCTGTACCACCTCTAACAGAGAGTGGGGGTATCGTTTAAAGAAAGAGCGTAGTCAAACCAGTTTGTTGTCAAACCTAGTGAGACCTGTAACTTCAACAAAATAGAATGGTACAAACCTGGCCTAAACAATAAAATGAAACAAAATGCCATTTCATGAACTTTTATCTGAATTATGGCAAAGGAAAGACTGCGGCAGTTTACCCATCCAACCAGGACTAACATTAAGAAAACCTTATCAAAACACTTTTTTGCTTCTAAGGATCTGCCACGTAAATGAAGAGCTGATGCTGGACTGATGGTAGACAACATCTACAGAGCCATTATTGTCCATTTCGATTCACCTAAACAAACTGTCATAAGCCATACGATAAGCCTAAGTTTGTCTGTACTTTCTCTTTATAAATATGTTGCAAAACTGAACACAAAGTCCTGGAAGGTATTCCAAGAAGGTGATTAAGTGGTACACCTGCTAATAGAAGAGCAGTCATCATTCAGAGTCATCATTCTCTTAACTAAACAAAGCCAGCAGGCTACTCTTTTAGCAGGTTTACCACTTTCTCTAGGTTAACTTAGTCACGTCACCGACAACTTGGAATACCACCCCAAAGAACGAGTGGGATCTAACATATCGCTCAAAGTGTATTAAGTCTCCCAAAACCTGTATATACCTTGCGCGCTGAGTGAGTTTGGTTTTGCTGTGCGGCTCTTTGACATTTGGGTGCTGTGGAGAACAGAACCGGCACATACACAGTACGCCACTGGAATGCACTGGGCGATGACCTTGATTGCTTTTTTTTTTTTTTTCTGAAGTCAGTGTTGCTTTGTTCTGGCTGACCTGAGCCATCTAAAAACAGCCAAACTCCTGGTGTGTGTATGTGAACCCTGTGTGTCTGCGTGTGCCTGTCTAGGTGACTGTGTTTGTGTATGTTGCTTGCACAGCTTGTTTTTGTCTTTGGATTCTCACACACAGAGACACTAATAATAACTCTGACCATTGCCTGAGCTGACGACATGTTGCAGCTTCAGTGTACGTGTACAGAGGCATGCCATCACTTCTGCTGTGAATATGTGTATGTGTTCATCTTTATGGATCCATGACACTACAATTCTCATGAGGCATGTGTGCACTGGACTGTTGCCTCTATATGTCCTTGACAAGACTGTAAGATGAAATTAGTCAGTGGAAAAGACAGAGAAGGAAATTTTTTAAAGAAAATCAGTATAATGCTAATTACTTAGCCTACTGCAATTGTGTGTCTGTATGTTTTTCCTGTATATGCAGATGAAATACAACACAAACAGATTACCCATACACTATATTCTTTTTCACTGCCCCTGTGGGTATAAAACAATTCTGTAATAAATAGCTGTCCTCTGGCACCACCTTCTGGCTAACCCAACCAACAATTCATTTGAAACTATTTGTATGTCTAAATATTACAGGGTTGTGTCTGTGGGTGGTCTGCAATCCTGAAGGAATGTTCAGATAAGAAATGACTTTATTCAGTATATTCAGTGCATGCAAAATTAAGACCATGCAAGTTACCATGTATCTCTATCTCATCAATTTAAAACTGACAACACTTAGCAAAGAATAACACAGCTCTCTATAGAACGCTTAAATCTTCCTTTTGATCCCCACACTTTTATGCCCAGTTACCATGCACACTCACACTCAGAATAAAGGCACAGGCCAGATATCCTGACTAGCATTAAATCAAATTAGAGCACTTCAAATTAAGATGCCAGAACATACATTTTCCCATTAGCACGCTGTAGAATGGAGTAACTCCCTCACTGCTTCCTGAGCACTGCATTTTATGTACAGGTGTGTGTGTGCGTGGGCAATTTGTAATCACAAACCAACTGGTTTCAGATGAAGAATTTACATTTAAATAATATAAACTACTATTTCTATAGTATCTCTCTCTATATCTATCTATCTATCTATCTATCTAAGTCAAGTGATATGGGTTTTATTGTCCTTTCAGCCATGCACACTGTATATAGTGAGATGAAATAACGTTTCACCATGGATTGAAGTGGTGCTACATTTAAGATATATAAAAAGACATTTGAGACAGGCTACATTTAATGCACACACATTATTAATATACATAAAGTGCAGTTCATAATTACTACTTAAGTAGAGCATTTAAGACAGACAGACAGACAACAAAAGGCATGGCATAAGTAGACTTTTAACAGAACACTAATTGTTATAAGCTATTTCAGTTCAGTGTGAATAAAACATTCTGGAACAGCTTGGGGAGGGGCGGGCAGATATACTGCGATATCTATCTATCTATCTATCTATCTATCACTTTTGGACAATGATGTCTTCATTGGACATTTTTGGACATTAACATCTTCAACACCATTGAGAGTTTACTCTTCATGTTCATCAGCCAAGATCGAGGTGTTGTCATCATTGTGTAGAGAAGATGTGGAAATTATTATCACATATTATCATAAAGAATATAGTACTAATACACAATATTAACCTGAGAGTGTAATGCTTATACTGACTTATGAAAGAAGGGTGGTTTGCAACATCTTAATGGTAGCCCAGAAGGCCGAAATACTCCAGGCAGATAAAAGAGGAAAGGGAGTAGGAGGACAGACAAGGTTTAGTGAAGGGATGTGCTTTGGAGCCTGGGACGCCTGGGACTGGGTAGATTCCAAGCACGTATTGTGCATGAGAGACCTCAGTTTGTGAGGGCACCATGACCTGTTGAAGAATGATTATACATTGGGTGGACATCATGATATGTGGCAGTGACGGAGATCCGCTGTTCAGTGGATGTGTTCAAAATGAGAAAACATGAAAGGAATAGGTGCGCTACACATGAGAACCATGATGGAAATGGGCCCCAATTAGACGAAGGGAATGTACAGACTGAAACGCCCAGCAAGAATGATAGTTTTTTTAATAACCGGATGGGTGAGGAATTCCACCAATATGAACAGGACCAGGGCCTCCTACATTAATTAATATGATGCAGGTGGTTCAGAGGGGGGGGCGGCTCTGGGTGATTCTAGTAGTATAAGGGGTAGATGTTTGGAAGGGACAGTCAGAGCCTGATCAACTCTCAAGGTAAACGGTATCCTCTCTGCAGCGGATCTCCTTCACACTGCTCAGCACTTATACTTTGGGGCAATTGTCTCTTGTATACTTTGCTGGTATTGTGAATAAAGTCTTTGTCAACAACTTTACTCCAACAGTGAGTTCTTGGTTTGGACCAAGTGTGTTGGGTTGGTTAGGATATTGATTTGTGGGGTTTGCGAGCATCAAGGTGGTTTTCCACGACAAAGACAGCCTAGAGCTGAATGTCACCCAAACATGAGAGTTGTTTGTGAACGTCAGAACTCAGAAGAATGAAACAAACAGCCTACATGCAACCAGGTGCGAACTGCATTCAGGATTTCGGGAAAAGGCGTCATCTTTGTTGTTGTTTTTTCACCATGGAAATCATAGAATCACAATGCTGACAAGATTCTACCTTGCAAAATTCTATCACTAAAATTCTATCTGATGGTGAGATTCGGTGTTTGCTTCACTCTATAGGAACACTGAGAAAGGATAAGATGTCTGCTGATATTGTCATGGATGATGTGATGAATCTTCACAACAACCAGTCACCTAATAATCGGAGGACGCCTAGGCTTAGAAGAAACAGACCTCAGCCCTACAGTCGCCCTACTGAACGTTTAGCTTCAGCATCTGATGACTCGGAAGCCTTGAGGAGAGAGATGGACTGCATAGCCTTGTCACTCATGCCAGCTACAGCGCGTCAACCGGACACTAAGATATATACACCGGCAGTCGAGTCGGTGTACTTCCCCCGTATTCTCTGGAATGTGGTTGAAAATGATAGCCACCGGTCCATCTGGTGGAGCGCCGATGGAACTGCCTTGGTTATACACGAGATGATGTTCATTACCGAAATCCTCAAGAAGGACAGGATTGATCACATATTTGGCACGACGAACATCAAGAACATCTATCGTCAGCTCGACCTGTACGGATTTACCACAACAAGGTTTAACTACGAAAACCATGGAAATCCTAGCATGGCTATTACTGCCGAGCAGGTTAAGGTAGGCCAACACATCACAGCATTGCACGACGAAGTTAAATACATTTTTCAGCCTAATCTTACGGAAAAAAATGTTTTTAATTACTTAAGAAATTATCATTTCTTTTTTCCGCCATATAGGTGTTTGCCCATCCTTACTTCCTAAAGAATGCGAGGCACCTCCTGGCCCAGATGAGGCGGCGGGTGGTGGTCAAAGCTGCTGAAACCTCCCCAGTGACTGAAGCTTTTGTGAGAGACCTGGCAGCACCTCGCCTGCTGCCAGTCCCCAGGCTGGTTGGTTTAACTCCACAGGAGGCCCTTGTGCTGGACCAGGCTAGGGCCTTTCTGAGTGAGGAAAGAGTGGTCCAGGCACTGCAGCCTGTTCTGATCCACGGACGGACCCTGCTGGACCCACAGACTCTTGGTCTGACCATCTTGCTAGCCACTTTACTTAACCCCAGGTTTCTTGAGATGGACGACTCCGCCTCTAGACTAGACTAGAATTACGTTTCATGTCTCATTGACTATTTTTGAAATAAACAAATACACAACACACAAATACACCTCGTTGTCATTTTCTTACTCAAAACATCATTTACTCATACTGGCTGGCAATTAACAAAACAAAAGAATAATAACAAAGGAATAGTACACAATGCACAATAATTTACTGTGAAATGCCAATAATGGATTAGACTGAAAGGGCTGGTCCCTAATGTCAACATAAACCAATAACTTTACACCAGCAGTCACTTCTACTTTGTCCCCGCTTTAATTTCATATATTGGCCAGACACAACCAAGAATTTGAAACCTAAAGTACTACACAAGAAAATAAACACTGCTTTTGTAAGAACATAGTCATAAAGAAATTTCACACAAGGTCATTGTTTACACTATTTAGTGAGAGCACACACACACACAAAGACTTAATGAGGCATATTCATTTGACAGATTCAAAATTTTATTACACATTTTGAGCCTCCAGAACATGAAACAGATATCGCAACCACTCTTGTCACTTAAAATATTAGTAATTTAAAATAAATCTCAAAATAATCAGACGATTTCACATAGCAGCATATGGAAAGAGCAGTTACTTGTTAAAGTTCAAGAGCACTTGTTAGTATCCTGTCCCTTAAACAGTGGAGATGTAAAAGATCAAGTACAATGTATAATGTGTGTCTGTGTGAGTGTGTCTGAACTTGTTGGTTTAAAAGAGTACAACCACTTGCTTCGGTCAAGAATCAAGGAGACAGGTTGTGGCAGACGCACACACAGAAAAACCAGACCACTATATATTCAGAGTAATGACTTAAAACAATTGGTTGTCTTCTTATAAAGGTACACACATCTATATGTGTTTGAGTCTGGTTTGAGCCAGCTGAAGGGCTAGGTGTTGCGGAATGAACCACTCATGTCCAGCATGAAGGCTGTGATGTAGAAGTCCTTCTCTGAGAGGCAAACTACAATGGGCTTACATAACTGCACACCATTCCATAGACATTCACCCACACTCACTTGGAACTGTACTTGTGTAAGATGCTCTCAAGGGTGCTGACCAACTCTCGGAGTTGACAGTCTTCTGGCCAAGCGCGTACATCTTCTCGTAAAAGTCTGCAATCTATGTCCGAGCCTGTGTGAAGTGACACAACTGCACGGACAGATGGGATAGCAGGTGATCCAGGAAAGAAGAAGAGCCTGTGGCAGAGGCATGGCGTTCCATGGAAACCACCTTCTTTAGCTCATTGAACAATGGTGCTTGAGGGACCCTCTTCCCCATTCTGGAGGTGTGGGCAGTTTTATTGCAAAATCTATCTATCTATTGTATCTATCATTTTTGGACAATGATGTCTTCACTGGACATTTTTTGACATTAACATCTTCAACACTATTGAGAGGGTACTCCTCATATTCATCAGCCAAGATCGAGGTGCTGCCATCATGGTGTAAAGAGGACAGCCTAGAGCTCAATGTCCCCCAAACTCAAGAGTTGGTGGTGGACTTCAGGAGGATGAAACAGATCCATCACACTCCACTTAAAATCTTTAAAGTCTCGCTAGAGAAAGTGAGGGGTTTCTGGTATCTTGCAGTAAGCAGCTTCAGGTAGGCCGATCTTGGAGTTCTCATCTCTGAGGTTCTGTCATAGTCACCATGCACTTCCACATGAAAAAACACCACACTGAACACCAGACTGTGTCACTGGATACTTGACTTTCTCACTAACCTTTCACAAATGGGTAGAGTGGGTGGTCGGACATCTGACATAACCATCAGCACTAGTACCCCACAAGGTTGCGTTTTGAGCCCTTTGCTGTACAACATCTACACACATGACTGCAAAGCCAAGAAAGACACACCTCTGTCATTAAGTTTACGGATGACCCAGAAGTCATGGACCTGATTAGCAACAACAATGAAAAGGCCTACTTGGATCCGGTTGAAGAGGTGTCACAGTGGCGTCCGTCTAACAGTTTGATACTGAATGTCAGTAAAACCAAGGAAATGGTGGTGGATTATAAGAGGCAGCAGAGTTGCAGTAACACCCCACCAAAGATCAGTGGTCAACCTGCAGATAGAGTCACAAGTTTTAAAATACCTTGCTGTCCACATTACTGAATACCTAATATGTACTGTTAACACAACATGTTCTGAAGAAGTCCAGACAATGACTCTTCTTCTCATCAGCTAAAGAAATTCAAGGTTTTAACATTCATCTTGAAGGCCTTATACACTTTAGCTGTTGAGAGTGTTTCAACAGGTAGCATCATCGCCTGGTTTGGGACTTCCACAGTCAGAGATTGTAATACTCTGCAGAGAGTAGTGTAGTCAGATGAACAACAGAATTCAGCTCCCTGCCCTGCAAGACATTCAGTTTTATTCAATTCAGTTTTATTTATACAGCGCCTTTTACAATAGTATTGTCTCGTGGCGCTTCACAGAAGGAGCACCCAAGAGCAACAGTGGCAAGGAAAAACTCCCTTATGTTCAGTTAATCTAGGAAGAAACCTTGGGCAGATCCACGACTCAAGGGGCTAACCCAACTGCCACGGGTCATGGAGAAAAATTACAATCAGTAGTAACCATGACAGACTATAAGTTGCCTATGGTTTTAGCTACGGTTCATAATAGTTCATAATAGAGTATTATCCCACTTTTACAATACATGGTAGTCAGTCTATAGGTGGTTATCAGGAATTATGGCTGGACAATGTAGCAGCGGCCAGGCATAGTGACAAACTCAAAGGAATGAGATGGGTCATGGGGGTAACAGTAAGGGTCCATTTGACAGCGCCATTGTGAGGGGGGGTCAATCACAAAGCCTCAGGAAGGGGAGTCGGGCCCAGCATCAGCGTCCAGGAAGGTCCTCTGTGATGGGGAGTCGGTCGTGACATGTGCCTCCCGTAATGTTGGTTGTAGTCCACTCAGGAGGGGAGGGTGAGAGGAGTCCGCCGGAATGAGGCAGGGATGACACTCAGCAAAGATAATTGTGGACAGAGGAAAATAGTGAATTAGGCCAGGCTCGCACATCAGAACACACACACACACACACATACACATATATATATATACATACATATATATATATATATACATACACATACACATATACACACACACACATATATAAATAGAGAGAGAGCTGAAAGAGAGAGAGAGAGAGTTGTACGGCATGACACATGAAGGTTGTGTGGCGGCACTAGGCTATAGCAGCATAACTAAGGTATGATGCATGGTAACCCAGCACCACTGCAGGGATGGTCAGTGGCTGCCATGCCTCGCAAGTGGGGGCAACAGCAGAGGCAGTCCCTTCCAAAAGACCCATGAGAAGTGATGATTTGCCATGTACCATCCCTAACTATGGGAAACAGTAAAGAGGAAGGTTTTAAGTCTAGACTTAAAGGTATTGAGAGTGTCTGCTTGTCGAATGTGGGGGGGTAGACTATTCCACAGGAGGGGTGCACAGTAACAGAAGGCTCTTCCTCCTATCGTAGATTTTGATATTCTTGGGATTACAAGGAGACCAGCATTTTGGGATCTTATGGTTCTAGGAGGGTGGTAAAGGACAAGTAAGTCTTTAATATATGTTGGTGCATCGCCCTTGAGGGCTTTGTAGGTTAGGAGGAGTATTTTAAAATAAATTTCGACTTTTAATAGGGAGCCAATGTAGGGAAGCAAGAATAGGAGAGATATGTTCATATTTTTTAGTCCTGGTTAGTGTTTGGGCCGCAGCATTTTGTATTAGTTGTAGGTTTTTGATGCAAGTATTGCTACACCAATCAATTCCAGAAGAGTACTTCTAAGGGCCCAAAAGTTTCTGAAAGACTCCTCATCCAAATAATGGACTGAGATCAAACCACAAAGATCAAGAAGACATCTATGTAGTCACAAGGCCAGAACTGAGAGACTCAGGAGACACTTCTATCCTCAGGCCATCCAAACTATAAACTCACACTATACTAACTGTGCACACATTCACTCCTCAACACTCATACAGTACACCCTGCCACCCTCCACCCCACTGCATCACCAGTAAGCCCCTTTTCCACAAACACAGCACCCCACCACCACCACTACCTCCACTGTTCCTTATCAGCAAGCCCCTCTCACCCCTACATAAATACAGCAGAATGCGTCCACCCCTGCCTTCACCATAACCCCTCCCCCACCACCACCACCCCTCACATCACCTATGGCCATTCTCAGAAATACCACACACGCAGACTCCCTCTTCCTGCATGGCCCCTTGATCCGTGGATATGCCCAAGGTTTCTTCCTTGGACAAGGGAGTTTTTCCTTGCCCCTGTTGCTCTTGGGTGCCCCCCTGACATAATTTCATTGCAGTTTTTATACTCAGTAACCATATGCACATGACAATAAAATTTCCCGGTATTCTTGTAAAAAGGCAAGACTGCACCTATGCCACTTCATGAGGGTAGGGAAGTTGTCTGTTATTTCTGGCAACCTTACAATATGGTGTCAACTCTCAGGTTGAAATTTCCCTGCACATTGTGCCAGGGAGGAAAAATGATCAGGGCCACTCCACCAAGGTTACAGGGCATATACTCCAGGCACCGGCAAACTAGTGCAAACAAAACCAGACAGAATCATCAAAGACATACACCGACTCAATCACAATGTCTTTCAAAAGCTGCCCTCTTGGAAGTGCTTGCATATTTTTAAGGCCACAAGAACTGACAGAGTTCCTTAAAAGAGCTTCTTCCCATAAGCAATATGGCTTCTGAATAAACAACTTTGGCTATACCTTTTTATTAATGTAGTTATTTTTTTGTATTTGGTGCATTTATTTGCACAGAAAAGACTATTAACCGTCATCTCCATTTCACAGCTGTTTGTAGGCTACCTGTAGAAGTCAATTTCTTGAATCTTAGCCTACATGCAATTTCTGAAATAGCCTACGTGCAACCACATGCACACCGCATTCAGGTGCTCGAAAAAAAGGCGTCATCTTTGTTCTCTTTTTTCACCATAGCAATCATAGAATCAGAATGCTGCCAAAATTCTACTTTGCAAAATTCTCTCTAAAATTCTATCTGATGGTAAGATGCTTCAGTCTATAGTAACACTGAGAAAGGATAGGATGTCTGCTGATATTGTCATGGATGATGTGATGAATCTTCACAACAACCAGTCACCCAATAATCGGAGGATGCCTAGGCTTAGAAGAAACAGACCTCAGCCCTACAGTCGTCCTACTGAACGCTCAGCTTCAGCATCTGATGACTCGGAAGCCTTGAGGAGAGAGATGGACAGCATAGCCTTGTCACTCATGCCAGCCACAGCGCGTCAACCGGACACTAAGATATATACACCGGCAGTCGAGTCGGTGTACTTCCCCCGTATTCTCTGGAATGTGGTTGAAAATGATAGCCACCGGTCCATCTGGTGGAGCGCCGATGGAACTGCCTTGGTTATACACGAGATGATGTTCATTACCGAAATCCTCAAGAAGGACAGGATTGATCACATATTTGGCACGACGAACATCAAGAACTTCTATCGTCAGCTCGACCTGTACGGATTTACCACAACAAGGTTTAACTACGAAAACCATGGAAATCCTAGCATGGCTATTACTGCCGAGCAGGTTAAGGTAGGCCAACACATCACAGCTTTGCACGACGAAGTTAAATACATTTTTCAGCCTAATCTTATAAAAAAAAATAATTACTCAGTTGGGATAATTTCTGTTTTTCCGCCATTTAGGTGTTTGCCCATCCTTACTTCCTAAAGAATGCGAGGCACCTCCTGGCCCAGATGAGGCGGCGGGTGATGGCCAAAGCTGCTGAAACCTCCCCAGTGACTGAAGCTTTTGTGAGAGACCTGGCAACACCTCGCCTGCTGCCAGTCCCCAGGCTGGTTGGTTTAACTCCACAGGAGGCCCTTGTGCTGGACCAGGCTAGGGCCTTTCTGAGTGAGGAAAGAGTGGTCCAGGCACTGCAGCCTGTTCTGATCCAAGGACGGACCCTGCTGGACCCACAGACTCTTGGTCTGACCATCTTGCTAGCCACTTTACTTAACCCCAGGTTTCTTGAGATGGACGACTCCGCCTCTGCAGCTCCATCAGACTAGACTAGAATTACGTTTTATGCCCTTTTCACCATTTTTCCAATAAATTTCAACACACAAATATGCCTTGTTGTCATTTTCTTACTCAAAACATAATTTACTCAAACTGACTGGCAATTGTCAGTGTACGCGATAAGGAGTTAGTGACATATTTGCATGATGCACAGTAGTATTTCAGAATAAAAGACTTGAAAATGTGAATGTTTATTGAAATGAAGTAACAAAAGAATAGTGCACAATCATTTACTGTGAAATACCAATAATGGACTAGACTGACAGGGCTGTCAACATAAACCAATAACTTTACACCAGCGTTCACTTCTACTCCTTTGATCAGTGAAGCACATCAGTGAAGAGATCAACTGAAGTTAGCATGTGAATACACTAGCTTTGTCCCTGCTTTAATTTAATATCACGTCATACCATGTGTGGCCAGACACAACCAACAACTTGAAACCTAAAGTACTACACAAGAAAATAAACACTGCTTTTTTTAAGGAGAACATAGTCATAAAGAAATTTCACACAAGGTCATTGTTTACACCATGTAGTGAGAACACACACAAAGAGACTTAATGAGGCATATTCATCTGACAGATTCAAAATTTTTATTACACATTTTGAGCCTCCAGAACATGAAACAGATATCGCAACCACTCGTCACTTAAAATATTAGTAATTTAAAATGAATCTCAAAATAATCAGACGATTTCACATAGCAGCATATGGAAAGAGCAGTTACTTGGAAAAGTTCAAGAGCACTTGTTAGTATCCTGTCCCTTAAACAGTGGAGATTTAAAAGATCAAGTAAAATGTAGAATGTGTGTCTGTGTGTCTGAACTTGTTGGTTTACAAGAGTGCAACCACTTGCTTTGGTCAAGAATCAAGAAGAAGAGACAGGTTGCTGCAGACGCACACACAGAAAAACTGGACCACTAGATATTCAGGGTAATGACTTAAAACAATTGGATGCCTTCTTCTAAAGGCACACACATCTATACGTGTTATTTCAAGCAAAAGGGTTTAGCATGTGTTTAGACCAAAACACACACTCACTCACCCCTGACAACAAGCACCACAACTACTTAACCCACCCAATGCAGAGATCTACAGAACCACTCACTATCTGAGCTTTGACTCTCCTCTCATGCATCATCAGCATTTTGTAAGCACTTCAACTCTCTTTGTGTCTGTCTGACTGTCTGTGTGTGTACCATAGAAGTGATGTATGGATATAATAAATGTGTGTGTGTTTTTCAGCCCTTTGATCCTGGTTTGAGCCAACTGAAGGGCTTGGTGTTGCGGAGCGAGCCAGTCATGTCCAGCAAGAAGGCCGTAATGTAGGAGTCCTTCTCCGAGCGGCGCCCGTCGAAGATCACCACCAGCGTGAAGTGCGGCTCAGGCCGTGTCAGGAAGTAGGTGCTCTGCACCTTGTCATCATAGAAGTGCACCACCTTGTCAAGGGCGTTGAGCTCGGCAGCCCGGTCACTCATGATCATGATGACGTTGGGCCAGTGCGTGACGGGCCGCTCACCACTTGGCAGGGACACCACTGCTGGGAACTGGTCCACGCCCTTGGGTGGCTCACGGTACGAGTGCGGGTGGTGGTAGCCGTGGCCCTGAAAGCTCTCCTGACCCCGGTTGTCAAAGACCAGCGAGACACTGGCAGCGTCGTGCTTGCGAATGAAGGCCGACGCGCGGCCGTAGTAGTCAGGCGTGGTGCGTGCTGTCAGCGCCTTCATCTCACCTGCCGCCGTCTGCCGGCTCAGTGCTTCGTGGAAGTAGAAGCTGAACTTGGCCAGCAGCGCCCCCTGCAGACGCTGGAGCCACACGTACAGGTGCGGAGGTTGCGCCACCTTCTGCGACTGGCCGCCGAACAGGTGCTTGCGTGTCTCGCGCTGGCGCTCAAAGAGCTGCGCCCAGGCGTGTAGCTTGGTGTGGGCAGCGTGGAGGCACAGTAGGGCGGGCAGGAAGCGCCACTCGCACACCTCCACCTGGCACCGCAGCAGCTGGCACAACACGTCCACCTCCAGCTGGAAGCAGCCCTCCACCCGACTCAGGATGGGGTGGTGGAACCTGTGGACAGGGGGTATAGTGCACATGCTTAGAATATATTTGCAGAAGGCGCTGTGGAATTTGCATGCATGACCCCAAAATGCACAAACACAAATATGCACATGTTGCAGTTTTTCTCAGCAGTCTGATGCATTTTCCAAATAACTGCATTGACTGCATGACTAACTGCACAACAGTAAATGCATTTCTTAAAACAATGCTCAAACTGTCTGGAACTGTGCCATGAGGATGACTAGTCCTTGTACCAGTGTTTATGAACAAAACAGTCAATATGCTTAGCCATATTTTCAGTATAACAATTCACTCTGTAGCATTTTCTTAAGACAATGTACTACTATTAGACTGTACACAGTTATGCGTAATTATGTATGTTGCACTACAGTTCTGCTACAGCCAGATCTTTCATTCAATGCCAAACAGAAAAATACCAGACTACTTTACAGTACCATAGTCCTTGCCCAAAAGGGATCATAGAATTTTTGGGGGGATAAAATTCAACAGAGAACCTGCAATGCCTGCATAAACAATATAATGACGACAGCACTTGATAATGTTACGAACTGCAAACAATTGTACAAAAGTGTTTGTATAGATTAACCAAGGACATTTGCCGTCAAAGCACCTAAGAGCACAGACAAACTGCAATGAGCTTAAATAACTGCATACCGTTCTATAAACATTCACCCACACTCACTTGGAACTGTACTTGTGCAGGATGCTCTCAAGGATGCTGACCAACTCCTCGGAGTTGACAGTCTTCTGGTTGGCCAGCGCATACATCTTCTCGTAAAAGTCTGCAATCTCTGTCCGAGCCTGTGTGAAGTGACACAACTGCTCAGACAGATGGGATAGCAGGTCTTCCAGGAAAGGGGCAGAGGCGTGGCGTCCCATGGAAACCACCTTCTTCAGCTCATTGAACACTGATGTGTAAATGGTCCTGATGGAGTCTTTTCTGCTGAAGAAAGACTGCCCCCCTGTTACATCACACAGAGAGAATGTATAATCATTGCCATGAAAAAAAAACATAGCTGTAGCTAAACCTATGTTAAAGCATACGTAGAAACCACCAACTAGTGACCCATGACACTAAACAACTATCACTTTATTACAGAGCCAGTTGCCTTCAAGATTGAAGGAGATAAATGAAAATCAGTATTGTTTTCCTATGCTACCCAGTATAATGTTGGGCTGTGGACTGCGTGTCATAGTACTATAAATATGAATAGACCAGTTGGGAAGACTATAGAGTTAGGCCTACGTGTAAGCCAACACGACTTCCTCTTTTTCTCGTGCCAGACTATTTACAAAAATGCAGTAAGTTAGGTCCGTACCTAGTTTCTGACCAAGGAACGTCATATTGTGGTAGGCTTTCTCTGCAGCGGCCAGGTGAGCAAGAGCAGCGAGCAGAGAGGCCCATATGGGACCCGCACTCTTACTGATATCTTTCTCCTTCTCCACGTAGTCTTTGGCCCGGTCAAACGAGAACATCCCGAGTTGAGTAAAGAAACTCTCCAATACCGCCTGCTCCTTTGGAACCGGTCGTTGGTCTTCGGTCTTTGCAGCCTCCGTCATGTTTAGAAAAAAATACAGAGGGCTGAAAGCACTGGTCAACAACCTGTTAGCAACTTGTCACTTGCTTCCTAGCTAGCAGTTTTGATCGTATTTAGCTAGCATTACGTAAAAATCTGTTTCACATTCTGTGAACTTATATATTTTCCAAGTTCTTGCACATTCCTCCTCGATTCACCGTTAAACCAGTCATCATACTTTTGCCAAAAACAGACATTATCTCTTCACCACCAACGACTTTGAAATCCAGAAGTATCTGCTGTGCACCAGATCAATGGTTTTCCCACTCCATGTTGGTCGTATGACAACAATACGGCAAGCGCCACATGACATTTATAACGCGCGTCCAAGTAACACTGCCACCCCGTGGTAGGCTAAAGCGTAAATCAAGCAATGCACCAAAATAAAATTACAATTTAGCAAGCTATGTTGGATTTTTCTTGCAAATTTACAGTCGACTAATACATTTTAAGTAGGTCTGCCGTTACGTAAACGCCCTACTCGTCTATGCTACTTACTTCGGTTAGAAGACTGTTCCTCATAGTAAACGTTGTCATGGCCAGAGAAACGCTGTCTGTGCCAGCAACCATAGTTTGCGTTTTAGCGTTATTAAGTAGAGAATGTTTGAATTCGTTGTAAAATATTTGCATACAGTAAGGCAATTTCTTGCACTTGCAGTTAGTGTAACTAAATGTGGGCTATAATGTCCAGGTAGAAGCTGATTCTGTCTTGGTCTGCAGAGTGCTGCCGTCCCTCATATCAGTTTGGTTGGTCTGAAATGTGCTGTTATAGTCTAACGCCAGTGGAATTTAGCATGGTCCTTGAAACTTCACATACAACGGGAAAGAGGTTAGACTGTCCAATGCGTAAAAAACACATGTGTGCTGCCTAGATTAACAGTGCAGATGCTGTTTGATAGCCTACTGGGCGTTTTTGACATTTATCTATTCTAAAATTCCCCGCAGTGTGCTCTGCAAGTCACTATTTAGCCTACATGAGACAGGACCGGTGCTGTGAACATTGCATTCACGCCGGGAATTCATGCCGGGGAACACCTCCTTCTTGGGGGCGAGTCCGCACTCCGCAAACCGACGCATCACAACGCAAGCTTCCGCTTTCACCAGCTGGAGTTACTACACGGCACCAAAATCCGGTCGAGGTGCATCGGGAACTCCAATAAAATGTCGAAGTACGCAAGAGTTATTCATCATGCCACCAGTGTATTATGTTCGAACAAAGGGGCTATGGACCTGCTGCAGCTTTATCGTAAAGTCTACCAGCGCTTTGGTACCGAGGAAGACGATTTTTGGTACATCGTTAAGAAATGCCCCAGGTTTGCAATAGTGAAGACCAGAGAGCGAACAACGGGAGGCGGAGGAGAGAGGGGGTCCGACTGCATCGTTGTTGCCAAAACATCCCTTCGCTTGTGCAAGAACTACTCTAAACAAGAATGTACCGACTGTCAAGAACTCCATCTTTGTAAATATTTTGTGTATGGAAACTGTCGCTATGGCAAAGGCAGGTGAGTGGTACAGGCTACACGATGGCACAAAACGTTATGTTTTGTTTCTCTGGGGATGCACATATTTTCGGTTTCATAACTAGCTATTTGACAAGCAGTTCGTGGTTTAACGCTCCAATTGCCCGTGTATTTGTTTTTGCTGGTATGTAGATATTCGAGCATGTTGCCTTCTCGTGTCCCAGACTTGTCTGGTATTGGAATGGCGCAGTGAGAAGCTGGCATACACCTCTTCTACTATAATTAGGTGTAGACCCATACTATATCGCTATGAGTAGTAGCCAAACACTATTTTTGCACTACGGCACAATTGGCTCAATGTCATTATGGCAGTATCTGTTTGTACATGGTTGGAATATATTCATTGCTACATGTGCGTTGTAATGATGAATATTTACATTATGCCCATTTTATGTTCATCACCTTGTCATACTGTCCATGGGCCAGGCAGATATCCATATTGCCCAAAAAGGTGTCGAAATGACAACAGTACCGTTTTACTGGTCAGCTCATTAGAAGTAAAACAATGCAAGATAACCTTTCCAAATGAGTAGCTGTTTATTTTAACACAAAACATGTGGAGAGTGGACAGGACAGGAATGATGCACTCTTCAGTCATTCAACATTGTATTAAAAGACTGCCTGTCAAGAAGTGGTGTCTCCATCAAGCAGACTTTTCAGACAAAAGGAAATAGCTGAACTATGACATTAATTATGGGCAGGATACTTTCCTCTGGGTTAGTGTGGTTAACAAAGGTCATAAGTGGATGTGGGCATTACATTTTATTATGGTGTGATAAAAACTAATATACATCAGTAGGAAACAGTCAAAACTCAGCCTTTTGGCTTTGTGCCTGCGGCCAAACCATACCCGTGGCAACACCCACTACCAACACCACTCTCACTCCTGTTAAATTGCTTAAATATTTGTATTTTAGCCCTATGGGCCTAGAATGGGATGAGGGGCATTGAGATGTCATTGCTGGCCAATTAAACTAATTATGCACCTGTCTTATACTCACAGCTGCTTACTGCCACTCAAATCTCCTCTAAGTTGAGCTCCCATTGTCTGGCCCTGTAACTAGACTCCCTAGGTCCTCTAACTATGTAACATATCAATCCACTTCAATAATAAATATACAATTGTTCCAGTTGTTCCACTTTTAATATTCAATATTAAACCAACTTCAACTTCTGTAACCACTTAGGAGCTTTTACACTCACTCATTCTCTCACCATTTTCAGTCACATTTAGGCCTTAGATAACTTAGATAGGCTACTGCCAGTCTACTAATTAATTATCTAACTATCTAATTATCTTAACAGATGATGCCTGGTGCCTCAAACTATGACTGTCCTTTCACAAGCTTCCTGGGGAAGTTACTGGGGAAACAATTGTGGACTGAATTTACAATTAATCAGTTTCACTCTTCTGAGTTCTTATGTATGTTTGTTATGTTGTATTGTTGTGTATGTTTGTTGCAGATGAAAGCCGGCTCTTCTAATGATTGTGCAGAAGTAAAACAAGCCATCATGTAGAGGAACATTAATGAGAGTAGAACATTTTGGCTGTGTGAAGTCTGAATATGAGGTGTGGTTAGACTGAAATACAGATGGGAACAAGCAAGAACACAATGCAGTCGTGAACTGTGTGTGTGTGTGTGTGTGTGTGTGTGTGTGTGTGTGTGTGTGCATGTATGTATGTATCAGGAAGCCATGCAAGTATTCCCATGACGTGCAGTCTGAACATAACTATCGCTTGCTGAGGGAGTGCACTCTTCACGAACTCCATGAGGATGAACTGTTCCTACTGTTGCTGCAGAACGACCCCTCACTGCTGCCAGAGGTAGGCGACATACACACATAAACATTAAGATACGCACACACACACACACACACACACACACACGCATTAACACACACACTTGCATGCTTAGTCGTGCGTAAACACACACACAAAATGCCAGAAGAAACTGTATACAGAACAGTTTACTGCAGCGTCTCACTGGGTGGTTCACCCAGCTGCAGTCTTACACTTCACCCTTTGGTATAGTCATATTTGAGACCCCATTAGGCATAACCAACTAAATTTATACAGCAGTATACCTACAAACAGGCTCTTCAACATACAAAGTTAATCCCCTCAAGACCTAAACATCCTCCTAGATGAATAAACATGTACACACAGACATACAGTGCACTGACACACGATTGTTAACGTTTTTGTTTGTATTCCTGTTTTCCTCATGCAAATGCAGTTTTTAACTCCATACCCTGTCACGTGACCTGACTTGCGTCTCCTGACAACTCCTCCAAGTGACCAATCAAGTGCCCAGGCCCCCTTTTTTGCGCGAAGTCCGACCTTATGCTTGCAAATGTGTGTGTGCGCTGATGGCAGGTTGATTGACAGGTAGCGGTCATGAGGAAAACCTACAGTTTTTGTGAAGCAGTCGAGCTGAAGCCAGTGTTTGACCCAGTGATGAATGTAGTGTAAGTGATATAGCAAGTTGTAGTGAGTCACCAATCCGCAGATGTGCCAAAAGCATCCAAAAAAATAAAAAATAAAAATAAAATACAGCAGTGGGGGAAAAAATAAAAGACCAAAAAAATGCAACAGTGGTGCGGAAAGAGAGAAGAGAGGGGAGTGAGGGAAGAGATTGGAGTTCACCAAGATGCTGAAGATCATGAAGCAACACTTTGGTGTGGAGCTTGCATTGCTGTGCGGAACACGTTAACAAAAACAAAACAAGTAAAAAAAAAAAATGAAAGAAAAAAGAACAAAGGAAAAAAAAACAAAGAATAAAAAGAAAAAAAATAGTCCAGTGGCTGGACAATTTGTGTTTGGAGTACATGGAGATCAGAGGTAAAGTTAAACATTGTGTGTGTGCGTGTGTGTGTGTGTGTGTGTGTGTGTGAGAGGGCGTGTGGGCGCAATGACAGAAAAAAAGAAAAAAGACAAAAAGAAATACAAGTCACACTGTGTGTGTGTGTGCTGGTTTGCTAATATTTGATTGATTTGGTAGTATGTGTGTTAAGGCTGAACAAAATGCTGCTCACAATATGGTGACATAATGAGATTACAGAGTCTTAAAGGAGAACTCCGGGGCATATAGTTCAGTTGTTAGAAGGTTTTATGTACTTTCACTCGAAAATTAATTCAGAAATGAGCCAGCTAGCCTGCAAATATCATAAGGACTACAAAACAGAATAGCTAACAGAATTAAGCTTTTGACATGTGGAATCTGCTCTGATAGCTGTGATAGTTGTGTGGCTAGCTTGCTCATTTTAAATACATTCAATGGAGTTCCATCATTATTGTACAGACTGAAAGTATGGGAAGTCCTCTACCAACAGAACCATAGGTGCCAGAGTTGTCCTTTAAATGCATGTGAACAGCAGTGGGCTCTGTTTATATGGCTGCAGACAGTAAGGCTGGGCCATGTTTTTTGGACACTGGAAAATGTATCTTCCTGCCATGCTCATCATAACTCACACCAATATGTGAGGTTGCTAAAGGAGTGACAAGGAGTTCCTTAGATCTTTGATTGGCATGCTCCAGAATTATCATAAGCATGACAGAGGTATTGTCTAAATAATTTGTCTTCGAAGGCAGGCTATTTGCAGATTGGTGGTGTTCTTCTACCAATACACACTAGTGCTTACAAGGCATCTGCACACACAAATGCATTACTACACTACAAATGAATTATGATGTATTGCGTATAAGTTGCCTGCTCGTATTTTGCTCATATTTTCTCCTTTATGAACTCAACTGAACTCTAATGAACTCAACTGACAGGAGATCAGAATTGTTTATTATTGCACTCAGTGTCTGTATAACTTGCCGTCATTTAAACCTGCACAGAAGACAGAATTTGATGGCCGCACCTCTCTGCTCCTCTTTCACTCCTCCACGCACCATTAGATTTTATTACTGTGCTTAACCCTTACATGAATAGCAATTGGTGTATGGTTGTCAGTCTTTGATTCGTTAAAATAGGGCTCATTGTACTGCCAATGAACAGTCACCATATTGATGAGTTAATCGCAGTCAGGTTTATTCCATTTCTAGAAGTTGCAGTTGATCTTTTTGCTATTTATAAAAAAATAAAGACAACTACAACCAAATAGTTATTATCAGTATTGCAGTGCTCTTCCCTGACATCTTACAGAATGCCACACAGTATGTAGGTTATGAGACATGAGTTTCCTCACAGTTAAAAATGTTCATGTTGTTCAGCCCTATTGTATGTGTTTGTATGAGCTTTGCATGGATCACAAAAACAAAATTTTATTTGACAATTTGTAGTATGCATTTTGTCTGTAAGTATGGTGACAAGTAACCTCAAGTAACACCTCCTTACCTGTGTGCTTGTCTGTGCTGTGTGTATCTGTGTGTGTGTGTGTGTGTGTGTCTTTGTGTCTTTGTGTGCACACATCTACAGGTGTGCTCCCACTACAACAAAGGTTCAGGGCCCTACGGGTCCTGCACGTTTCGGGATGGCTGCACCAAGCTACACCTGTGCATGCACCTGCTGCAGGGCGACTGCATGTTTGGCTCACGCTGCAAACGCCTGCACACTGTCGACCAATCGGGACACAGGATGCTGCAGGAACGAGGCCTGGGTGATGACATCATCCAGGACTTACCAATCATCTACCAGAATGTGTACAGACTAACTACCCAGACAGGTAGTGTGAGTGTGTGTGTTACTGTAAATCTATGTCTTTCCATTCCCAATTTCAATTTCCATTTCCATTCTTTTCATGTCTTACTTGCTCAGCCACTCAGCTAGTTTAGATTTACTTATTTTACCAGGTAAGGCAAATATCCCATCAGCATGCATTTGGAAGCTAAATTTTTGTGCTTATTTTGGTTTATGTGTGTGTGTGTGTGTGTGTATGTGTGTGTGTGTCCTCTTTGCAGATGGAGTCAGTGATGAGCTGGTGCGGTCAGGTCCCCATGTGGAGGAGAAGAGTGAGATATGTCTCCACTTCCTCCGAAGGAACTGCAGATTTCAGGGTGAGCTTGATGCCCGGGCTTTTGTTGGATAATTTCTGTTCTGCTCTGCTTGATCACTATTGTTGTCACAACTTATTTGTGTGTGTGTGTGTGTGTGTGTGTTTTTATCCTTGCAGAGCAGTGTGTCCGCGTCCACTTTAACTTGCCCTATAAGTGGGAGGTCTGTGAGTCAGGCTCATGGAGGGATCTACGGCAGATGGAGCAGATTGAGAGAGCCTACTGCAACCCACACAACACACACAGGTCTGTGCACTCCACACACACACAGACACACACACACACACAATCTAACTCTCTCACACACAGAATAACATATAAAGCCTGCTGACACTTTCTCTAAATACTCGATACTCTACACTTTCCCTAAATACTGAAATAATTGACTTTCTACCATTTGTACTTTGTGTGCTCCCATTAATAGACTAGTTCCAATGATGCTAATGGTAGAAATATAAAGTACAGATCTGTAAAGTTGGATCTCCATTCTTTTTTCAGTCCTTATCATTCTCTCCATCCTAAATGCCATCCTCTCTCTCATCCCTCTTTCATTTCTTGCATTCTCAGCCCAGGCCCAAGTCCAGTCGACTTCCTGAGCATGAAGCGTGGCTATGAACCCGTGCGCCGGCTCTCCACCATATCCGCCGTGACCAAACCAGCACACTACATCCTCACCACACACTGGCTCTGGTACTACAAGGGGGACCACGGCAATTGGATAGAGTACGGACAGCCGGTCAGTATAAATCTGTAGAAGGGTATGACTTTTTGATTTGTTTTTCTTTAGAAAACAAGCAATTTGGTCAAGTTCTCCTAAAGCTCACAGCTGTTATAGACTGTTATAGACCAGGAGTGTAAATCTTATACACTTGTGGCAAATGTGTGCCACACTTGTGTGCTTGTCATATATGTATGTTAAAGATGAGGGAAGATGGGCAGTATCTCAGCAGAAGGCAGATACTGTAGTTCACAGAATGTGTATGTAGGTTGGGTGAAAAGAGTCACCCAAGTTGTTTCCCAGCATGTAGGTGGATGTTTAGCTTACAGTGTCCATGTGTGCTTCTCAGGATGACAAAGGACGGGTAACATCTCTATCGTCACGGGAACTGGAGGAGGCGTATCTGCGTGACGACAACGCTGAGATCACAGTGACAAAGGGACACCGAATTTACTATATTAGTTTCCATGGTAACTGTCTTTCTCACACAAACACACATACACACAAAGGCGTGGCTATTCATGAATGGCATTTGACTGTAAAATAGTTTGTTCTGTCACATACACATCCCACTCTCTCTGTAACTGAGTCAGTGGTGGTGAAAGCAGACATATGAAATGGAACACTTGCTTAGGCAGTACAGAACTGTATGTTCATGACCACAGACAGACAGGAAGTACAGAATTGTATGTTCATGAGCACAGACAGACAGGAAGTACAGAACTGTATGTTCATGAGCACAGACAGACAGGAATTACAGCACTGTATGTTAATGAGCACAGACAGACAGGAAGTACGGAACTGTATGTTCATGACCACAGACAGACAGGAAGTACGGAACTGTATGTTCATGACCACAGACAGACAGGAAGTACGGAACTGTATGTTCATGACCACAGACAGACAGGAAATACAGAACTGTATGTTCATGACCACAGACAGACAGGAAATACAGAACTGTATGTTCATGACCACAGACAGACAGGAAGTACGGTATTGTATGTTCATGACCACAGACAGGAAGTACAGAACTGTATGCTCATGACCACAGACACAGAAGTTCATCTGTGGTTTTGTCTGTGCCTGTCCGTTTGTGTATGTCATGGTGAATGTGTTTGTGCTTCTGTGTCTTTGTGTGTGTGTGTGTGTGTGTGTGTGTGTCTGTCTGTCTGTCTGTGTTGCAGACATGTACCAACGGAACACCAAACACAACACCAAGAGGAAAATACGCCGCCGGCCACGCTTTGTCTCTATCGCTGAGGTGGAGGAACAAACGGCGCGGTGAAAGCGCGGACACACACACACACACACACACACACACACTCGTTTTGTGTGCCAGAGAGACTGCTAAAGAATGACTGTGTGTTTTGCACAGTATGAATAGGCTGTGTGAGGGCATTCAAAGTCAAGTTTGCTTACCTATAATACTAATAGTGATTGTTTTATTGATAATGACTCAGCTTTAAACCATAGACATTACTGAACTATACCTGGCCTTCTGGTCTGTTACCAAATCTGAACAAGTGACCCCATGCTTCTTTGTGCAGCACATGCGTGCACACACACACAAAGGAATTGTTTTCATTCTGTAAAAATGCTAATTTTGGGTATATATATTTATGTAAAATATGAGTCTGTTTTATTAAAAGTCATTTATATGTTCTCCAGTGGTTATCTTTTCCTGTCTCGCTTCAATTATCCAAGCACTCAGTTTAATGCCATGATTGATTGTCCTGAGGCTCCCTGTATGTGCATTATCAGACTGATTCAGTTCACTACATCCAGCACACTACATCCTCACCACACACTGGCTCTGGTACTACAAGGGGGACCACGGCAATTGGATAGAGTACGGACAGCCGGTCAGTATAAATCTGTAGAAGGGTATGACTTTTTGATTTGTTTTTCTTTAGAAAACAAGCAATTTGGTCAAGTTCTCCTAAAGCTCACAGCTGTTATAGACTGTTATAGACCAGGAGTGTAAATCTTATACACTTGTGGCAAATGTGTGCCACACTTGTGTGCTTGTCATATATGTATGTTAAAGATGAGGGAAGATGGGCAGTATCTCAGCAGAAGGCAGATACTGTAGTTCACAGAATGTGTATGTAGGTTGGGTGAAAAGAGTCACCCAAGTTGTTTCCCAGCATGTAGGTGGATGTTTAGCTTACAGTGTCCATGTGTGCTTCTCAGGATGACAAAGGACGGGTGACATCTCTATCGTCACGGGAACTGGAGGAGGCGTATCTGCGTGACGACAACGCTGAGATCACAGTGACAAAGGGACACCGAATTTACTATATTAGTTTCCATGGTAACTGTCTTTCTCACACAAACACACATACACACAAAGGCGTGGCTATTCATGAATGGCATTTGACTGTAAAATAGTTTGTTCTGTCACATACACATCCCACTCTCTCTGTAACTGAGTCAGTGGTGGTGAAAGCAGACATATGAAATGGAACACTTGCTTAGGCAGTACAGAACTGTATGTTCATGACCACAGATAGACAGGAAGTACAGAACTGTATGTTCATGAGCACAGACAGACAGGAATTACAGCACTGTATGTTAATGAGCACAGACAGACAGGAAGTACGGAACTGTATGTTCATGACCACAGACAGACAGGAAGTACAGAACTGTATGTTCATGACCACAGACAGACAGGAAGTACAGAACTGTATGTTCATGACCACAGACAGACAGGAAGTACGGTATTGTATGTTCATGACCACAGACAGGAAGTACAGAACTGTATGCTCATGACCACAGACACAGAAGTTCATCTGTGGTTTTGTCTGTGCCTGTCCGTTTGTGTATGTCATGGTGAATGTGTTTGTGCTTCTGTGTCTTTGTGTGTGTGTGTGTGTGTGTGTGTGTGTGTCTGTCTGTCTGTCTGTGTTGCAGACATGTACCAACGGAACACCAAACACAACACCAAGAGGAAAATACGCCGCCGGCCACGCTTTGTCTCTATCGCTGAGGTGGAGGAACAAACGGCGCGGTGAAAGCGCGGACACACACACACACACACACACACACACACACACTCGTTTTGTGTGCCAGAGAGACTGCTAAAGAATGACTGTGTGTTTTGCACAGTATGAATAGGCTGTGTGAGGGCATTCAAAGTCAAGTTTGCTTACCTATAATACTAATAGTGATTGTTTTATTGATAATGACTCAGCTTTAAACCATAGACATTACTGAACTATACCTGGCCTTCTGGTCTGTTACCAAATCTGAACAAGTGACCCCATGCTTCTTTGTGCAGCACATGCGTGCACACACACACACACACAAAGGAATTGTTTTCATTCTGGAAAAATGCTAATTTTGGGTATATATATTTATGTAAAATATGAGTCTGTTTTATTAAAAGTCATTTATATGTTCTCCAGTGGTTATCTTTTCCTGTCTCGCTTCAATTATCCAAGCACTCAGTTTAATGCCATGATTGATTGTCCTGAGGCTCCCTGTATGTGCATTATCAGACTGATTCAGTTCAGCTCTGGAATTGAGGCTATTGGCAAACCGCAAAATCTTACATCACATGTATCCTCCAGCATATTTTTTTCTTTCCACTTTCACACTATAATGACAGTTGCAAAATTACCCTCTCTTTATCGTTTCTGTAAGTGGATGTGTGAGTATGTCTTGTTACCTGCGCCAAGGAGGTTATGTTTTCGCCGGCGTTTGTTTGTGAGAATGATAACTCGAAAAGTACTGCACGGATTTGGATGACGTGGATATTAGGCCAAAAAACTGAATTTTGGTGGTGACCTGGAATACCGTCTGGAATTTGTATTGGGTCAGTGACCCTACATTGCCGTGGCGGAGGTCTGCGCTCATTTCTTATCTAGTTATCTGACTACAGTATTCTTGCTGTCTTATGTGGAATGGGGAGGTTGTCAGCTGTAGCCTTACTTCAAATCTATTTATACTGAAACTAAAGACTGCGTTGTATTTTCAATATCAATCATAAATTGTTCAGAGCGCTGAGTATTTGTCTGTGTAGGCCTATTCCTGCTAATATCCGACTATTTTTTTTATTGGCCGGGGCTCATGGTGATGAAACGTTATGACGGGTAACTCCGTCTTACAATGGAGGCAATGAGAGGGCAGAGTCTCTTTGCAGGTTCTTTTAAAAAAAGATATGTAATCCCGTTATTCGGAACACACGGCTCAGGCATGCACCTGTGGCTCGTCCCGCCATAATATTGCACGCATGAAAGAGCAGTAGCCTAATCCTCATGTCACTTACACAGACTAGTCCAGCATATTCATCCTGCGTTAAGATGTTGAACCCGCAGGGCCACGCTCCTCTCGAAAGCCTGACACACAGCCTGACACACTGCACCCACGTAACTACAGACGCCCGTGGAAGAAATAACGGGAGACAATCTAACTCCATTTTACTGACTGCGAGTTGAGCCAATGACAGTATTTTTTTATTCCACACATCCCCAATGAAATCTCTGTAGGGCGGGGCTATGAAGCGGGCTCAAGGCTGCAAGGGGAAAACGGTAAGATGAATGATCACCGAGCGTGTATTTATTTGTAAAATCATGTAAAGTACAGTGCGGATAAATGTAGTATGTAAAGATTCGTACGGATATTCCACTACCAAATTGTGAACGTTTCTCCCATACACGGAGAAACAGCTGGGTATCCGCGCGCCTGCTTCTAATAGAGTGCCAGGGACGTGCTGAGAATCGCTAGTCGGTATTCAGTTAATGAACGGGACATGAGTGATTCCGTTCTTTTCCTCTCGTTATTCTCCATCTCAATCTGTCTGTGCATCAGGATATAGCAGAGTCAGCATGTAAGAAATTAATTATAATGGCTATTATAGCACGCATGGTTTCCGGGCAGGCACCCCTCAACGCACTGCGCGCGTTGTAATTCTCGACCAGGTGGGAGACGCCTCCACCGAGCATCATCCTACAGTGGCTTTGATTTTTCCCGTTAGATTTGCTAAACGAGGTGAGTGGTCGAAGGGAACCGGGAGAGGCGTGAGTCGGCCACTGCTGCATCTCAAAATGTCAGGTAACCATGTTTGCTCTCGTTTGGCCCACTTTATTTCCAACGAAAGCGTAAGTGCTGCTGTTTGTGTTAGTGTGATCCTGGAGTCCCGTCTTTGTGCTAGGAGCATTTTGTACGATTTTAACCCGTTCGTCTCTGAAGGCTGTTCGTTCCGCCCATATTTTACGTGCGAATTTTAATCAGACCTGTAGATTTGCATAGTGAATGATCAAGGTATTGGTATCATTTTAGTGTCTGGTGTTAATGGTGCGTAAATGAGTATTAGGAGGGGGCGGGGGTATCCGCATAGTGAATTATCATTTTTTGAGAAGGAGAGCACTGCTGTAGAATACGCCCGTGGCTCGAGATCTGCTCGTGATCTGATGGTAATCCATCATCTGTGGAACCCTGGCAGGCGCGGCGCGTGCCGTAGTAACCGGCTGCGGCGTCTCCTCTCAGCTGTGCCATGCAGCCTCGAGGACCGGCACTGGGACCTCGTTCCTTTATTTACATTCAATTTTACTAATATAGCTCGCCAACCCCCCCTCTCTTCATCCCTCTCCTTCCTGTCCAGAGAAGGATCGGCGGGCAGGCGCCCAGCGCGGGAATACCCGTGATTGGTAGGGAGGAACCGTCTCGCCTCGGGGGATTTGACATGTCCTGACGTGCGCATGATGGAGAGCGAAAGCAGCGAGAGTTCGGGTCCAAGCTCTAACCTGACGCTTGGGCGGCGCATGCAGGGCTGGTGTGCGCTGCTGCTGGCCGCTGGGATGCTGGTCACCATGGCGACATGGAGCACACCTGTGGCAGGTAAAGCAATTCTTCAATCCTATGTGCGTTTGTCATCTGTGTATGTGTGAGTCTGTTGGTGTTCTACATCTGCCATCTGAATGTCCTACACTGTCAGGCATCATGAGCTTGTATTGTTGTTTTCTCGTCAGTACAGTAGGTTTACAAGAGCTTAGCCCTGTGTCCTGTAGAATAATTCACTCAGAACATGTGAAATGGAATTTAAATTACTGTAATTACTTGTAAAGTACTGTGTAAGGACAGACAAAGGAAGGGATACACTGAGATAAAGTGTGTGATTGCTAGTTGACTAGCTGACTAGTTGAGTTAGTTGGGCACTGCCAGCCTTAGTTTATTAGAGCTAGTTCTGTAACTTACCTCTGTGTAGGCAGGTAGACAGGTGTTATATACCAAATCTGCATTGTGTAGAGTGTGTTAAGGGTTCTTAGTCACAGGGATTTAGCACTACAGAGTGTGTAGCAAAATGCACATGAATTGTCTGATACTAGACAGAAGGAGCACTGATGGTTATACAATATGGTTAGAAAAGAGGGGTGCAGTGGATGTTAGTGGATGTAGTGGGAGTTAAACTCATCATCCTTCCCAAGCTAGAGAAAGTCAATAGGAACCATGTTGTGCTTATATCCAGTTGCATGGAGTTGATTCTCCTTGATGGGGCACCTGTTCATGGTGGGTAACCCCCAGTCAAAACGGGTACAGGTTTTACAACTAGGGGGATAAAGGTAATGCAGATAACTAATATAGCTAATATGGCCTAAGCTAAGGGCACAATGCACTATATCAAGTGATCAACTAGGATTTGAACAGGAAATCCTCAATTTGCTCAGCATAACCCCTGGTCCACTGAGCTACACACACACACACACACACACACATACATACACATAAACACACACACACTTGTATAACTAATTCCATACAGCAAGTTTCTCAGATTTCTACATGAGGTTTTTGGGGAGAAAAACCTGTTGGTGGCAAGGTTATAGGCAAGGCCATAATGTTTCTAGAGTGAGACCTCTCTGGATACGCTCTTGGCCAAGAAACGCCACTGGGTCCTGCAGAGACTGATTGATGAGATCAGAGTCCTCATTCCTGTAATGAAGTACACAGTGCTCACAGCCATAGCCCATAATTAAGAGAGCACTTCGCTGAAATGGCATCTGTTCACCAACAACTGTGTGTGTGTGTGTGTGTGTGTGTGTGTGTGTGTGTGTGTGTGTGAGGAGGAGGGTGGGACACAGTGTTGACTTAACCTGCAAGAACCTTGGTGCAAAGAGGAGAGAGCTGGTGGGGACGCCATTATCAAACCTTTCCTCCAAAGGGGAAATATATATTATATCAAGATATCTTTTATCTTGATATAATAAGTTGTAGGTAACCGAACTTCCTTTTGGAGCTTGAACTTCTTTTTTCAAGTTCCAAAAAAGTCCAGTTGCCTACAACTTAGCACTTATGAATACCATGACCTGGATGAATGAAAATCTTCACAGATTTATAACATATTACAACAAGAATTGTGAAAGGCTGATGTTTTTTCCTTACTAGCTAGTGTCATTCTATCTCCCCATTCTTTGCTGAAATATAATTATTTATAGGATGCAATGTGAGGTGTCATTTGTTGTGTGCTATAATGTCATTTCCTATAAGGACTGCTCAAAACATAAGAATATGAATACCCTAGTGTATGTGTACTGCCTACTATTCCCGGAGCAGTACTGGATGTGTAAAGAAGGATGTGTGATTACTTTTTATGGAGAGTGATATTATTGAGCATCCCATGGCCAAGGAAAAAGGACACTATGCAGCAGAGTCACTATTCATAACATCACACACTCACATGGTGTGTCACAGATGAATGAGGCAGACTTTCATGGATTTCTCTTTGTGCAAGTGTGTACATGACACACACACACACACACACACACACACATACATTCACACAAAACACATTTGCCATGAATACATATACATTAAATGACCTCATGTTCACTTTCTCTCACTCTCTCTCTCCATCACACACACACACACATACGGTATAAGGGCTGGTGGTTAGTCTTCCTCTCCTGCTGTTTCTGCACTACTGTGACTGGTGTGTGTTTTATGCTTCTCGCTGCTCTGGCCTTTTGATCTGAAAACCAGTGATGGAGTGAGGATCACACTCTCTACCTACCTCCCCTGTTCCCTGTCTCTTTCCTCCTGCCTCCCTCTCTCCCTCTCTCCCTCTCTCTCTGTTTCTCTCTGGCTCTTTCACCTTTTCTCCCATATTCCTTCTCTCTCATCACAAAGTGACACACTGTCTCCCTGTATACTTTCTCCACCTCTTTCTCTTTCCCTCGCTCTTCCTCTCACTTCCTGTCTCACTCCTTCTCACTGGCACAGTATATGTATCTCTGAATATCAGTATATTTCTCTCTCTCTCTCTCCCTCTCTTTTTCTCTATGTGTGTCTCTCTCTCTCTGTCTCTCTCTCCCTTTCATTTTCTCTCTATGTGTGTATCTCTCTCTCTCTCTCTGTCTCTATCTATCTATCTCTCTGTGTCTCTCATGTCTCATCTCTCATGTTTGTCTATCTGATATCATGATGATTAGATGAGTTGGTTCAAAGCTGTTTGAATGCAGACAGGTCTAATACTGTTACATGCTGCTATTCTGGGAAAAGCTCTCTCTTTCCTCTTCCACTGCTGTCTGCCCCTCTCTCTTTCTCTTTCCCTCTCTTTCACCCTCCCTTCTCTCCATCTTTGTCTCCTCTTTCCCCTCTGCTACTGTGTCTTCCCCTCCTACCTTCTCTCTTTCTCTCCCACCCTCCCTCTTTCTCTCTCTCCCTCCCTCTTTCTCACTCGCCTCCCTTTTGCCTCTCCTCCTCTGCCTCTTTCATTTGGAATCTGTGTCAGTGGAATAGTGGTGTGTGTGTGTGTGTGGATTGGGGGTGAGGGGGTGGTTAGAGAGAGCAAACGTGTATGTATTTCGGTGTATGTGTGTGTGAGAGAGAGAGCATGTGTGCATCTTTATCTCTCTCTCTCTCTCTCTCTCTCTCTCTCTCTCTCTCTGTATGTGTGTGTTTGTGTGCACGAGCACAAGAGTGGCGCTACGTTTATTGAATACCAATGAGTCCAGCTGCACGTGACACACTCCTGCAATGCAAGACATTGCCACGGCAACACCTCTCAGTTCACACATCGATATACCTTAAGAGTCCCAGGTTGTGTGCATGTATTTGTGTGTCTGTGTGTGTGTATGAAGGAAGAGAGAGAAACAGAACAAGACAAATTGATAAGGAGGAGCAGAGAAAAATAGATGGCTTGTATGTGTATGTGAGAGAGAAAGAGAGAGAGAGGGACACTTAAAACAGTGAGAAACAAATTGTCTGTATGTGTGAGAAGATTGTGTGTGTCATCATGTGTGAAATAAGGATGGTTGTGTGTGTGTGTGTGTCCTGTGAGACAATTCCTGCTGTTTAACTATGATTGAGGCTAATTAGGGTGCTTATGATTATTCTACTGTACTGTTCTCACCACTCCTCTCTCTGCTTACGCACACACACACACACACACACACACACACACACGCACACACACATGCGCACATGCACACACACACACACACACACATACACAGACCAGTACAGTACCACTATTGTTCCAGTATTTTTTGCCTTACTCTGTGTGTTCGCCTAGTACCTGTGCTACTATAATACATTTTCCAGATTAGTGGCTTTTAAGGGTGCTCTCAGAGTTGCAGAACATGACTATTCCTCATCTAATTAGATTTACATCTGGGTGTCTGTTTGCAAGTGTAGGCAACAGCTCTGGTTGTGTGTGTGTGTGTTTGTGCATGTATGTGTGTGTGTGTGTGTGTGTGTGTGGAGGAGAGGGGGGAAGTGTTACAGAGTGTTTTTTTGTGGCATATTGCAGATAAGAGATGAACGCTTGTATGAGGCTAATCTGCATGTTTGTCACAATGCAGTTGTCCCAGGTATGTAAGCACAATCACAGGTTTGTTTCAAGTACCATGCTGCCCTGCCTGGGAGCTCCACTAGGGGTTGGAATTGGTAGGATTTTGTCAACATCACTGCCATTGTCAATTCTTTTTATTGGTCCAATTTTTAATCAATTATCTTATCAATTCTTCTGATTAGAAGTTATGCCTGTGCTAATACTGAACATCATAAAGCCAGTACTATGAAGTGGCCATAATAGTTTATTAGAATGAGGTAGACCTTATAGAACCAGGTTATCCAAGTAGATTACGTTTTCAGAAAGACCCATTGACCGTGGTCTGAAAAACATGCTGGCATTGATAAGAGGAACTGATAATGTCAAAGGGATATGATTCAAGTGATTTAAAACATCCAGTTCTCGATTCTGCTCGATTCCCGGTTCTTGATTCTCTCTCTTAGAGGTAACTATGTCCACTAGTACTACTAGTAAACTGCATAAACCTTGAGACATCAAATGCTGATGGATGCTGTGTACTGTTGTCTGATAAAAAGGACAGTGAATGTGGTGTGATACTTTTTGAGTTGTGCATATATAACAGTATACATAATATGCTATGTGTAATGTGTGTCCAGGTATCACTGTCTTTGAGAGGTCATTGTATTACCAGGCCATTGGACAGTTCTCATACACTCTTCACACACACACACAGACACACACGCACACGCACACACACACACACACACAGATGTGTCTACCCTGTGGTACTTCCCTTTTTTACAAGCTGTGTAAACTGAGTTTGTTGCAGAGGAAGAAGACTCTCTGATAGGACAGGTATTTTTAGTGGATGATACATCATGGGTACCGTGCTGCTCTTTTTAATGTAGGCTGATGCTCATGTGTGTAGACATTCATAGCCTTAACACACAAGTTAGTGTGTGTATGTGTGTGTGTGTGTGTGTGTGTCCTACTTAGAGTATCAGTCTTGTAAAACAATGCAGAGGTCCATAAGATACTGGTGGATACTTTTCAGAAGTGCCAGTAAATTTTGTATACACTTTTTATAGACATTTTCTGTAGCTGTGTTATATTGTATATATACTGTATGTATATACTGTGTCAAAAACAGTCTGTGTGTTCATACTGGGTCTGTTACAAAATTTAGCTGTACAGAGATGACACTACGTCAGACTCTTCGTCTCTTGCTGTGTTTGAACTCTATGCTATGTGCGTGTAAATATCACACAAACACACACACACACACACACACACACACACACAGGTATGATTGTTTAAATATTCAAAAGCACTGCAGTGTGTACCACTACGTTTCTAGGTTGACGGCAGCTCCAGCCATACCATTCATTGGCTATTCTGTGTCTGTCTGCAGTGACCAGCCTGTCAGAGAGGGGTCTCCCTGAGTCTGCTGGAAGAATAGCTTTGGCTGCAAATAGAACACCTTCGTTGGTGTCATTGTTGTCTTCGTCGTCCTCATCAGCACCACTGCGTTTCGAAGCAGCTCGACGACATCCACACTCTCCCTCAGGATCCAGACATTCCAAAAAGACTGGTGGTCACCATGGCCACGGAAGGAGCACGGCCTCAGACGCAAACTCGAACTCAAACGAGAACACGAACGTAACGGAGACCGCTAACGACCCGAACGACACTGGTAGACGTGAGGACGGGAGCCACGAGGACGGCGCCCAGGGGATCCACCTGCTGCTTCGGCCCCCCGAGCTCCTGGCGCCAAGCCAGGGGCCTCTTCTCCACGGCAACGAGCCCACGCCAGCCACGCCCACCTTGGCGCCGCCCGACGACACAGAGTCGTCGCCGACAGCGGAAGACTGGGGCTCGGGCGACTACCTGGAGACGCTCACCTTCATGGGGGCCGACGCCGAGGACCTCTCGCTGCTCTCCAGCCTGCCCACACACACGCTCGCGCACTCCTTGACGCACACACACACCCATGAGCAGGAGCTGGACGAGGGCGGGACGGGCGTGAGCTACGACACCGCCTTCCCTGCCCGCCCGACACTCCCCCTCTCCTCGAGGACACTCCCCCCAACAGTCGTCCCCAGCGACCCACGCCTTCCTCCTGGGACGGGCCTAGACGAGGAGCTGGATTTTGATTGGGCAGAAATGTACCCCATTGAGCCAACAGAAATGCTTCTACCTGACATGAACAGCCTGGAGTACTACAACATGCTGCAGAACCGCGAGAATGCCACACACACACACACCTCGCACACACATGTTCACACTCACACGCACAGCAAGGAGTCCAAAGATAACACCAGTCGTGGACAGGAGCACAGGGACAGCAAAGACACCCCACTCATCTCCCCAACGGCCACACACACCTACACACACATGCACACACACACGCACACACACACTCCTCCTCCCGCATCCACACTCGCGAAACCCTCCATCAGCTCCACCCCATCCCTCTCCCCGCCAATTCTCCGTGCCCCTCCCACGGACACCCATAGGCCTTCTCCCCCAAAGCCCACCCCCCACGCCACCATGGGCATAGCGCGTCCCCCCGGTCCCCCAGCAATACCCCCACCTGCCCCGACGTTGCCCAGAAAACCTACTACCCAGGCAATTACCAACAAGCCACCTCGAATCCCCTCTGTCCCCCGCCCCAGCACTATGCCTTCAACTCGAGCCCCGCTGCCTACAACTCCCAGAATCCCCCTGCCCCCACCAAGCAGGCAGCCCTTGTGCAACATCAGTAGACCTGAGATGTACCAGGTGCAAGTGGGTATGTTGGTTCAGTCATAGCATGTGATATAGAATGTCTGTATTGGCAATTTCAGTATTAAGACATTTGGAGCATTTTACTGTCTAGCATAATTGACTTTGAAAGTTGAATACTCTAAAACCTTATGCAATTGTTTTGTTTCTATTGTTTTTTGTATAATTGTAGCATTATAATGTTGTAAAATCTAATGAAAATTGTAATGTCCAAATAGTCAGACACACTGTTATCAAACATTATTCAAATTGGCCTTAGAGTTATTAAAAAATATACTGGGGCAGTGGTAGTGTAGCGGTAAGAAACCTGGCTAGCATGCTAGTACCCTGAAAAATGTCCTGGCTACCACCATTTGGCCTTGACCCTTAACCCTAAGTTGCTCTAGGGGAGATTGGCCCTGAAGTAATTGATAGTTGACAAATGTAAGTCACTTTGGATAAAGGCGTCTGCTAAATGTATATATGTAAGTGAGTATATTCATTATTCTAAAGTATACTTAAAAGTACTTAAAAGTAAACTTTAGCACTGCAATGAGGACTGCTGCACTGTGTCACCTGGTGCAGGTATGCCAGTGGGCACGTCCGTGGCGTTTGCCAAAGCCCACATCAAGGACGTCCTGAGACGGGAGTTCAACCGCTCTGTGGAGCTGCAGGTTAGTGTCTCAGTGCCTCACAGAGAGGAAATCACCAAGTTTAAGTGATCAGTAGGATCACAATATACACAGGGGTCAATACGTACAATACAATACATTACAATACGTTTGAACAATTTGTACAGAAAATTTGAACAATTCAGAGATGCGCTCAACATAAGCTAACAAAAGCTTGTGACAGTTTTCCGTTTCCTTTGAGTGTTTGGTCAACATTGTTGAACACGGTTGAACACTTAGTGTACAATAGTTTAAGGAGGTTGTGCTCCACAATAGATAGAGAGGCTAGTTAGATAGATTCACCCACACATTCATACATACTGTGAATGTATATATATACATACATTCTTTATTAATCCCAGAGGAAATGTATGCAACATGTGTGGAGCATGGATTTAGACTGAATGTTACACATAATCATTTGACTTTTAAAATTTCAAAGGACATGATCTGCACTGATGCCTCTGTTTCAATTTGAGTGCCCTTTTGCCTCACTGATTCTCTGACTTTCTGTGACTTATGACTCATAGATATCCTACTCGCGTACCTAGCATCCACACACACTGCTCTGCTCTGGCATGTATGTAAGTGTTTAGTGTGTGCACTTCAAATAACCAGACCAAGTCCTCCCATGGTCCTTCATATGTGTGCTGGAAGTAGGGCAGTAGGTATACCTAGCATCACAATCCACAGAAAGGAAATATAGTACTGTATTGTATGTGTTAAATTATTTACCGACATTTCAAGTTTATTAACCTGACGTTACCACATTAATTTTGCTAAGTTTATTCATCTGTGGGAGGGCTATGCATAGGATTGCATTTCTTTTCTTCATTCTATTCAGGAAATAATGATTTGATTCTGATTCATTGAAAGTAGTGTTAAATAAACAGATCACTACATGGGTGTGGGTACACATTTGTAAAATTAACTAGTAAGTATATAAGTAAGTATATATTAAGTATATAAAGTTATATTAAGTATATAAAATGTACAGAGATAATGCAAATATGTGTTAGTGTTAGTAAAGGGAATGGATGCTCAGAGAACCTACATGCAGATTTATTCACCTTGCATAAGTGTCCACAATTGGATTCACCTACAACCAAACTGAAAGATCAATAGGTAGGTTTTCTTTGCCAAAAACTCATGACCTTTAACCTTTGCCAGGTCGTGAAGGCGCCGCCTAACTTCATGTTCCGCACGGTGGCGGGTCCACTGGTGTTCACGGCTGTGTCCGTCATCAACGCTCTCCGCCAAGCAACGCGCAGCTCAGCCTCCAGCACCATCCTCTCTGTCACCTCCAATGCTGTCACTGTGCCTGACCACAAGCATCTAGTACACTCAGGTACCAGTGTGTGAGTCTTTGTGTGTGTGTGTGTGTGTGTGTGTGTGTGTGTGTGCATCTTTGTTTGTGCACAACATGATGTGTGTATTGTTTACCAAACTAAACTGGTTTGTTGTACTTTTTTGTAAATTGCAGTACTGCAGTTTGTACCAGGCCATGTGGATGTACGTGTGTGTACCTTCAGTGAACAGGTGGAACGTGGCCTCCTCACGGCGTACGGGGAGGTACGCCGACGCTATCAGGAAAATGGAAGCTTCACCATAGAGGTAACCATGACAACCATATCCTTGACACTGCACAAACAGAAATCTGACCTGAAGCGTTAACCTGACCTCAAAATCCTCTCAGATTGTCAACATCACTATCAGCATGACCAAAGCCCAGCGTCAACAGCAGAGGGCGCCAGTGGACATCACCTTCGCCGTGCGAGACGAGCTTGGTTACCTCCTGGGCTCCGAGGTCAGCGCCCACCTCAGGCAGCTCAGCATGGTGGAGTACAGTTTCTACTTGGGCTTCCCCGCCGTGCAGATAGCAGAGCGTGAGTTTAAACACACACACACACACACACACACATACATACACATACATACACACGCATACATACACACACACACACAAACCAAAATGTAAAATTGTTTTGAACAGAGCTTCTACTCTGGCTTCCCTGCCGTACAGATAGCAGAGAGTGACTTTACACACACCCACATGCACACTCACACGCACACACTCACACAAAGACTCACACATGCACACTCACACACACAAAGACCCACACATGCACACACACACACGCACACACACGCACAAAGACTCACACATGCACACTCGCATGCACACACATGCACAAAGACCCACACATGCACACTCACACACACACACACACACACACACACACACACAAAGACCCACACATGCAAAAACAAAATAGAAGTGTTTTAGAACAAAACTTCATTATCATAGACTAGTCTGCCAGCTGTAATGGAATGCCAGGCCCATTTAAATCATGCCAAACATGCCCTAAATTACATGACAGCAAATATAGCAAAATGCCAATAAGTCACAATTGTGTGCACCACATCATCAACAATTTAATATTGACTAAAACCTTTCAGACCTGCAATTTCCATCTCATTTGGCAGTCTCATTCATTTCCTCTCCTCAAATCATCATCAAACATTTCTCTAGCCATTCTGATGGTTACATCTAAAATAACAAAGAAAAGATGAAATTTTGTCCTTCTTTTTTCCTTGCCCATGTCTTCTTTCTCTACCCTTTATATTTCTCACTGGCTATGTTTGCAAACAGTAACATCCACAATGATAGGTGCCTAATGACTGGGAATGTCTTGTAACATATGACAGATTTGCATTTGCATATATTTTAATGTAAGAAACAGTGTGTAGTGTTTTGTTATGAATGTTTTTAGAATTGCAAGAAGGAAGTATGCTTTCATACAACATTCGGAGAATGCAGTTATAATATTTTAGCCTAAAATGGCTTGACAAGCTATTTTCATCACAGATATGCCTGTGTGTGTGTGTGTGTGTGTGTATGTGTATGTGTATGTGTGTATCCACAGCATTTCATTACCCTGAGCTTAATATGACCCATCTGCTACGCTCCTCTTGGGTGAAGACGGGTAAGAACTCTCTGACGTCACAATAACAGTCTATGTAAGAGTGATATGTGTGTGTGTGTGTGTCTTTGTGTGAGTGTGTGTTTGTGTGTCAAAATGTGTGTGTGTGCGAGAGAGAGAGAGACAGAGAGTGAGTGTGTGTGTGTGTGTGTGTGTATACGTGTACGCCTGTTCTAATGACCTTGTGTGTGTGTGTGTGTGTGTGTGTGTGTGTGTGTAGTGCTGTTGGGTGTGTTAGACCAGAGAGTGAGTGAGCGTACGTTCCAGGCCAAGATGGAGAGGCGATTGGCTCAGCTGGTGGGGGAGGGGCTTGGGGTCAGCCGCCGCTGGAGGAGAGCAACCACTGTGGGCAACAACAGTGTCCAGGTACACACACACACACACACACACACCACACACACATCCACACGCTTATTTTACCTTTCAGAGATTGTTTTGACCATTTGATTAGCCGTTTTGCCACTGTTTCTAGCCTTGTACAGATTGACTATGTAGGCCTGCTGGAAACCTACTGGGAACTCAGAGTTCACATATATTGAGGGACAGTTCCACAGAAAAAGAACCTTCTGGTCACATCCATAACACCAGTACAATGTGATGCTATAGTATAATGGTATGACCCATTGTATGATTGTATGTTGGATACAAACTGACCAAACACATCTGGGTCTGTATGACTACATGGATCCTGATCCCATATGGACTAATCCCCATTCATTTGATTATGCTTTTGCTGGATCTTTCTTTTTCTCTTTTATTGAGCTAATGCTGTAATTTATGCAATTCCTCTACACATCATTAGTTACATTAGTATTTCAATGTATGTGACAAATAAACTCCTTGATCCTTGATGATGTGAAATATTACATGAAATTTGAACATCTGCTATTTTTCGGCTGTAAAGCATACGTTAAAAAAGGACATTAAACAAATACAAAGGCATTTTATTTCATTATGGATGTTATGAACAACAAGTCAATTTTCTGTGTAATTGCCTCAAGATATTTGTGCCTAGTATGTTTCTCATGGCTCATGATAACCAGGTTATCAGTTAGGCTATGCATTTGGCCCACCATGTAAGTAATATTAGTAGTAGTAATATTAGTGATATTAGTAAATATTAGTAGATTTCACCAGGTCATCAGTTAGACTATGCATTTGGCCCACCATGTAAGTAAGGGCACCTGTTGTTTGTCTGTTTGTTTGTTTGTTTCATCTCATCCTCCTCCTCCTCCCATCAGGTGGTTCGGGCGGTGCGTCTGGAGGGTGCAGACCACCCTCTGGAGCTGGTCTACTTTTTGGAGGGGAGCACAGGGGAGAGGCTTCCCGCTCACACCACTGCCGCCCTGCTCAACCGCATCAACCTGCAGAGGGCTGCCATCGTCCTGGGCTACCGAGTGCATGGGACAGTCCTGGCTCAGCGTAAGAGAATACACACACACACACACACACATTATTTGTAGACTTGTATGGGGACAGAATTCATGGAGTACATATAGACATACAAAGTATATGAAGCAAATAACCTCCAGATATGTTTGCTCACATTCACTCTCACATCTGAAACATTTGACTCATAATTTTACACTTTCATGTTAAGTTTAACACAAAAGAGAATTTGCTCAAATGTATGTCCTATAAATGTCTGATCGAAGTGTGTGTGTGTATTCTCACTTTTCTCTTCATGTCACAACTGTCCAGTCTGTGTGTGTGTGTGTGTAGGCAACTTGTCATCCTCACCTGTACATCTTACCTGGTTTTCTGACCTGTGTGCTCCTCTGCAGCGGTGGAGAAGCTGGCCCTGTCGCCGTCGGAGACGCAGCCCAGTAGCGTGTGGCTGGTTGTGGGGGTGGTGGTGCCCGTGCTGGTCGTCCTCTTCATCATCGTCATCCTCTACTGGAAGCTCTGCCGATCTGAGAAGCTGGAGTTCCAGCCCGATGCCATGAGCACCATCACGCAGAGACAAAAGGTCAGGGGTCACACCTACAATGATTCACAGAGGTCAAGCGTTCCACCAGGGGCAACAGCATAAATTTTGGGCCCTATGACAGAAAATAATCCCCCCCGCCATCACTGATTATGATATTAAAATGTTCTCTGGGGCCCCCTATCAGTTCCAGCAGGCCCATAGAATCACCCTAACACCCCCAACAGTGTCCCAGCACTCCAGTAAGGTCATATACATCTCAATTTAGATCATATTAATGGAATTAAATAAATTAGTATATGCATCTCAATTTAGTTCAGTTTATGATATTATTAAATCAGTAACGATAATATACATCACAATTTATTTCATTGAATTAAATGAATACAGAGACTATTCCAAGCAGAGTGATCAATCTTTAGCAGGCCTGGAAAACTCCAAGGCTTGCATGAGTTACATGAAATATTTTCTTTGTGGTATTCTTGTAGTGTATATTTACATGTATGTGTTTTCTCTGTGTGTGTGTGTGTGTGTGTGTGTGTGTATGTGTGTGTGTCTACTCAGCTCCAGGCTCCCAGCGTAAAAGGTTTTGACTTTGCCAAGCTGCACCTGGGTCAGCACAGCAAAGATGACATCATGGTGATTCAGGAGCCCGCCTCCATGCCCCCGCAAGTCAAAGAAGCCACGCCCTCAGAAGGAGGAGAACTGAACACACCCAAATCCAAGAGTTCCTCCACTAAAGTGTCCCGCAGTGGCGCTGGACGCAGACGAGGCCGGTCAGTGTGTGCGTGTGTGTGCGCATGCGTGTGTGTGTATACTTGCCTCCCCTGATGAAGGCCTGCTAGGCTGAAACACATTCTTTTAAACGCCGCAAACCCTTTTGAGTGGACATTTGAAATGTGGACATTTTTTAACTGCAAAAGGCTGAAATGAGCATAAAGGTGTTTGGTATTACCAACTAGACGTCATATATTACTGTAAGATCATAAAATAATCCTGCTAACTAATCCATACTCGCTGGTCTTGGGCTTGTTTGAAATGGCTGGCTGGCTAACTAGCTCTCCGACATGTCTAACAAGACCAACAAGAACAGGAAACAGATACCAATGACGGACATGGGCAAGTCGGACATCTTCTGGTTCCCGTAGTAGTACAGTGGCCTTTTAGTACCATGTGGTAGGCCTGCGGTGATGTTCGGACGAGATTGTCCAAAAACATCAAAGGTGCCATGATGCCCTATTACAAGTCCAGAATGCATTGCGTTAAGCCAGCCAGCTAGCCATTTCAAACAAGCCCATTAGAACTACTTACTATTGTCTGTGATTGGCCAGGTTGTCTCCATCTGATGGCGACTCATTGGGCAGCGAAGCATCCAGTGGGCGGGACTCAGCTGAGGAAAGCACACGCCCAGCTGCCACGCCCAATGAAGGAAAACAACATCGGAAAAGCAAACACTGTAAGACATAATAGATGACCCTCTAACATTACCTGACTTTAACAAGTCGTCTGCAGACGACTGCAGCCCAGCAATGCATTCTGGGTTGAAAATGCCAGAAAAAACCAAGGGGATGAGAATATTAAGGGGCTTTCAACCCAGAATGCATTTCTAGCTGCAGTCATCTGCAGCCAGCTTGAGAAAGTCAGGTAATGTCGAATCCGCCTATTAACCTTACACCTTTAGGCAACACAGTCGTGCACACTTTTGTGACATCAAAATGAGGTGAAACCCACTGTTGCACGACGGAATTTCAGGACGAGTCGTGAGGTTATAACTGGCGCACAACAGCCCCTCTGCACACCTCATCTGGCGCATTCACAACATAACCAACCAGAGATGCATGAGAGCTTATTTCACCCTCTTCTATAATGAAGCGTTTAACTCCCTGCTGTCTGACACAGAACTCTTCTTCACTTAATGCATTAACTTCTTATAGTGCTATACTGCTGTCAGTGACATTGATTAACTTCCTTTTTTTCTTCCTCCTTCTCTTCACATCTTATTCTGTTGCCTTACAGCAAAGAGCAAACTAGGTAAGTGGATTTCTTTTGACACTCCTTGAGATTTGAATGGAAATGTGTTTTAAGCAGCCAGTAGTGAGTTTGACCCATGGACATCAGATTTATATTTAAAGACTCTTCCAAAATGCTATAGAAGCCATTTAAATTCAATTTTCATAAATCTCTTTTTAAATTAGATTTTTAGGTAACACCAGGACTGTTGCAATTGGGTTAATGTTATCTGATTTGTCCTTACCCAATTCAAACAACAAAACTGTGTTCAAAACTGTAAACATCTTTACTGATGTTTACTGAGAAGCACATTAAAAACACATCATTTTAAAATGTTTTTTGGAAAATGAGATACAACATCTTGGAAATAAGCTCCTTATTTGTACATTTAGCAGGCACTTTTATCCAAAGGGACATATTATCAATTAATTCATGGCCAGTGTCCACTGGAGCAACTCAGGATTAAGTGCCTTGCCCAAGGGCACAACGGTAGCAGCCTGGATTCAAACCCACAATTTCTAGGCTACTTGTGTGCTAGCCAAGTTCCTTAACTGCTACGCTACCACCACTGGATATATTAGGCTCAACACCATAGCTTCCAGATGAAAGAAATTGGAATTGGAAATTGGAAAATGGAATTGAGGCAATCTGCTAGCTGTTGAAATCTTGTGACCTTTGAAATCTTTGACCTTTGACCTTCTATTACAGCCGCTGGAGGCAGCGGTGCTGACGAGCAGCTGTCGTCATCGTCCATCTTTGACCACGTGGACCGCATGTCGCGTGGTTCCTCAGATGGAACTCGCCGCGTCTCAAACAAGATCCAGCTGATCGCCATGCAGCCAGTTCCAAGCCCGCCAACCCCGCCGTCACACCTACCACCACACCACGAGCACGCCCACGCACACACACACACGCACACATACACACTCACCGAGAGGGGCCCAGACGGCACACAGGTCAACACTGAGGTATGGCATCTAATCCTTCCACCCCCACCCCCTATTTCTCAAACACACATAAACACACACACACACACACACACACACAGACCCAGACACACAAACATACAAACTGCTGAAAAGTGAACAGAAACTGTTGCTTGACAGAACCCAGTTCCCTACTGTATGTTAGTGTGTGCATTTCATAAAGGCAAGGCAAGGCAAATTTGATTTGTATAGCCCATTTCATTTAAGCAATAAGCCTCGAGAGGCAGTGGGTTTGTACTAGATTCAGTACAGCTGAAGGGTGTTGTTTGGCACAGTTGTAAAACTATTACTCTTGTAAAAACTGTTCCTTGAAAAACAGATCTTTGATAAGATTTTAGTAGACATAGCCACACAAATTAAAATAAAAGAAATAGTTTATTGTAATAATTATTCTTTTGTGTGCGTGTGTTTGTATTAAGCTGAACAACTGACAATACCCAGACAGACACAGAAACACAAGCCACTGTTTGTTTGTTGTGTGTATTTCATAAAGCGTACGTGTGTGTGTGTGCGTGCGTGTGTGTGTTTGTGTTGTAGATTGCCGTGGCCCTGCGGCACAAGTCTGAGATTGAGCACCACAGGAACAAGATCCGTCTGCGGGCCAAGAGGAAAGGCCTGTACGAGTTCCCCTCCATGGAGGACATCATGGCAGCGTTTGGAGACAGTGCCGAACAGCAGCGTGTCTGCCAGCAGATCCACAAGATACTGCACCCCGACTCACACCACTCACACACACCCAGCGCAGAGGGGCATCGCAAGAGGTATGAAACTCACACACACACACAAACACACACATAAACACACACACCCAGCGCAGAGGGGCATCGCAAGAGGTATGAAACACACACACACACACATATACACACACATAAACACACACACCCAGCGCAGAGGGTCATCGGAAGAGGTATGAAACACACACACATACACACACTTAGTGCAGAGAGGTACAGGTGCACACATACAGTTTCCTGTAATCAAACACTTAAGTACACACACACACACACACACGCAGGCGTTGAAACACTATACCGTAACACAACTCCACTGTTTTATTTTCCTCAGTTCTCGGAGTAGGCGTTCTCCTCGACAGCGGCACGGCCAGCCTGTGATTGGTAGTCTGGATAAGGACCGCCTCATCACTGACAGAGACGCCACCTACAGGAAGTACCCTGGAGTCAACAATGTAGCCTATGTGGTGAGAGTCTGAACAGAACACACAGACACACACACACGCACACCCCACTTCATACTATACAACTAGCACACGCACACACACTCACACATGGATATGTGTGCCTTTCTTGCCCATGCTTGTCTAGTTGTAATTGAACCACACACACACACACACACACACAAACATACAATGACACGTGTGTGTCTGCCTTGCAGTCAGACCCTGAGCATTTGGCCGCTGGGAGCCCATCCCCAGACGACGTCTTTGCTCCTGGTTCCCCTCCCTCTGGTCCCGCCCCTGCCCCGCCCTCATACCAGCCCCCTCAGCCAACCATAGAGGAGGCCCGCCAGCAGATGCTCTCCCTATTGGACGACGCCTTCGCTCTGGTGTCGCCCTCCTCACAGGGTAGCCCCGCCCCTCTGGCACTCACCAGTGTTGCCGGGGTGACAGCGGGAGGCGCGGTGAGTCCTGGAGCTCCCACCTCGCCGCCCCCTCGACCAATCAGACACTGGGGCTCAGCGCCCTCACATAGCCCGTTCTCTGCGGTGAGTGTGTGTCTTGTTTTTCGCTGTGTAGTACCACTGTGTGTGTGTGTGTGTGTGTGTGTGTGTGTGTCCATTTAGTGTGCACGCAGATGCACCCACCAACACACACACACACACACACACACACACACACGCACAGACATACACCTTCTTCATCTTCTTTAAGCACATTCATTCTCTTCATTTCAAGCATTCTTCAGTAGTTAGAGAGGTGAGTAGTTAGTAGGAGAATGGATCCATTTCACAGAAGGCATTGTCAGTCTTGCAGAATCTGTCGGGGAGACAAATAAATCAGACAGTGGCCTTTTTTAATGATTCATTTCCTCTGTTCTGTCTCTTGTTGTTTCCACCGTCTGTCTTTCTCTCTCCCTCTCTGTCTGGATTCAAATAGGTCACCGCATTGTCAAAGCATAACATCTAAACAATACAGTATGATGAACACGCATCTGTGACATTTATAAATACTTTATCCCCCCCTCTGTCTTTCTCCCTCTCTCTCCCTCTTTCTCCCTCTCTCTCCCTCTTTCTCACTCTCTCTCTTCTCAGAGGTATGCAGAGCTGGGGATGTCCCCAACCTCTGTACAGGGTCTACTCCAGAGGTCAGTGACTACTTTTTTGTTGAAGAGAATTTTATGTAATGTGTGTAAAAAATCAATTGATTTTTAAAAGGCATTGTTTGTGTGTCTGTGTGTGTGCGTGTGCAGAGAGGCGCTAGGTTCAAGCTACCTGCCATCAGATGTGTACTCCAGCAGGGGGCAGTATGGAGACGAGCCTTCCTGCTCTCACAGACCCCGACCTGTAGGAGGCAGCACAGGTAAAGCACCCCCCCGTCTATATCACACACACACTCTCTCTCTGACATACAAACAAACACACACACAAACAGCTATGGTGTTAAATAATGAAAAGGTGAAAATGCATTTCCTAATATGGGTTTATAAGGTATAATGGTCTGAATATTCTATTTACAAATGGATTTAATGTACTCTAATGTGTGTGTGTGTGTGTGTGTGTGTGCAGGTGCCCAGCTCCAGCAACTGACACAGGTGGGTCTATCCAGTCGTATGGGTGTGTATGGTGTGGGGCGCAGTGTGTCGGGTCCCTCTGGATGCAGCTGGCTTCAGTACCGCTCAGACGATGAAGAGCCCAGGCCTGGTTCTGACAGAGACAATGTGAGTTTCTCTCAGTCTCATACTCTCACTCTCTCTCTTTGTGTGTCTCTCTCTCTCACACACACACACACACACACACTTATTGCATGCTTATACAGAGCATATCCACACATTTACAGTAAAAGGTATAGGCCATAGTGCTCTTTTCACATTCAAGCTGTTATTCTTGTGTCAACAAGATCAACAAATATATCAACACACACACACACACACGACGCCACTTCCGTCCTAACCCTCATCCCTATGTTCTTCCTCAGATCCTGTCCTACTCTGCTGAGTACTCGTCCTCCCCCCTGTTCCAGATGCCCCGTACTGCGCTCACAGACCCGTCTGCACCCCCCACGCCCACCTACTCGCCCCCCGTCCCACCCGAAGGCCCCCCGCCAGACCCCCCGTCACAGTCCTCCGCCTCCCTTATCAAAGCCATTAGGGAGGAGCTGCAGAGACTGAGCCAGAAACAACCACCCCTGGCCACCTATCACAGCTAACACACTATGACACACACACACACACACACACACACACACACACACACACACACACATATATACACACAGAGTAACTACCCCTAGCCACCTATCACAGCTAACACCCACAGTCAACACACTATGACACACTCTCTCTCTCTCACGCACACACACACACACATACACACAGAGTAACTACCCCTAGCCACCTATCACAGCTAACACCCACAGTCAACACACTACGACACACTCTCACACACTCACACACACACACATACACACATACCTGTGGACAACTATCACAGTTAACACACAGCTAACACTCACAGTCAACACACTATGACACACACACACACTTACACACACACACACAGTAACCCCTATGGCCACTGACCACTGTTAACAAACAGGACATGCATGCTTAGTCACACACACAAATACACGTAAACTCAAACACACATATAATCACAGGAACTGGATATTCATTAACATATTCATATGCCATTCAGCTAAACAACAGAATAGCAAGACAGACACACACACACACAGAAAAACCACATCAAACCCTTGCACAAATTCATCGATGCTCACAATAACACATATGCACTAACTAACTTCACTAACTAGCAAAGTAGCCTAACACACCCCTCCCATTAACTAACCCGACATTACACGCCCATGGGCAAGGCAAGGCCATACAAGTCCATACTTAAATGCCCTTAATGCATGTGATCTTGCATACTAACCCATTTTTTTCATACTAACCCTTCTATGTGAATGTTTCTGATCCATTCTATTCCCCTCATTTTGTTTTACATCAGCCTCAGTACTAACCTTCACATAAAAATACACCTTAAATGGTACTAAGATTGTTTATCAGCCGTCTCTGGTACTAACTTCATGATCCAAAGGCTGCATGGCTATGTTACTCCAACAAGCACCCAATCAGGCATAAAGCACTAAATTGCATACTAACTTCAAACTAACATACTAACTCATGGGTTATTGTAGTTGTACATGTTGTGTTCATCTAATGTGTACTAACCTCTCAGTACTAACATACTAACACACTAAAACTGTCTTTGCATGCAGATAGTTGGCTTTCCAAATTCTTCCTCAGCTACACACAGAATACCACAGTTACTTTTAAAAGAATCTGGTCACCCTCCAAACACATATAAATACAGTATGCTGTAATCAAACACCTAAGTACGCACACACACACACACACACACACACACACTCACAAAGACACATACACACACACAAACACACACCCACCATCATCAAACACCTTGCTCATCTCACTAGTCCTTTAGGGCTGACCATAATGATGCGGTTGCTTTGGAAACCAGTGGCTGTACTGTAGCTCCATCACACAGACTAAGCAGGAATCTCCTGCCTGTTTGTTTGGATCCATTGTCCACCTGACCCGACCTCCTGGTGCTAACATTGCTCCCCTCCCCTCTCCCCTCCATGACATCACATGACTGCCTTCAGCTGGTACCTGAGTCACAGCACCACTTCCTGGTTCAAAGGTCATCTAGTCTAGGATTGGATGGGTATGCAAGTGGCTTGATGTGGAATTCGCTCTCCAGATGTGTCATCCCCATACTATATGTCCTTACGCAGACTCAAAACCATACAACCATACTTTTACAAAACAAACCACCCCCACATACTGTACACTAAACACAGAAACATTACACATAAGATTTGAGTCCACTGCTCACCATGGGTCTAGAGAGAGCCGTTGAGCCTCCCTTTACTTAGAAGACAATTATTATCAATGTGCATTAAAATTAATCAAAACAAATCAATCAAAACAAAAGAGATGAACAAAAGATAGTAATGATTCTATACAATCGAGGACTAGATTAGAAAACCTCCTCTATGTCCTCGTGTATGGACACAGATTCACGTGTAACAGAGCAATCAGTATCCTTTACATGAAACACACACCTGACTTAATATTAATGGGAAGGGAGGTGATGCTGTATGAATGTTTTGGGATTCTATTTTTGGAGTGGTCTCTATTCGGCGGGAGCACTTCTTTGCCCTTGGCTGAAGCAAATGTATGGGAAATCACAGCAGGACCTATCCCCTCAGACTGAGTTCATTTCAGACATAAAACCCTGCCAACCTCTCCTGAGGCTGAACTTGTCGTCTCGGACCCAAGCCGGATGCTCACTCTTCGTCTCCAATGGCAACAACCAGACTCTTCCTCATCCTCGGCTTCTTTGCTCGTAGCTGACTGTATGTGTGTTTGGTTCAGTTGGTTACCCCTTTCAGTGAGTATGTTGTAGGATCTTTCAGCTGCATTGTTCGTTTTGTTTTTCCCTTCAGTTGTACTGTCCAGTGGACACATCCATTGAAAAGAGCTGCATTTCATTTTGCACATTCGTTTGTTTTGCACATTGACATGGTAGTAAAGGTGAATTGTATTCACTGATAATAAGGGGAATGTGGGAAAATGTTGTAAAAGATATAGAGATATGAATATATATATATATATATATATATATATATATATATATATATATATATATATATATATATATATATACACACATATATATAATTACAGATTGATTATTGGAGAAAAAAAGCTATAAATATAAATGTTTGACATATAGATATATATGTACCCCATGAGCACAATTATAGTATAGGGAGGCCCCATAGAGTATTAAAAAAACACTACTGAAATTGATATTTATTTTTTGTTATTATAGATATATAATGGATAGTTTCTTTTCTTTTCTCTCAGTGAGAAAGACCAGACCACTGTTGAGGTGCAGTGACTGTCTCTCCAGTCATGCCACCAGTGCCGATACCAGGAGTGTCCCCATCCATGAGAGCTCTCTCAGTTAGTCAGCGGAGAGTGCTGGACTGTGTTATCCAATGAGAACACAGCTGCTGTGCTCTCTCAAAACAAAGGTAGTACTGGGGAGTGGTATGTGGCAGATAATTAAGGCCATCCTAACGGTAAACATTAGTTCTCCAAAGGTTCTGTAACAGGCTTGCCACTGAAATTAAGTTTTATCTTGTTGACTCATTACACCCGGGTGTGGAACCACATACTCCTAAAAGTGCAAAGAGTATTAAAAAAAAAAGCTGCTTATTTGCTGCTGTAGTGTTAGTGATTTGTTTAAAGGCTGCTGTAGAGTTTTATGACAGTTTCCAAGGGAAGGCAAGAAAGACTTTGGTTTTAGCCAAATGTTTGTTTGTCTGCACTGTTTTTTCTGTTACCCCACCATCTCTTACTCTTTCTTTCTTTACCTCTCTCTCTCTCTTTTGATCTTTCTTTGAGATGGTTTCTTTGGTAAAACAAACTGGCTTTATTGGTTTGTCACCTCCAGTATTCCTCCAGTTTTTGCTAACTAGCCTCAGCTATTAGACCCAGCATTTGAATATCAAGAAAAAAAAGTGATTTAAAAAAAAAAAAAAAAAGTACTTTATGACTTTTCCAGAAGTCAGTGCCCCGCTAGTCGCATGTGGAATGTCCCATCCATTGATCCGCATTTTGGTTTGTTTTTGTTCGTGTGATATTGTTGTCGATGGGCATGCTGATAGCTAATGCGTTATATAGGAGTGTGTTTAAAAAACACGTGCTAACCAAGCTTGGTAGAGTTTTGTTGCACATGAGTGAAAAATGTCATGGTGTATCAGTCCTGGATTGAAACAGGATCTTAAAAAAGCACAGTATATACCATTCCCAATCATTTGCGAATACAACCATGTCCAATATCATTTTTACACCTGAATAATATTTTTGAATCCATATGAAAGTGAGTATTTATTATATTTAAGTATAAAGTATCTATATATATATGTACTGTATATGTAAGTATATAAAAGTATATAAAACAATTTTATAAGTTTGGACTTCCCTTTGGAAACATTTGTAGGTAGACCATAAATATCCATCCTCACAAGACCCTTCCCACTTAGCCCACCTGTTTGGGAATGTGTATTCTGATTGGATCTCCCTCCTGTCAATCAGACAGCCTGGGTGTGTGTACAGGCACCGTTAAAAGCAGGTTTGTTTGTAAGGCTCCAGACATAATTTACATGGTGCTACTAAACCCTGTGTGCAATGTGTGTTTGTGTGTGTGTGTGTGTGTGTGTTTGTGTGTGTGTGTGTTTGCATCCTTGCAGCATTACTCTGAATGTAGCAGGAGGAGTGTTGTCTCCTTTCTGTCTCAGAGCTATACTACTAGGTGACCCACATAACTGAACAATGTGTTCTTTTGTCTGAACCATGCTGCTGTGTGTGTATGTTTGAATGGGGATCTAGCACTTATTTGTGTGTGTGTATGTCTGTGTCCCAGAGCAGTGCCTGTTTGTGGGTGTGTCAGTGTATGTGTAACTGAATAGTGCCTGCATGCCTCAATCAGAATGCTTATGGGTGGGTGTGTGTGTGTGGGTTCCTGTATCTGGGCCGTGTTAGAGCGGCATTTCTCTTCACAGAATGAATAACATTGATCCCATGATCACTTGTGCCAAACAATCATCATCAGTCTTCTACTGCCTGTATTACCTCATAATGTACTGTTAAACTGTGTGTGTGTGTGTATGGGTAGGTATGGAGTGTGAGTGTGTGTGTGTGTATGGAGTGTGTGTGTGTGCATGGAGTGTGTGTGCGTATAGGTGTATGTGTGTAAGGGTGTGCATGGAGTGTCTGTGTGTGTGTGCATGGGTGTTTGTGTGTATGGGTGTGGGTGTATGGGTGTGACAGCCAAGTCCACCCTTTGGCCTCTGCTCAGCAGACAGATCACACAAAAATAAATCCTGCTGTACTTCTCCTCTCATCCCCCTTCATCCTCCTCTTTTTCTAGACCTTTAACCCTTGGACTAGTTTCTCTTTCTTGCCCCCTCTCCCCTTTTTGTTTTCAGAGAACTGCACCCCAGTATGTGAAGTGTCATGTCTACAGGTTGTTGTGTAACTTTAACATGGAATAAATTCTGTGCGTTCAAATAAAATCATCTCTTTGGTATTTTTTGTTCTCCAAGCATGTTGGCATCTCTAGGGGTTTCAAATTTAATAGCATTTACGCAATGAAAGTTTCTTGGAAATAGAAGTAACTTACAAATGAAAACCCAACCAGATTTACAGGTTTGGGGCTTTCACTGAATATATTGTATGGTGTCTGCTGGGTTTTGTCAGTCCATTGAAGTCTTTGGATCAAAATGCAGCATTCATGAGCTCAGCATTCACATCTCGATTTGCAAGTCTTCATTTAAAGCAGTGTAATTTTCACCCCAGTTTGAACAGGCCTTTTAACTTTAAGTTAAACCCAATAGGTCTGTGATTTAGAAAATTACCTGAAATTTCATCAGGTAATAATAATAGTTTCATCATCAACACACAATAGGCACAAACCACATGTGTATGTTTATGTTTTTGCCTTTTCACTACAGCGTTGGCTGTACTTTAGGCTGTCTATAAATTAGATACACATACCTCAAGGTCTATTTTTTTCTTTGCTTTAACATCATTGTCACGCTGTGTGGGGATTTGTTTTTAAAATAATCATACTTGAAATTTCCGTGAGTTGTTGATTAAAATTACTCGAAATTTAAATCAGATAATTTACTGAAGTGATATTTGGCACTGCAATGAAATGCCCACTAAAGCCTTAAGGGCTGAATTAATGAATTGAAATTCTGTTTGCTAAGAACTAGAATACCTTTCCTAGAATACCTTAAGCTGACCAAAGGCATCCTGGGGCAAAATGCATGTCATGGTTAAGCAACAAAAGAGCCTTCTCACACAGAGAGAGAGGGAGGGAGGGAGACCTGAAATTCCGTCCGATGATGGAGCTATGCAGAGAGCCGGTGAAACCTGATTCAGGGCGTGTATGAAACGCTTATCTGTTGTGCAGATGTCCTTAGAGAAGTCGCATTAGCTTACTTCCTGAAGTAGACCATTGTAGAGTAGGCAAGGTGACGTAGATGCATTTACCTGTCGTCAGGTGCAGCTTCCCCGCCGGTAAACAAAATAATGGATTTAAACGATCGAAATGTTTTTTGTTTGTGATTCAGGCACTGTAGGCTTAAAACATGAACGAAGCGAACGGGTAAGTTTGGAACTGCTTTA
>JAIFZK010000088.1:570000-637500 GCA_027481765.1 Tenualosa thibaudeaui
TAATGTGACAAAGATAGGAATGAGTTGATATTTATGGATCTTATTTGGTATTAATGGGAGCAGCTATCTTGGATAATTGAGCCTGGGATTTTTCCATGTTTGAACGACCAGACAAGTAGGAATTACGACTTTAGAGTGTATTCCATTTGCTATACATACCTATTCATAATGAGAGAAAAAAAGGAAAATTACTTACAACAACAAATTGTGTGTGTGTGTGTGTGTTTGTATTTGTGTTTGCATGTGTGTTTGCATGTATGTGTGTGTGTGTGTGTGTTTGCGTGTGTGTTTGTGTGTGTGTGTGTGTGTGTGTGTGTGTGTTTCAGGTTTGTGGCCTCCTTCTCATACTACGGCTCGGTGTTGGGCAGCTCGGAGCTGCTGGAGAAGAACCTGCTGTGTGTGACAGATGCAGACCCACACACACACATCAGACACAACCAGCTGGGGGCGCCATGCTATTGTGTTCCCCTCACTGAGTCAGATTATATCACGCTGCTTTTCAGCAGCTTGGGGGAAGTGGTGTGTAAGTTTCTCTTCTTTTAGCTGTCACAGCTTTTTGTGATTAATACACACACACATACACACACACACACAAACATGCAAACACATGCAATACAATCTTTTGTCTTATTTCTTCTTTTTTGCTATGTAAGTTTGTGTGTGTGTGTGAGTGTGTGTGTGGGAACACGTATGCACCGTTATGTTTAAGTGTAACTCTGGGTCACTCCACAGTAATCCCTGCGAACATTGGACTATTGAGTGTCATTGGCAGGAAGCACAGCATGGCTATCGTGCAGGTGCTCTCAGCTGCATTCTTCATGCTGTTGAATATCTGCTCAACCATGTAAGACAAACACACACACACACACACACACACACACACACACACACACAGGTAGTGTTTTCAGGAAATGAATGGCTCTTTTCAGTCTAAAGACATCACATAGACACACAGGAAGTTTTGTAAATTAACAAAACAGCAAAGGTCAAATACTGCCCTCTCATGTCGGAAGCCTGTAAGAACAGCATTTGATGTTAATGCAGCACTTTGCAGACTACAGAGGTTCTAGCCTTACAATCCAGACTGTAACATCAAAATGTATAGACTGGCCATGACCAATAGACCAGGCTTAATCCTTGGGGCGAAATCAGTGGTTGTCTTTCAAACTGCCTCTGCACGCAATAGGATAGAGCTACGACCAATCACAGCCATCTTAGTTGTTTTTTGCACCATCACAGCCCTGTTGTCAAGCTAAGCTCACCCAATGACTCAGACAACAACTACAAAGATAGAGCGTTGTGGCTGGTCCTACAAAGCCTTGGTGGAACACCTGCTCAGGCCCTGTGGTGTGTGGCTAGATGTATCAGCTGAGCAAAACTATTTGTTTTCCCCTTGCTTCCCCTAAAGTTACAGTTTTTTCAACAACAATGTCTTAAATTCACATCCATACATGTGGATTTGTTTACAAAAAAAAACACGACCAGCAATGATAAAAAGACAAAAGACAGGTAAAAGACAAAATTGCACATCATTCTCCCCATCAGAAGTCTATCTGAATGACTTTGAAGCTATTACATAGGCAAAACCATTGCAAAGTACTGCTTTAAAGAACCAGAGAAGATAGTGGACGAAGTCACAGTTAGTCTGTTCATTAGTCATAGAGCGTTAATTATAGTACCATAAAGTTACAGTAGAGAGCACAGAGACCTTTAACACCGTAACAATCTCTCTTTCTCTCCTTTTTTCTTTCTCTGTCACTCTCTTTTCTTTCTTTCCCTCTCTCACTCTTTTCTTTCTTTTCTTCTCTCACTTTCTCTCTCTCTCTCTCTTACAGGCTTGGCTTCACAGTGTTGTTGTTCTTGCTCCGGGCAGTGGTGGCCATGAATTTTAATGTGGTGTATATCTACACTGCAGAGGTGAGCCTCAAACAACAAAGACATGACTCTGCTGTGTTGTATTTGTGTAGAACTGTATGTGTATGTGTGTGTGTTTTGCAGGTTTACCCCACAGCAGTGCGTTCCATAGGAATGGGAGTTTGCACATCCTGCAGTCGTGTCGGTGGCATGCTGGCACCCTTTATTGCACAGGTTAGTGGCTGGAGTACTGTATGTCCGCATGTCTGTGCGGTACGTGTGTGTGTGTGTGTGTGTGTGTAACTGCGCTTTCGACATTCTATTCTATCGTTTTCAATATAACCCCACACACCAGTGGCAAACTCTGCCGACACTGCCTGTTGATTACGATTCAAGTCTTATTTTGTCCTCTGAATCCTCTGATGATTCCACAGGCTACTATGCTATGTTTGCTGCATGTCGTGCACTGCTGGTGTGCGGTTGCAACTGAAATTGTCAAATTCAAAAGTGCTCTACAGTGATGTTGGAGCTGGTGTGCTGAGGGCTTAAGTTACATTGCCCTACCAATCCTGAAACAATCTGCTGCTTAAACTGTGTGTCAGACATGCAGTGAATTTGTAACAATTTACATACCTAACCATAGTGATGGCACTCTGTCATACCTTTGGTACCGATGTGCTTCAAGTACACCTCACAACGCCCAGTCATACATCTCCCATCCCAGGGAGGTTCCCTGGAAGTTCCATTACCGCAATGACTCAGTAAGCAAGACAGGACTGATTGGATAGAGGCTGTGATTAACTAGTTGAAGGAATGAACTCCTCCGGTAGAACTTATGCCTACACATTCATTATTTGGGTCAATCTATCCAGGTGGGCCGCTCAAACATTGTGCATGTCTCCTAGGGCCTGATGGCGAGCCATCCCACTTTTGGGTGAAAGTCATTGGTATGGCAGACAGAGCTCATTTACAGTGGTGATAGATGGCACTCCCTCAAAATAGCATTAGGACAAAAAACACTGTCCATTTGGACCCTCTGACATGTGGAGGTGTGTATGAAAATATGCTGAGGTCTAATCTGTGTGTGTGTGTGTGTGTGTGTGTGTGTGTGTGTGTGTGTGTGTGTGTCAGGTATTGATGTCTCAGTCAGTGCTGCTGGCTCTGTTGCCCTTTGGTCTGGCCTCCCTGCTCTGTGCTGTGGGGACACTCCTGCTTCCCATTGAAACTAAAGGACGAGCCTTACTGGTAAGATGTCTGTCTACCCGTCTGCCTGCCTGCTTGTCTGTCTGTTGTCTGTCTCTCTCTATCTATCTGTCTGTCTTTTCATTGGTAAATTATCTGCCCGTCTGTCAATATCTCTGTTCTTCTTTGTCTGTCTGTGTTTTTTTGTTGATCTTTGCTTTTGTTTTTGTTTTTGTTTTTTTGTTCCTTTCATCATTACAATTGTACAGTTGTACATTGGATAATTAATCCTTTCTTTTTTTGCAGCAAAATTCCTGACACGAGGTGAAATGAAGAACTTTTCATCACATATTTAATAGAGATTATGTACAATAGAAAAACGTTTGTGAAGTTAAATACATTAAAATCATTTCTATGCAAACACACCTCTCTTTTGTTTTGATGTGGTCCTGCAGTGGCCCACAAATGTGTGTTTTTTGTAATGAATCACTTAGTTAGATGTGATCAGATTAAACTGATTATCACCATGACCTCCATGACCACCATGACCAGCTCCTGCATAAGATTCCTCTGTTGGTTGAATGCCAAGTCATATGACTGTCATAATATGTGTGGTGCTGATTGAACAGCTCCACATCCTTATGGTACCCTGCATATTAAGGAGAATGTAGAATTAGGCTACTCCATGCCTTTAAGCCCTTAAAGGCCTGCACTGTGGGGATCTTTAAGCCTGTGTCTTTGAGGCTACATACCCACACAGACAGACACACATAAACACACACACACACACACACAAACAATTCTCAGGTAGTTAGAAGTGTTTGTATGCCTTATGCCTTCTCATATGTGTGTGTGTGTTTGTTTGTGTAAACACTGAGAGCAGTATCAGCATGCTGAGTGGAAGGAGCCTGGAACACACTGCATGTGACCTTGGCCAAGAGGGAGGGAGGGAGTTAGAGAAACAGAGAGAGAGAGGAGGTGAAGCACAGAGGGAGAAGCGGGAGGTTCTGCACTGCAGATGAGCTTAAATATTTGAAGGGGTGTGTGGCCTAGAATATGTGACCACAAGTGCACCCTTAAGTGTGTGTGTATGTGTGTGTGTGTGTGTCCTGTGCATGTTAGATTGTACTGTTTTGTCTTTTGGCTGCACCTTCTCTATTCCTCTATCTTTCTCCCACTCTCTGCCTCCTCTTCAATTTTTTTTTTTGGAGAGAACAATAGCGGAACTGTGATCTGATTTTAGATAGCAGTTTGTGTGACTGTGTGTGTGTGTGTGTGGTGGTGGGGGGTATGGACTGATTATTGGACTACAGAACTTGTCAGTCCCCTTCTTTCTTTGAAACTACATAACCCATAAGGCTGTTGGTGTGTTCTTAACGGACTGACCCACAGTCCGTTAGTATTAACGGACTGTGGGTCAGTCCGTTAATACTAGCGAATCCCTCTAACCTTAGAAGAAACCTATCTAATCTTGCTGGTGCTGGGGTGCTGTATGTATTGCTGGTACCTGAAGGCCATGTGTGTCCATCCATATTAGCGTGGCATTTGCAAGTGATATACTTTACATGTGCATGTTTGCATGTATATTTGAGTTCACGATTGATTGGATTTATGTGTGCAGGAAGGTGTCTCTAGGGTGTTTACCATAAGAGTAATAGTTTTGTGTATATGTATGAGTATTGGGGGGGTACTGGAAAGATGGAGCATGGGTTTTCCTGTTTGTTTGTGTGCGCATGTGTGAGTGTGTGTGTCTGTGTGCACGTGAATGTGTGTGTGGGTGGTTGTGCACCCACAGGTGGTGTATGTAGTAAAGACACCTGCTCTTGCCTTTAATCCCACTTTGTCTCACAGTGGGAGACTTAGAGTTCAGGTGGCTACTAACTGTCTTGTACATTGTATGTATCTGTGTGTGTATATGTGTGTGTGTGTGTGTGTCTGTGTTTCTCTGTGTGTGTTTCTGTGTTTGTCCTGGTTTTATAACTGTAAAGTTTTTTTTAAAAAGTTTTCCAACCTCACCAGAAGAAAATTATTTAATTAAATATTTGACCGTGAAGTTTCTTCAATTCTTCAATGTAGGCAGTGATGTTTTTCACACACATGCGAACACACACACACACACACACACACACACACACAGAGAGAGATTTCCCAGTATTAAATCCTGTCTCAGTAAACAAAAGTTCTTCTGTAGTTATGCAGGGCAGAGGAAGTTGAGGGAGACACTATGACATAAACCATCTGTAGTCTCCACAACAAAATTGAATCGGACAGTGTTTAAAATAATTATGCACCTTAACATCACTTAATGGTTTAATAAAAATAATAATTTGTCAGGAACCTGGGGATTAAATAAATTTTCTTTACTGAAAAACAATATAAACAAGAAAAGCAAATAATAAATATGTTTTGAAAGAATGTACTGTATAGACTTGATTTTTCACTTTAATAAAGTCAGAGATTAAAGTGGGTAGCTAAAATATTCCAACTAGTTTTGCTCTTACTTGCATGCATCTATAGCTTCAAATCATTCTGAATCTGAGCCACTTCATCTACTAAGTTGTAAACAGGTATTGTTGGTATTGTGCCAAAAGCTCAACGTTTTCCATAACATCCCACTGCAGTACTGAACACACACACGCACGCTCACTCAACCACACACACACACACACACCACGGATTGCTTACTCTTCAGAATATCCTCGCTGGAGCCAATCGGTTAACCGTGCCGCCACTGTCAAAGACTGCACTTGGTCGCACTGGCGACTCGAACTGATCGCTCTGTTGCAGTTTTGGGAACTCCTTCACTCCCTTCGGAATGCCACGACTGACCGCCAGTGCATGTCAGGTGCTGTCACAACCTTCAGCGCGACATTGCGTCAATTAGAAAAGTAGGTGCGTCGTAGCCCGCTGTCCTGTCAGCAGGCTACCGACGCCACACAAATGCACATAAATCTACACGAGCTGTTTGGAATGGAAAAGAGCCGGTTAACGATAGCTGTCTGGAGTCATGTTTGCGGTGAGATTCCGTTACCACCCTCTCAGTAAAACTGAAGTCGTTTCTACAATGGAATTACGCTGGAGTGTATACCCTGAAATGGAGCTTTGCCACAGGTGAGAGTTCTGTTATACGAAATATTCTTGTTTTTTGACGTGACATACGACATACGACATAAATTTGTAGTCTTGAAGGTTTTATTTTAAAACCCCAGTGCTGCAGTAGATGAGGGTGCAGGCGCGCGCACGGCCAGTTGTCCCGCCGCATAGACGTATGTTAGAGTTTAGGGCGTGTGAATCCTCTGGTGCACTCACCAGAGGCAATCTGTCACGAGACGACGCGATAGCAGTTTGTGCAGGTTGTCGCGTGGACCATAAGTTGTGGTTTTGTTAGATATGTGTTGGCCATTTCATTTCTATGTTCGTTCTGGCTTCAACATATTACGGCAGGCATATTACGGTGTGTTTACTGTGTGGGAAAAAGGGTCGGTTGTGGATTCAGGTGGGTTATTGGCTTTTTGACTGGGTTAAGCCAGGCAAAGCGCTGTCGCACTCGGTGCTGTGTATTGGCTTGTCAGTCAGACGCTTAATTCCCGTTAAAGCCCTCAGCCGCCCTCAAGGAGATAAACACACACACACCACTTAGAGTGAAAGGATCGTTCATTAATCCTAACAGAGGGTGTACTCGGGACAGACAAGCAGTCATATATGCCCATGGCAATGTGTTGAAATTACTTGAGACCACATAGTCTGCTAACATTTTCCGGTGTGTGTCTGTGTATGTGTGTGCTTAGGTGGGAGAGAGAGGGAGAGACAGTAAGTCAGTCCACAGTGGGAGCAGCATTGTCTATTGTATTAAACGACAACCAAGCAATTCCATGCTCTGGAGAGAAAGGGAGAGAGAGAGAGATGTTGTTGAGGAAAACAGCCTGTCGACTCTTCCCTGTTAGATCATTCTTGAGATGATCACATTGATCACATCTCCTTTTTTTTAACTGCATTTTCTTTTGTATGAGTGTCCTCCAAAGACAATTTGTTACTTCAGATTTCTGTGGTCTCTCAAATTGTCTTACTAATTGTGGACACAAAGAAGTAAATTGTGTGTGTGTGTGTGTGTGTAAGTGTGTGGGACATAACTAACTGTCCTCTCTTGTTGATCTTCCCCAGGCTGTGTGTTTATGTGTTGTGAGTGTTATTGCACATCTGATTGTGTGAATGAGTGAGTGTGCCTGGTCGTGTGTGTATGTGAGCGTATGTCAAGCATGGATGAGCAGCCCCAGATGCTGTTCGATGCCTTTGTGCAGGCATCCACCTGCAGGGCAACGCTGTCTGCATTTGAGCAGGTGTGCTTGTTGCTGGGTCTACAACCAGGCCCGCGCCTCTACCACACACTCCGGCCGAGACTGGACTACTGGAGGGTGCGAGGCCTGTGGGCCAGACTGGACAAGAGGGCCACACACACACTCTATCAGAAAGGCTACGCCTGCGCTAACACCACGGTACACACACACACATACACACATGTACACATATACAGTGTATATATATGGGCAATTCCATGCAAGCTGTCACATCTATAACGCTAGCTAACAATATGCCATGGTATTTGTATGATGTGAATAATTATGTGAAAAGTTTTATAAAATTTGTTCTACAACCAAAAAGAGTAAATGCTCAAATTTTTATGCAATCATCATTCACATCATACCATACATACCATGGCATTATGTTTGCGTTATGGATGTGATAGTTTTGCGATATATACACAAACTCTAGGCTATGCTCGTATTAACAGTATGCACACACATACACACACACACACACACACACTACTGGAGGCAATGGTTGCAATAACACAACATTACACACATACATGCATAAGGAAACTAACACCAGACAGGCTATGCAGATGCTAACACTATGGTACACTTGCTTTTTAGCAGAATAGCGTGTCTGTGCCAGTGCTACAGTACACAAACTATACAATACAGTACTGTGTGTGGATACATGTGGAATGTTGAGATTTAAAATAACACCTAAAGAAGTGTTAATACCTATTTATATGGATATGGGTTATATGTAAATGAAAAGGTGGGCATGTCATGTAATGCATGTGCATGTGTGTGTATTCATGCATAATAATACCTGTGCTGTGTGTGTGTGTGTGTGTTTTTGTGTGTGTTTGTAGTGTCTGATCATCGGTGCAGGGCCTTGTGGCCTGCGGACGGCTATTGAGCTAGCATTGTTGGGGGCACGGGTGTTGCTGGTGGAAAAGAGGGACTCGTTCTCGCGGAACAACGTGCTCCACCTGTGGCCCTGCACCATCCATGACCTCCGCAGCCTCGGTGCCAAGAAGTTCTATGGGCAGTTTTGTGCCGGTTCCATTGACCATATCAGTTAGTATCTCTGCATGTGTGTGTGTGTTTTTGTGTGTATGTGTAAATGCGTCGTGTGTTATCAGTAGCCTTAGTGACCATAACAATCACACAAATGTGTGTGTGTGTGTGTGTGCGTGTGTGTGTGTGTGTGTGGGGGGGTTACTATGATGTGACCGGCTGCAGCATCCATGCCATATTTATGCCCAAGTGACTCAAGTTCAAGTCTGCTTTCGTTTTTTTCCTGCACTCTATCTCTCTCTCTCTCTCCCGTTTAGTTAATGTCACTCACTTCACTGTGTTATCTCATTGCAAAAGAGGACAAAGGTCCCCCTTCAGTCTTTTATTTTGTTTGTCTTTTTTCCTGCCATTTTTATCATAAAAGGTATATATAGAAATTATATTCCATTTTTATCAGAGCACAGAGAAATCAGGAGGTAGGGCTTAGAAAAGAAGATAATGAGAGTGCAGAAAGGATCCCCAGAGGAAAAAAGAAAAGAGAGAACTCATGGGGGATGAATGGAGAGAGAAAAGGAGAGAACCAGAGTTGGAAAAAAGAGTGAGTGCTGCAGAAGAGTGAGAAACAGAACGAGAAATGAACGAGAAAAGAAATCAGTGCTTTGATGTGGATGATTAGTGCAAATGTTGCAAAGTTGTTGTGGATTCACACAAATCCATTTATCTGGATGTAGCCAAAGAGTGAGAGTGTTTCCTCTGCAACACCCCCCCCCCCCACACACACACACACACACACCGCTCTCCTGCAGTGTTGGCCGTGTGACACAAGGGAGGCTGTAATAATTAGTTGGCAGGGAGGGTGGATGGGCCAGCTGACTCAGGTGTGTTAGCTCAGATCTCTAGAGTCATAAAACTCTGTAGTGCTTCAGCCAGAGCTTCAGTCAGTAGGCAGTTCTGCACTGAGCAAACGTGAGTCCGTCTGGAAGTGTGGGTCATTCGCATTGCGTAGAGGTGTGTGTGTGTTTATGTGTGTGTGTGTGTGTGTGTGTTAGTCTGTGTGTGTGTAGATATTTTCGATCCTCCAATCATTGATTATGATATTAAATGTTCTCTGGGCCGCCTGTAAGTGCCAGGCCCTTAGAATCATCCTACCCACCCTACCCAGCCCCACCAATCCAGGCCATGCCCCTGTATGTGTGTGTGTGTGTGTGTGTGTGTGTGTGTATATGTGTGTTAGTGTGTTTGAGTGTTTGTAATGTACTACATGCACAGAAATAGGTCAGAGAGAACAAAGTCTTAGAGACGATAATGGAGAGTTATTTGTGACAGTGTGTCTTTGTGTGTGTGTGTGTGTGTGTGTCTGTGTGTCCAAGGCATCAGACAACTGCAGCTGATCCTGCTGAAAGTGGCTCTGCTGCTTGGGGTTGAGGTGCACGTGAATGTGGAGTTCAAAGAACTAAAGGAGCCATCAGAAGAACACCGTGAGAACCCCCACACACACACACATGTGAACACACACACATGCACACACACACATGCACGCACACACACACACACACACACACACACACACACACAGCTATTTGCAAGGTTTTTCATTTCACTGTGTGCAAGTGTGTTTGTGTAAGTGTGTGCATGACGTAGTGTGTTGTTTCAGAGACCGGGTGGAGGGCTGTTTTCAATCCTAAGAACCATCCCGCCGGCCAGATAGATATCGATGTGGTCATTGGAGCTGATGGACGTAGAAACACTTTACCTGGTAACAATATGCAAACACACACACATACACACACACACACACACACACACACACACATACATACACATATTATTAAGGCTCACAAAATTACTTCCTGACCTTCCTGGTGTCTTCCGTTACCTGTGTGTGTGTGTGTGTGTGTGTGTGTGTGTGTGTGTGTGTGTAGGATTCAGAAGGAAGGAGTTTCGTGGGAAGTTGGCCATTGCCATCACTGCAAACTTCATCAACCGGCGCACAAGGGCAGAGGCCCAAGCTCAGGAGATCAGTGGGGTGGCCTTCATATTCAATCAGAGCTTCTTCCAAGAGCTACGTGCACATACAGGTCACCTAACACACACACACACACACACACACACACACTCACACACACACACACACAGCCTACATTCACACAGAGAGAGGTATAAGGACAGAAAATAGCACAAATATTGAGGCTTCAGTGTAAGAGAAGTACTGAAGATATGTGACACATACAGATGAATTGTGTTGCACTACGTGCACACCCACCACACACCAGTTAGTACACCCACCACACACCAGTTAGCACACCCACCTCACACCAGTTAGTACACCCACCTCACACCAGTTAGTACACCCAGCACACACCAGTTAGCACACCCACCTCACACCAGTTAGTACACCCACCACACAACAGTAAGTACACCCACCTCACACTTGTTAGCACACCAACCACACACCAGTTAGTACACCACCACACACTGATTGTAGTCTGGAAATTGTGAGTTTGAATCCCTAAAGGGTTAAGTGCCTTTGCTTTAGGGTAGACTAGCCCTGAAGTAATCGACAAACGCAAGTTGCTTTGGATAAATGCGTCTTCTAAATGCATAAATGTGAATGTAAATGTAAATGTGATATATGCAGCCTATTTATGGATATGCATAGACACACAGACGTATGTTATGGGCACATAAGGACAAGCTCAGCAGATTCCTTGCCACCTTGAAGTAACATTAGTCGTTGGAGATCACTGAGGTATTATTGATTCAATGCTAATAATGGACCGTGTGTAAGAGATCAGCTGAAACTGAGATGCTTCCTTCCTTTTCTCAGGCATCGACCTGGAGAATATCGTCTACTACAAAGACGACACACATTATTTTGTCATGACAGCAAAGAAACAGAGTCTGCTGAACAAAGGAGTCATCTTACGAGTGAGGGACAGGGATTGATCACATATTTATGTGTGTGTGTGTGTGTGTGAGATATGAGGTGAAATATAAATTATTTATTTGTGGGTGTAGGCTGTGCATGTGTGTGTTTTTGAGGTTGTGTGCACAACCGTGTCTATCTCTCTCATGATATGCGTGTGTGTGTGTCTGTGTCCTTCAGGACTACGCAGACACCGAGCAACTGCTCTCCCGTGCAAATGTAGACCAGAATGCTCTGCTTTCTTACGCGCGCGAGGCCGCCGACTTCTCCACTAATCACCAGCTCCCTGTGCTGGACTTTGCCATCAACCACTACGGCCAGCCGGATGTGGCCATGTTTGACTTCACCTGCATGTACGCCTCGGAGAATGCTGCACTCATGCGCCAACGTGGAACACACACCCTGTTACTCACACTTGTGGGAGACAGTCTACTGGAGGTGAGGAGGGATAGATGGATGGATGGATGAAAAGACAGACAGATGATTGAGAGAAGAAGAAAACCAGTAGAGAGAGAGGAGAATAAACATGGTTGTGCTATGATGTGTATACAAAGGGCTTGTTTTAGTGACTGGCCTACGTGTAGTTATAGGCTGTATCCCAATGTCCACTCTAAGCCCTGAACCCTCAAAGACTTCAACCAGTCATGAGGCAGATTCATGCTAGTTAAGTCTTTGACGGTTCAGGGTTTAGGGCTCAGCGGGGACGTTGGGACTCAGTCATTGTGTATGTGAGTGTATTGTCATAGGAGATTGATCGATCAGGAAGTTGTCACATGCTGACTTACCGTTCTTCTACATACTGCACCATTCCTAGAACTTTTTTGTAGTTCTGTAATGAGAAAACTTGCTACTTAAACTTGCTAATTTGACTAAATACTTGCTAATTTTACAAAACAGAGCCATCATTTCAGCAAAAGACTCAAAGTGAGCACACAGTTTATGCAAACAAGCACACATTCTTTTGATACAAGACAACATCTCCCAGCTCCTGTTGTATGCAGTACAGAGCAGGATGCCATTTTGGAAACAGCAATAGCCAACTAGCATAAGCCATGTAGGCTGTTCCTACATACTGGATGTAGTCTAGGAGGAGATAAGGAGAAGACAAATGATTTTGTATTGAAGGAAGTAGAGAGAGAGAGAAATGGTGGTGAAAAGGTAGGGAAAAGTGTGTGTTATGTTTGTTGAGTAATTGTGTGAATGTGTGTTTCAAATGTTTATGTGTTGTCTGTCAGCCTTTCTGGCCAATGGGAACAGGAATTGCTCGTGGTTTCATGGCTGCTATGGATACAGCATGGATGATCCGCAGTTGGGCACAAGGCCACACTCCTCTGGAAGTTCTGGCTGAGAGGTATGAGAACGCACACACACATACACACACACACACATATGTTGAGGACAGGCATGGCATTAAAGGTGTTTTTAAGCATTCAAGCAGAATGTAACACTAAACTAGATCTACAGTAGTTATATCCATGTCTAAAACACTCGAAATCATCTGACTCATATGACTACAAGTTAGTTCAACTGAATATCTTTCATCAAATTGACCAAACCAGGAATATAATCACTCAGTTTATTACTCTCTGACTTCCTCTCTGCCTGTCTGTCTGTTTGTCTGTCTGTCTGTCTGTCTGTCTGTCTGTCTGTCTGTTTTTCCCCTAAATCTATCTTTGTCTCTTCTGCTTTCCTGTCTGTACTTCTACCTGTCGGGGTGCCTGTTTGTCTGTGTGTGTGTCTGCCTGCAGAGAGAGTGTGTATCGTCTGCTGCCCCAGACCACCCCTGAGAACATTAGTAAGAACTATAGCCAGTACACCTTGGACCCACACACACGATACCCCAACATCAACACACGCCTCATCAACCCAGCACAGGTACTTGTCAAACACGCACCCACCCACACACACACACACACACACAAATATCTCTCCTGGCTTAAATTTCTGAATACCAGGAATGCACTTAATCTTATTCTTACTCTCTCCATACTGCACTATTTTATTACACTATTGCACTTTCAAAATGCTGCCAATTTCATGTTAGAAATATGCACTCTTAGTTTTTCATTGTTCTGTAGCTTGAACATTTATCCTCTTTTGTAAGTTGCTTTGGATAAAAGCGTTTGCTAAATGCATACAAGTAAATGTAAATGTACAAATATACGCACACACACACCCACGTCACACCCACGATCTCACAGGTACAAGTCAAACACACACACACACATACACACACAGACACACATACGCACAGTTATATACGAATATATGTGCATAATGTATAAATATGCATGTGAATAAATGTGCCTCCCTTGTACTCACACATTTTGATGATTGTTGAAGTTAATATCTTGTGGTAAATAAATACGGTGGAAATAAGGAGAGAATCACAGGATGATGATGATGATGCAAGGCAAGGCAAGGACAGGCAAGGCAAAGACAGGCAAAACAAGGCAAGGCAAGTGCAGGCAAGGCAAGGGCAGGCAAAACAAGGCAAGGCAAGTGCAGGCAAGGCAAGGACAAGCAAGGCAAGGCAAGGCTATATTTAGATAGCACATTTCATGAAGAACAATTCAAAGTGCTTTGACACCAAATCAATAAATACACAGATGAAGACAGATGGATAAAGGAACCGTATTAAAAGGAAGAACAAATAAATATGATCAGTTAAGAGAAAACATCTGCAAAGAGTTTGGTTTTAAGGCAGAATTTGAGGATTTTGATGGTGATGATGATGATAAAGTGTGTGTGTGGTGTAGGTCTTTCACCTCCTGGACACAGGGGAAGGAGTGTTTCCTTTTCCAGAGAGACTTCACTCTACCCCACAGAAGACCAGGCAAGGTAGGTACACACACACACACATTTATATACAAATAAATGTGCATCAATACATTCATTTTTACACGCATACCACATACAGGCACCTTAATATCAGTGAACATCGGTGAACTGTCATTCATAAATGTCGCTGTCTGTCTGTGTGTGTGTATGTGTGTGTGTGTATAGAGTCTGTGGTCCGATCCAGTGCCTTGCTGAACTGGTGCCAGGAGCAGACACAAGGTTACCGTGGCGTCAATGTGTGTGATTTCACTTTCTCCTGGAGAAGTGGCCTTGCACTGTGTGCCCTTATACACCACAACAGGCCTGACCTCATGTGAGTGTGTGTGTGTGTGCATGTGTGTGTGTGTCTGCATGTGTTTGTGTGTGTGTGTGTGTGTGTGTGTGTGTGAGTGCATGTGTGTGTGTGTGTATTTGTGTTTGTGCAATACACTGCTATGTAACACATGTTTATGAGTTTCACAGTTCATACGTTGACTAATCTGAACATCATCTACTTGGTGCAAACCTATTTTTGCACAGGTATGTGTGAAATGTGAGCAAGAAGAATGTGCATGCATTTGTGTGTGTGTGTGTGTGTCCTGAGACTTACTGTGTAAGCATGTGTGTGCCTTTGCAGTGACTTTGACTCCCTTGATCCAAGAGATGCAGTCAGCAACGGACAGCTGGGACTGGACGTTGCCGAGCGCGAGTTTGGCATCTCTCCAATTATGACAGGCACAGAAATGAGTTTGCTGAATGAGGCCGACTCTCTCAGCATGGTCTTTTACCTGAGTCAGATCCAGCAGCTCCTTAAGGATGCGACTCCCTCTGCTGGTGAGGAGTGAAAATGAAATCACAGAAAGAAATCACATGTGCCTTTACTTTGCTCCTGCATTGTCATTCTCTCTTTATCCGCTCTTTTCACTCTGTCTTTGTCAACCACCCTCTCTCTCCCTCTCTCTCTCTGTCTCTCTCTGTCTCTCTCTCTGTCTCTCTCTCTCTCTCTCTCTCTCTCTCTCTCTCTCTCTCTCTCTCTCTCTCTCTCTCTCTCTCTCTCTCTCTCTCTCTCTCTCTCTCTCTCTCTCTGTCTCTCTCTCTCTCTCTCTCTCTCTCTCTCTCTCTCTCTCTCTCTCTCTCTCTCTCTCTCTCTCTCTCTCTCTCTCTCTCTCTCAGAGGGGACGTCTCAGAGTGGTACTCTCATCTCCTCCATCTCCCTCCTCAACAAACTAGGCCACAGTTTCTCCCGCAAGCGCAATCCCAACCACAAGGTACCACACACATACCCCCACACACACACACAGATGTGTGTGCATGCACACACAAACGTACACACACAAACACACACATATATGCAATATATAAACATAACACTTACATACAGTCACACAACACACACATACAATACACACATCCTTACTTATATACATTACACATACATAGACTGCCACTTGTATGTGTATGCATTCACACATATTCACACCCTCCAAGTATTCACAGTTAAATCTAACTTTGAAGTAATTGTCTATCTATTGTTCTTTATTAGGATAAGACAGAGAAGGAGGAGGAAAGAGGGAAGCGGAGGAAAACGAGTCAGGCAGGCCTGTCTGAAGAGGTGAACCACCCATCAGCCTAATCTGAGCTTTAATTCTTACTCTAATCTTAATCCTAATCTCATCATACCCTAATTGTATTCCAAACCGATCTCCCAGGTTGTTATGATAATACTTGCTAAAACATGAATGTGTCTGGTGAGATGAAATTAACCTAAACTCTGCTGTGAACACACATACATGCTAAGTCTGATGGCAGCGCACTTTGTTTTTTCAAATTTGTGTTTTATAATCCCAAATCCTATCAAATAATCTCTCACACCTAACTTCCCAAATTCCAGTGGAATTAGCTCCCATCTCTAATTCCACTCTGCTTTAAAGCCTGTTGACACACATGTAACGGTATCTACTTTACAATGATAATAGCAAATACAAGTGTTATACACACATATATATATATATATATATATATATATAAAATTTATTATATATATATATATATATATGAGATCACACTAGGTCAGAATCTGTCAAATTGTAGCTATAGCACTCATCAACACGAGGAGAGACTTTCCTTGTCGTTGGTCGTATGTCATCATGTTTATTATTGCTGGTGTCATTGGGCCTTTACACTTTGACGAGTCATTGTTGTGTGAGTGTGTGTGTGTGTGTGTGTGTGTGTGTGTGTGTGTGTGTGTGTGTGTGTGTGTGTGTCATTGCTGGTGTGGTTGGGCCTTTACTCTTTGACAAGTCACTGTGTTACACTGGCAGGAGGATGTGTCAAATGATCACCATGGCAACCAGACCTCAGATGTCACTGGGGTGACGGATGAGGGCTTGTGGCCGGGCGCTGTGGGCAATCAGAGTCGGGTCAGGTCCATGGCCACTCTGCTGCTTGCCAAGTTTGAGGAGAATGCCCCCTCTCCCTCCCCACTATCCAGTTCTCGCAGACAGGTGTGTGTGAGTGTGTCTGTGTGTGTCTGTGTGTGTGCGTGCATGTTTGTATGTGTGTGTGTGTGCGTGCATGTTTGTATGTGTGTGTGCGTGTGTGTGTGTCTGCATGTGTGTGCCTGTGTGTGTGTGTGTGTTTGTGTATGTGCCTGTGTGTGGGTGTGTGTATGCATGTGTATCTGTGCAAGCATATACCCTGCTCACCCAGAACACCTACCTTAATCCTGAAGAGACATGCATAGACTGTCACTTACACATCATATTCACACCCTCAATGCACACACAGTCACATCAAATTAGTATTCCTTATCAGGACATGAAAGAGGAGGAGGAGAACTGAACACTGTTGTGTTATTACTTATGCAAACTCTGTGTTATTACTTATGCAAACTTTCTCCTTAAACTCTGCATTGCATGACTAAGCTAAAACCTTCGGCAGGTCTGGACTGTACAATATGAATCTGCTCTTCCAGTGTCTGTATTGGGTAAGACTTTACTTGAGGGGGAGAGAGTGACATGAGCATGTCATGAACATAAATGACAATTGTTTGTTGTCATTAAGTGTCAGTCAGTTTTTGTAATGTAAAGTTGATACTTTTTGGGATGCGGATGTTACAAAAACCAAAAGACACGTAATGACAGCAGTGATAAATATTAATAAAGTGTCATGTCATGTTTATGACATGTTTATGTCATTCTTATGTCAATACACTCAGGTAATGTGTTATCCTATATAGTAAGACTTCCTCATTGGTCCAAGCTCAAAACTACAGATCTATTGAGATTGATGCTACTAAAATGTTTGTTGTAATACTACAATGGTTATGTATGTGCATAAGACACAATGACACTGATGTGCATAAGACACAAAGAAAATTGATTCCTAGAATTATTCAACAGTGTCTTAATGTAAATTCACAGGTAATGACCATAGCAGCTTTCATAATATGAATCATTACATTTATGCATTTAGCAGACGCTTTTATCCAAAGTGACTTACAATTGATCAACTATCACTTGTTCAGGGCCAGTCTCCCCTAGAGCAACTTAGGGTTAAGTGCCTTGCTCAGGGGCACAACGGTGACAGCTGGGATACAAACCCGCAACTTTTCAGGCTACTTGTAGGCTAGCCAGGTTCCTTAACCACTATGCTACCACCGCCCAATCATAAACCATTGTAATGTAAATACACAATCTTTCAATCAGCCAAGAGAATTAGACATGAAAGCTGTGGTGACAATGACTTCCATGTGTTAAGAGCAGCCCAATGTTTGTGTGTGTGTGTGTGTGTGTGTGTGTGTGTGTATACACTTCTGTATGTGTGTCGATCATGAAAGGGAATGAACTGAGCTTTGTTTATATCTGGATCTGTAATGTGTGCTATCAATGTGTGTGTACTGTATATTTATTGTGTGTGTGTGTGTGTGTGTGTGTGTGTGTGTTTGTGTCTGAATGTGTATTGTGTATTCTTCTGAATCTACATTGTTTTGTGTCCTTCAGCATGTGTACATGCTGTGTTGGTTAGTGTGTGTGTGTGTAGTTATTCCCATATGCTTCTGGTTGGGATTCATGGGATACATGGTGATGTGACTGTGCAAGAGAATGTGTGTGTGTGTGTGTGTGTGTGTGTGTGTGTGTGTGTGTGTGTGTATGTGTGTTTGTGTGTGAAATTTTGTGCAGGCATGAGTGAGAAACAGAGAGAGAGCTTCTGTTTGAGGTTTTCCCTATCTGTGTGTGTGTCTGTGTCTGTGCATGCCGGTGTATGTGTTGACTTGTGTGTGTGAGAGATGCTCCGTGGTTGTGATTTGCTCTGCGGCTCCACTGCCTACCAGAGTGGTTCACTGCCCAACCTGCCAAACCTGGATGGACTGTCCCCGCCCCCGATGGTCTCAGATCCCGCCCCTCTCCCTATACCTCCACCAATCCCTGCTTGGAGACAGGTATTACAAAGCCACGCCCCAAAATAGATGTAGATGGAACAGTTTACTCATAGAAATCATTATATGCAATCTTCCCTTAGCAATCTATGTACTGCATCTGTGGGCTATCTAGCTTTAGTAATACTAGAGTAGAAGACTATATATTAATGGGTATTTGATTATGATTGATGTATTATGAGTACAGGGACATTGCCAGCTATGCTTATAGCAGATAACATGTAAATACTGGATGACTGATTGAGTGTTCTACTAACAACAACTGACCTAACTGTCAGACCTAACTTACTACTACTGACTTTGCTCTCACGGAGAAGTCACTAAGAACTTAACCTAACCTAAGACATACAAAGACTCCCTAACATTAGAATGTCAACTAGCCCCACAGAAACCACTCAACCCTTTTTATTTAGATTCCTTGTGATTCCATCAGATATTTGATGTTGTAATAGATGTTGTAATAAATGTTATTACAGTCCTTTATAACCACTCTGTCCTTCAGAGGAAACGCACTCAGCAGCAGCAGCTCATGAGCATGCGCTACAAAGAGAGACTCAAAGGGCATACTCTGCCCAGCAGGAGTGAGCAGGTACACCAATGTGGTGTGTTGTGGTGTGGATACAACTTTGAATTGTGGGTAGTGTAGTTTAGATATTAAGTAGTGTTGTGCGTAGTGTAGTGTAGGATAACTGATGTGTGGTATGTCATATTGTATTGCTTCCTTGGGGTGATATACACACAACCATAATATAAGGTACTTGAAGGTACGTGGTTTTGTAGGCTGCAGAATTGAATCAACATGAATCAATGTAAACTGCATCACAAATGATCTGTTCTCTGAAATGCAAGGCAGAGGAGGAATGAAACTAAATGCTGTGTGTGTGTGTGTTTGTTAGTATGTGTACATGTGTGTGTGTGTGTTTGTGTGTATATGTACATGTACATGTGTGTGTGTGTGTGTGTGTGTGTGTTTATATGTTTGTATGAGAGTGAAAAAGCAAGGTTGAAAGTCCCTTAGTATTTCTGTTACTGTGTATTTCTAGTACTAGAATTTGGGAGGGGTTGATAGTACAGTATATGTTACAATATGTCTTTATGTGTATGAAGGGTCTTAGGTAAACACTGTATGTATACATCAGTCTTAATATATGTAGAGACATCATAGGAAAATGCTAAAACATGTTATAGGCTATCACTCATTTCCATGAATGTTGAGTTGGTTTGTGTGTGTGTGTGTGTGTGTGTGTGTGTGTGTGTGTGTGTGTGTGTGTGTGTGATTGTCATTTCATCCCTGTCTGTCTCTCCCCTCCACTGCTAGAGGTACATAAAGATGTATACTGGTGATGTGAGCTCATTAGCTCAGCAGATAACCAATCAGCTTCAAAGTCAGGAGGAGCCTAGACCTCCTGTTGCCTCTGAGGGAAAGAAAGTGGTAAGAGGCCAGTTGCGTGTGTGTATATCTGTGTGTGTGTGTGTGTGAGTGTATCAGCCAATGAAATAAGTGTGTGAGGTGTGTATAGGTATGAATGTGTGGCATTTTGTTGTCCTGACAGAAGTGTGTTACAGTGAATGCCAATATGGGGCGTATGTGTGTGCCTGTGTGTGTGTGTGTAAGTATGTGTTTGTGTATGGATAGGTGGGAGAGAGAGCGTGTAGCCATGTCCTTTTATATGTGTTTATATTGGTCTGTGTGAAACTGTCTATGTTTGTGGTCTCTGTGTGTGTGTGTGTCCCTTTGTCTTCTGGTTGACCTTTGCCCTCTGCTCCCCGCAGCCCCCAGGCGGTGTGTGTGCGAGCGACGTGTGTTTTTTCTGTGGCCGGCGCGTCTACGCTCTGGAGCGTCTGAGTGCAGAGGGCAAGTTCTTCCATCGGAGCTGCTTCCAGTGCGCCCTCTGCAGTGCCACCCTCCGTCTGGCATCCTACACCTTCGACCAGACGCAAGGTGAGACGCACACTCACACACATAGACACACACACACACACACACGCACACACGAAAATGACCAAACATTAAAAAATGATAAACCTAATATAATTGCCAACTGTCAACAGAAGGGCATATCAAATTATTAAAGGCAAATCAGTGCACATTGAAAATCAATATCAGATATGGTTTTTGAAGCAGTCAAACGTATGACTTTGATCAAGTTGAGCTTTTGCCCGAAGCTATTGGTGTTAGCGAATGTGTTATTGCATGGGTGGGGTTGTCATAAGATGGTCATCTGTCTGTTCAGTGGGTTTGTTTGATGCTAAAGGGACTGTCATCAAGTCTCACACTGTCCCTCTGTTTAGTTTTGAAGTCACAAGCTCTCTCTCTCCCTTTCTCTTTTTCTCTCTAGCTCCCTCTGTGTGTGTGTGTGTGTGTGTGTGTGTGTGTGTGTGTGTGTGTGTGTGTGTGTGTGTGTGTGTGTGTGTGACTCAGAGAAAGGGAGGAATACTGTTGATGGAGAGAGATGCTTATGTGAGGGAACAATGAGAGCATTGTTCATGAATAGCTAACAGCTAACACAAACAGACAGGGACAGAGAGGGAGAGAGAGAGAGAGAGGGATAGAGAGAGAGAGAGGGAGCTTTGACTCATAGTTGCTAATATTGGTATATATAGGTGCAACTGTTGTGGTTTATTAAAGTTTATTTTTAATCTCTGTCCAGTTTTAATTTACGTGTGGGTGTGTGTGTTTCAGGAAAGTTCTACTGCAAGCAGCACTATGAACAGCGACTAACTGGAATTTACAGGAGAAAATCTTCTGCTGCAACATTCTACACATCTACACAGGTATTTAACACACATACAGACAGACAGACAGACACACACACACACACACACACACATACACACACAGACACATAAACACACATAAACGCACTAAACACACAAACACAGTTCAGTAATGATGATATCATGATGTAAATAGATAAAGGTGTGTGTATGTGTGTGTGTGTGTGTGTCTGTGTGTGTGTGTGTGCATGCAGTATAATGCATATGCCTCACAAATGATGTACCCTTGCTCTGCAGGCTACCTCATCTATCCCCCTCTCTGAGTCCACTCCGTCCATAGCCACAGTCTCAGTGCTTCCGCCGCTCACCCTAACACACACACCTCACACACCCTCCTCACCCCAGACGCAGCGGCAGCCACACACACTCGCTCCACCGCCTCCCTCACACTCGCAGCCAAACACACCTACCTCACCCCTCCCCCCTTTCCCGCTGCATATACACTCGCCAACAACTCCTCACACGCAGACACAAACACACCCACACACACTCACACACACAAACGTCGCTACCCATCCTACCATGCAGGTGAGCTCACAAACAGTACCACACACACACTCGCACACGGTAGCCCTGTCCACAGTGGACACACACACGCCTCTATCAGTCGTGCCTCCACACACACGCGAGACACCAGAGTCTCCACCTTCTCTCAGTGTTTCCACCTTGGCTAAAACAGAGTGCCCAGAGGATAACAACTCCACGTCAACTCCTCACACATGCTCACACACACAGTCCAGCTCACACACACAGTCCAGCTCACACACCCACGATGAAGCACACGCCATGACGCGTGGGCACCTCCCACTCGAGCCCGGCACCCTGCCGCTCCCTCACACACACTCACACACACACACCCCGACCACGCCGGAGCGGATCGAGCTGGAGTACTGCATGCCGCTGCAGCCGCCGCCATCATTGCAGGTGTCACTCACACACAGCCACGCCCACGTGATGCCAGAACGCATCGAGCTGGAGAACTACACGCCGTCACACTCGCACACGCTCAGTCCGGTCAGCCCGCTGCTGGAGGTGCCTGAGGAGACGCTCACCCAGCACAACCTCAGCCAGAGCCAGAGGGAGCTGAGTGGAGAGGAGCCTAGCAGGTCAGACACACACACACACACACACACACACACCACACACACATACACACTATAAAACATACATGCATATGTTTACCTCACTTACATGCACACACACACACACACAGATGGACACTCACACTCACACATACAGCACATGCATACACACACATAAAAACATACACACATGGATAATATCCTGTACATGAATAATATTCTGCATTATACAGTCAATACTGTTCATTTTTACATTCATGCAGAAACTACATGCAAAACACCAGCATTTGCAACCAACCCAGTCTCTCACTTAGTTCTCACAGTTAATAACAGTCTCAAATGTGCACACACACACATGTGTGCACACATATACAAACACACACATGTTTATACACAAGAACATAAAAACACATACTTTCATATAACAAGTACTTGTTATGCACGCTGACAAACGTCTTTTCACATACATTCCACAGGAATCACATGCATATTTGATGACAGACTCTCTTTCTCTTCCTCTCTATCTCACACATAATCCCCCTCTCCCAAACACACACACACACACACTCTTTCTCTCTCTCTCACACACACACACACACACACTCTCTCTCTCTCACACACACACACTCACACTCATATACACACATAAATGCTCTCTATCTCTCATAAACGCATACACACACACACACTAAGTCATCTTCCTCTTTTCCTTTTTCAGCTCAGAGTCAGACTTAGAGGAACTAGAAGACCTTCAGGCAAGAGAGGAGCGTGAGAAAGAGCGAAAGAGGGAGCGAGAGAGAGAGGAAGAGGAGGGAGAGAAACAAACAGACGTCAGGAGAAGGGAAGAGATAGCGAGCGCTGAAGGAGGACAAGAGGAGGAAGAGGAGTGTGAAGCTGAGTCTGAGCAGGAGGGGGAGCAGGAGGATAACTCCACTGACTCCAGTGATGGTAAGCATGTGTGTGTGTGTGTGTGTGTGAGTGTGTTTGTATGCGTGCATGTGTGAGTGCACGTATGTGTGTGTGTCTGTCTGTGTGTGTGTGTGTGTGTGTGTGTGTGTGTGTGTGTGTGTGTGTGTGTGTGTGTGTGTGTCTGTGAAAGACAAAGAAAGACTGTATGAGTTTTAGGCTATAGACATAATGTGGATGCTGATGCTGGTAGCTGAATTCCTTTCTTGTCTTGATGTGAAACTTTGGAACAATAGAAACTGTAATCTTAGACTTCTCTCCTCTTCTTTCTCCTCCTGCTTTTACCTTTCCACCTATCTCCCCTCTTCCTCATCCTATGCCCTTGTGTCATGTCATCGTGTTTGTTTGTTTGCCTGTGATTCCCTGTGTGTGTGTGTGTGTTCAGAGGGTGAATATTCTCCCTGGGACAGGGAGCGTTGGTCAGGGGTGTGGCTAGGTCCTGTTACTGAAGAGGATGAGGCGGGGTTAGTGAAAGGTAGCACCTCCCCCTACCTTGCTGACATCCTGATCCCTTCCCTTTATTTCCCTTCATACACATGAAAGATTCCCTTGTTGTGAGATTTACAGAGCCGTCAATCTGATATCAACTAACTGCTGTGTGTGTGTGTGTGTGTGTGCATTTAGAGCCCAGTGACGTGGAAGATTTTCCAGAACACTATGGATCTCTTGATACACCTGACGTGTCAAGTAAGTCACCAAGAATTAGCCAGTTACCCAGAGTGCACTCTGCTACCAATTTGACCAGCACTGTCACCACGAAATGATCAAAGCCATGGGGTCCTAATTTAACTCTAACTTGGAGTTAAGTGAAGTATTCTGTAGCATTGATCCCAATGCTGAACCAGTTCTGGAACTATACTTGGACCAAGTACTCTTTGTCAACCGAAATTTTCAACCGAAATCAACCGAAAATTGAGACAATTAATCATGTGTTTTAAAAGCCTTTGTAAAATGACACTGTACACCAGCATTAAACAGATGATAGTGAAGTATTGAATGAACACATTTATTTCTTTTATTTGTGTGACAATATTCTTTTGTCTTCTTTCTCTTTCTGTCTATCTCCTGTCCCCTCTCTTTGACTGTCTCCTGTCTTCCTCTTTCTGTCTGTATGTCTGTTTTCTCCATTCGTCTGTCCTCCCAGTTATGAGCGATGCCAGGTTTAGTCTCTCTTCATCATCTACGCTCCTTTGCTCTGCTGCCCTGTCTCAACACACCCGCACACAGCCCTCCTCTCCCACACTCACACAGACCTCCACCCCGCAGCAGTCAGCGCACACACCCACACACACGCCCCCTCACACACCGCCCGAGTCCCAGGAGAGACGCATGGCCCACCGCTCGGAGGTCATCCAGGAGTTCTGGCTGAAGAGCTCGGAGATCCGGAGGCGCCTGGGGGCCGTGCCCCGCGCACACACACACACCGCACACACACACAGGCACACACATTTACACACTCACACGCCCAGCACAGATAGATCAACTCCAGCGAGCGCCGAGCTTGTGTGTGACGGGAGGTATGTGTGTGAGGAGTGTGTGTGCGCAGAGGTGGCTCGAAGGCTTAGCATTATAGAGCAGAATCTGTTAACACCGCCCTGTAGCCCAGCAGTGCATGCTAACAGCAACGCTAACTCCAACTCAAACTCAAACTCCAATGCTAATTCCAACCCAAACCTCTTTGATGGTTCTGACCCTAAACTTGACACAGATTATGACCCAAGCCTTATACCTGACCTGAGCGCTGATCCTAAAGTTGACCTTAATCTTGACCCTGAAACTGACTCGATGCCTTGCTGTAAAGTGGACTTCGACCCGAGCAGTCGCGCTGTTCCGCTCGTGTGCGAGGTCCTGCTGAGTTCGTCTGCACCCGATCAGAGTGTAGACGCCCAGGTGCGCACAAGTGCACACGGTGACCCAGATGTACATGCACGGGTGGCCTCTGATGCCCAGGTAGACTCAGTGAAGCACGCTCAGCAAGTCACACAAACAGACTATGACACAGACACAGACAAACACTCACACTTTCTGTATCCAGACGTTGTGGAGATAGAGGAGACGTATGCGCAGACCTCTCCCTCCAGGTCAAAGGTCACTGAGAACGGCACTGGCGGACACTCCCAACCTGATGCCAAAGAGACAGTGATGCATGCTGGGAGGACCAGGGAGCAGAGGGCAGCCGTGGAAGCGGCCGAGCAGCATCGGCGCCTCGGCCTCTTCTCGCCGCGGAAAACACTCACGCCCGCACACACGCTCCCCTCTTTGGAGAAGCCCAAACAAAAGTCCCTCTGGAAGAGTGTGTTCTCAGGGTACCGCAAGAAGAAAAAGGAGGTTGAGACCCCAGGAGCAGTGGGGGGAGGGGCCAACCAGGAGGCCAATAAGAAGAGACCACAGGTGTTCAGCAGGAATACAGGTGAGGAGGAGAGGAGTCTGGGGGTCAGACGTAAGAAAGAGAACAGGGAGAAAAGCCCAGGTGGAAAAAAGAAAAGCGCACCTTTCAAAAGTATGTTTGTATGCTTAGGGTCCAGAAATGTGCTTTTTAAGTACTTTTGTAGGTACTGAGTGTACTATTTTGGATCAATTTAATGCATTAATAGTATGTTTTAAGTACACTCAAAATATTTGCCCTATTCTTTAAAGACTTAATGCCAACTCAAATACTTTTTTGGGACACTTTAGTTGCATTGTGTAAGCCCTCAAAAATGTATGCTTAAGCAAGTGTACTTTAAGGGAAAGCTTGTGTGTTGTCAGTGTATTGAAAAATGTTTTTGGAAAAAGACAAATAAAGAGCACTTTAAGTGCATGTTTGTAAGTATGTAAGTGCTATTATCATGATTTCTTGTGTTGTATATCTGTGTGTGTGTGTGTGTTTGCATGTCTACAGATTTGCGTTTCAAGAAGAACCTAACTTTCTCTGCTGATTCGTCACTGTCGTGCAGTGATGTGCTTGAGAGATCACCCCTCAGAGTCCAGGTAGATCACACACACACACACACACACACACACACACACACACACACACACACACACGCACACACAAACGCCAACAAAGATTTTATAACAAAAAATCAAAAAAGGTTTCTTCTGCTCATGTTATGTGTGTGTGTGTGTGTATAGCTAAGTTTTGAACCATCCGACATCCAGAAAGACATAATACAGGAGGAAGAGGAGGGGGAGGACGATCAGCCAGGAGATGAGGTGCACACATCTATACACACGTTTACAGGCTTTGTACACACACACACACACACAGTTGGTTGATTGAATATTGATTTTTATGTGTTTGGCATTCAGTTCATTACATTCATTAGTGGCTTTGATAGTCTTACACTTGCTGTCTTGTAGCTGGAACTGTGCTGCTGTTCTGTCCATAGTTGACCTTCTGCAGAGACTGATCATAGTCTGAGAATTAGAGTAGCATAATAGGTTGAGTAAAGGAACTTTATGAGCAAGGCCCTTAACCCTAAGTAGCTCTAGGGGAGACTGGCCCTGATGTAGTTGATAGTTGACAAATGTAAGTCGCTTTGGATAAAAGCATCTGCTAAATGCATAAATGCAAATTTAAACTTCTCTAAACACCAAGTCTTCAGAGATTAAATTCATGTTAATGTGCTGGGTGTCATAGTGGTTAAGGGTTACTTCATTGAATATATACAGTATAATGTGCATGGCTTTGAGTTAAAGGTATATTTTAGTGGGTTTTATAATGGCAAATAAGAGAAGCAAATAACGAACAATGTATGTCAAGACTAGTGAATGATTATATTTAATTTTTAGTCAGCCAGTCAACAGCAAATAGACTATTTGGCTATAGACAGCTATTTAGTCTATAGAGAATAGTATAGCTGTCACTGCAGTAGGTGTGAGGAGGTGTTTAGAATAGCAGTTAAGCCTATTAGAACTCTAACAGTGTTTTTAAGACTAAGACGTTTATTGTTTATTTGTTCATTATTGTTTTTCTCCCCAAGTCTGTTTACATTCCACACGCACTGGCTTTCAAGCGCACATATGCCATTAAGGTATTCCCATATCCCTGCTTTTCCATTGGCTCACCTTTTCCACTTTGTGCTCCTATTGGTCCAGTAAACTCACACTGCACCTTCTTCCCCTCTGCCATTTCTCTCGCCCCCGACAGAGACGCAGCGCTCGACCCCGGCAACCCGCCGCCCAGCAGTCGACACGCGACTCCTCCTGCTCCACCGAGGTGGTGGGGGTGTGGGTGGTGCCGCCTGACCCATCCAGCCTGAGCATGTCCATGGATGTCCTGCAGGAGCTGCAGACCCAGAGGCAGCCACTGTCACACACACAGTCACTGGCCGAGAGCAGCGACCCCAGGCACACACGCAAGGCTCAGAAGGAGGCCCAGAGACATGCCAAACAACAGGAGCTGAAGAGGCTGCACCGCGCACAGGTGTGTGTGTGTGTGTGTGTGTGTGTGTGTGTGTGTGTGTGTGTGAGAGTTTGTGTATGTGTGTGTGAGTTTGTGTATGTGTGTGTGTGTGTGTGAGAGAGAGTTTGTGTGTGTGTGTATGTGTGAGTTTGTGTATGTGTGTGTGTGTATGTGTGTGTGAGTTTGTGTATGTGTGTGTGTATGTGTGTGTGTGTGTGTATGTGTGAGTTTGTGTATGTGTGTGTGTGTATGTGTGTGTGAGTTTGTGTATGTGTGTGTGTATGTGTGTGTGAGTTTGTGTGTGTGTGTGTGTGTGAGAGAGAGTTTGTGTGTGTATGTATGTGTAAGTTTGTGTATGTGTGTGTGTGTATGTATGTGTGTGTGTGTGTGTGAGTTTGTGTATGTGTGTGTGTGAGTTTGTGTATATGTGTGTGTGTGTGTGTGTGTGTGAGAGAGAGAGAGTTTGTGTATGTGTGTGTGTGGATGTGTGTGTGTGTGCTGTCTGCGCGTGCACATAATCTTTGTGTTTATGCATTTGTGTGAGTGTGTGTATTCAGAGTGGGTCAGATGTTATTTATACAGGCATACAATATGTTATGTGTTATGTATATTGTTTGTCTACACATAATTGTGTGTGTGTGCTGTGTGTGTTTCAGATGATTCAACGTCAGCTGGAGCAGGTGGAGGTGAAGCAAAGGCAGTTGGAGGAGATGGGAGTGGCAGTGGAGAAAGCACTAAGGGGGGAAGCAGGTACACATACACAAACACACACAGTCTCACATACATACGCACACACACTCTCTCACATACATAGGCGCACACACACACACTCTCAAATACAAACGCACACTCACACACACAAATCACAAAAGACATACATACATACGCACACACCTACTCGTGCACACACAATTCACAAAAGACCCACACAACCATATACACACACATACACACTTATACTGATACTACACAACTATAAATACACAGAGTATACCCACACACTGATGAAATACCATTTTTACACATACTTTATGGTAACACATTGAAATATAAGTGAAAATGGTGACGCTGTGTCTTTATTTTAGATTACTGGGAAGACTCCACCTCTTCTGCAGTCCTGGACATGCACCTGGGTGGTATGTGGTACTAATTTTCTCTCCTTCTCTTACACACACACACACATACACACACACACACACATCCATTCCCGTGCAGAATATATGACACACCATAGTACAATAGGGTCTAATCTTTGAGTGCATTACATTTTCTACCTTTCAATCGTGCCTGTTGGTGTTTGTATGCATTGTATGTGTGTGTGTGAGTGTGTGTGTGTGAGAGAGAGAGAGAGAGAGAGAGAACTATATGTGTGTATATGTATATGGGTGTTCCTTGTATTCACTGGTGCTTACCTGATTATAACATTAAACCAAAAACTCCTTCTTTCTCCCTCTTTCTTTTATATGCAGTTTATCCAACGCCCGCCCCCCACCTCCCTTTCTTTTTCCATCTGTTCCTCTTTCAACACATGCAGACACACACACACACAGTAATTATAGTCAATTATATCCCGGAGGCAATCAAACTGAGAAAGCTGTCTCTACCCACGATGCACCTCCACCCTGCAGATTTCTCTCCCTGCTGAAGCTGAGTTTGAATTTCATTCCCCATCCTTTCCTCTCCTTCTGTGCATATATTTTCTATGTTCCTACGTGTGTGTGTGTGTGTGTGTGTGTGTGTAGTTTCTCCAAGTTCTCCTCTCAGAAGACCCGCCCCTCCTTGTCCTTGCGCTTCCTCTCAAGGTAATGAGATCATACCCCTTTCCCCTCATTGGCTGCCTTCCTCATTTGTCAACCTTAACACTGACAGTAACATGAGCAGTCTAGGGCAAGTTCAACTGTAGCCCCATTTTACTGACTAAATGAGATCTTTGGCCACCGCGTTGTGCAGCACTTTGCAACAGGGTGCTGAGGTAGTTTTCTTTCATTAGGTGGGTTTGTCAGAGAGTTCATCCTATCAGCATTGATGTATATCAAAAACGTGCCGCATTAAACATAATGAGCACAGTATCTACCTCCAGTTGACTGATAAAAAGTCAAAAAGAAAGTAAACCCCCATATATGCACTTAATCGGCCTTGGATAAAAACAAAAAACAGATCGTAAACCATAACCCTCTCAGCTGTTCCTGCACAAGCAACAAAATGTTCAGCGCACCTTTGTTTGTGTCGAATTAAACATTTTGCTTTGTATCGTGCATCTTGAACTCGACTTAGGTTTAAAGGCATCTGTCTTTCCTTTTCTCTCTTCCAACCTCCTCTGTTTCCTCTCTGTATCCTCTTGAACCACCTCGTCAGTGGCCACTGGAGACCATGAGCACTCTCTCTATGTCTGTCTGGTGTTTTTCCTTTATGTAGTGCAACAGCCTCCCCTCCATCAGCTGGGTATGCCCCCCCACCCCCACTACACTGACACATACTGTGTATGAATATGATGTTTATGAGTTCATGGGCCACTCTGTGTGTGTGTGTGTGTATGTGTGTGTATGTGTAGAGTAGAAGGCAGGCAAAGTGCAGAGTTTCTCAACAAGCAAAGTTCTTCAACTATGCATGAGTTCTTTACTTAGGCCGACTATAGCTACTGTGTTTGAATGAACACTGAGTGGCCACATCTGTTTTTGTGCTTACGCTACTGTAAGTTCTTACACCTGTTACATTAGCAAAATTATGTTGTCTAGTTATTATATTAAGACTGCATTTTGCCCACGGTTCAGATTAGTTAGATTAACTCTCTGGGCATCTACCAGATATAGTCTTTGCCTTCCAGCTACACTTTGCGTTACTTCTGATTTGAGATTGTATCTCTCCATGTATCAGAATAAATACTCACACATCTTATATTAATTCAGTTGTAAATGTCTTTGTCTTTTTGTAAATTATTTTTTTTTAAATGTGTGTGTGTGTGTGTGTGTGTGTGTGTGTGTAGTTTCTGTTGGCTCTCCTCAGAGAAGACGTACTCCTTTCTGTCCTTGTTCTTCCTCTAACGGTAGTGTGACCTCAACTTTGCCTTCTTTTCTCACTGCCTGCTCTCTGGTGACAAAACCTGCATGTTATTTACTTGTCCATCTACCTCTTGCTATACATACATACAAACTCACACACTCAGACACACACACACATGCACACACACACACACAAATTCACATTTGATCTCCCTTCTGTTTCATCACAAGGAAGGGTATGAAGGGTAAATAAGCATCCATATACTATAAATCAATGCATGTACAATCACTGTCTCCCTCTGTGTGTGTGTTTGTGTGTGTGTCCACGTGTGTGTGTGCTATTTGTTTCCACAGCATGGTTTGCTTAGAAATTCACGTCTCACTGTCACTTTATGTATTTTCTCCACATTTCCTTAATCTCTCTCTCCCTCTCTTTCTCTTTTCATATCACTCTCTTTTTCTCTGTCAATTCAGTTAAATTCTATTCAACAAAGCTTTATTGGCATGAATGTCACAATAACATTATTGCCAAAGCCCAATGAAACATATATGTGGGGCGGTGGTAGCATAGCGGTTGAAGAACCTGGCTAGCATGCTAGTAGCCTGGAAATTGTGGGTCTGAATCCCAGCAAGGCACTTAACCCTACGTTTCTATTGAGAAGACTGGTCCTGAACTAATTGATAGTTGACAAATGTTAGTTGCTTTGGATAAAAGCATCTGCTAACTGCACAAATGTTAATGATATGCATATATGGCATACAACAACAACAACAACAACAACAACAACAACAACAACAACAACAACAACAACAGTAGTCTTTTACTCTTTCCATAGTTCTCTTCTCTTCCATGTACCAGTGACTCACACAAAGTTACCTCAAGTGCATGCTGAGGGTGTCCTGCTACCTTGTCTGTCCTCATGTCTCATGCTGATGTCTGTCCTCATGTCTCATGCTGATGTCTGTCCTCATGTCCTCTGTCTGTGTGTTTACCTGCCATAGCCATGGGGGCGAGAGATGACCCCTCTCTGATGCAGCAGTGGTTTAAACTGGTGCAGGAGAAGAATGCTCTGGTGCGCTATGAATCTGAGCTGATGATATTGTAAGTGTAAGACACATACACAGCATACAAACACACACAGACACAGCATACACAGAGGTGTGTGTGTTATCTAGTGTGTGTTCTGTCTCACAGTAATAGTGTGTGTGTGTGTGTTAAGTGCACGAGAGTTGGAGTTGGAGGATCGTCAAAGTCGGCTTCAGCAGGAACTCAGAGAACGAATGGCAGTGGATGGTGAGTACCTTTTATCAGGCCTTACCATTCTAACCTTGAAACTTCACTGCCATTATTTGTCTCTGTCACTCTTCTGTGTCAATATGTCTGTTTCATAGACCATCTGAAGGGTGAGGAGGAACTAGCGGAAGAGAGGAGCATTCTGGGAGAGATGCTGGAGGTGGTGGAGCAGCGGGATTGGCTCGTCTCTCTGCTGGAGGAGCAGCGTCTGAGGGAGAGAGAGGAAGACCGAGACTTGGAGGCCACCATCCTGTCTAAGGGCTTCAGCTTGCACTGGACCTGACACACACACGCACACACACACATTCAGATAAACACACACACACATTCAGATAAACACACACTCACACACAAACACATCCACACAAACACACATATAAAACATACATATCTCACTACTTCTGAACTGAAGACAGAAGGTCTGGACAAGTTATGTCTTCTTGGAATTCAGACTTGTGCATTCAGACTTAGCTGCTATTTGCTCCTTGTGGAGGTGACTGATGCCTTGCTGCCAGATAGTGTTCTCAGTGCATTCAGCTGTTTCCCTGTCTATAAGAAAGAACCAGAAAGCTCTGGAAAAATGTTACAACTACAAGTACAGATTATGCAATTGAAAATGTCTTATGTACATGGTATTGAGTAAAATAAGTGTACTAATAATCATGATTTATTTTCCAAACTAATGGAATAATCAAATTGAGGCATATTGACCTTTGGTGCATTTGTCCTTAAACTTTTTTTTAGTTTTCTTTCTTTTTTGTTTTTGGCCATACTCATCACAAGTAAGACATCATCTTCTACAAATAACCACTTCGGCCTGTACAGACAGTTGTTATGCTAAACTCTCATTCAGTGCAATAGCATTAGACCAACATGGTGATGAAATGTGACTCTCAATACATTTGTCTTACAATGTACATGTAATGTTTATTTTAATAAAACCTTTGCATTGTACCATGATTGTTGTATGTCGGCTAACTTGTAGAAGGGGTTAAGGATGAGTGTCTGAAAAAAAACATGCCTAGGCCTACATGCCTTTGACAAGACTGGGTTTCTCTTCAAAGAACCGTCTTTGATGCGGGGCCTTTCGTTCGCTACAAACACTGGATCCCATCGCCTTTCACCAGTTCCAGCGTTGCCTGTTCTATCTGAGGGATTTCCAGGAACAGTCTCCCCCTCCTCCACCCTAGAGAAACAGTCACGCCTCCCGAAATCAGTTCATCTTTTCCGCAGCTCCGCTATTTCCGTCCTCTTCAGAAGGGTAGGAAAAGCAAAGGGAACAAACAACTGATAGGGATACACTACGTGTACGAAAGACTCTATAAGTCTTTAAAGGAGATGTTGGCTACTGGATACGTTATTTTCTTCAATTAATACTTGGATACGCATGTGTTTTTTTGGTTTTGTTTTTTTGTTCATGAAGACGAACACGACAGATACAAGAAAACTCGCAACTTGTTAAAAGTTGCGCTGAGGATAATCACACTTCGTCAGAAATCACAATTAGCCTACATACGTTCTGGTACAGTAATACACTGTCTTCAGAAAGGTAAGTAAGAGTTATATTTTTTATTTCATACTATCCGTAGTTTTTCTTTAGGCTACTCGTTTCTTTTTTGTTCAACCCATGCATGTTTAGCCTATCTAACTTGTTTCGCGTGGTACGCCTGTACTTTGAGCTAGGCTACTTTATACTTCATTAGTGAGATTTTTAAGAAGTTGATATCTGTTATCAGCCTACCAGTCTAACTGTTTTAAGACCCTGGCACACATAGAATGCGGTTTCTGGTCAAGTATATGCGGTCTGCGTTCCTGTCGAATGATGTGATCTGCAGAAACTTCCGCTACTTTGCCGCATGGAGATTTGTGGACACTGCACATCTCTTAAGGAAAACAGAATGTCAGATTTCTCTGCTTAAAGTGAATGTTCTTTTTCCAAAATAGTTTCGCTGTTATACGCCTTTGAAAAAAACTGAATGGTTGACTCGGGTTTAACTAGGCTTTTCTGTCCATTCAGGTGGATTACGCACGTTGTCAACAAACCTATTCAGTTAAACCTGAACATGTTAGGTTGTGCGCTGTTTTGCTAGGCTACTGCACTGAAGTGTTTACTTTGTTACAATATAGCCCTACATGGATTCCATCAAAATAGCCCCAGAGACCTTCTGTCTTGCCTAGTCTTGTATTAATGATCTGTGTTGGGTTGGTCTAGATGATAGATCTAGATTTAGAGACGTATCTAGGTGACACAAAAGAAAATGTCACTGGCAGTAGTTAAATACTTTAAGGCATTAAGTTTGCACGTTATACACCTGTATGGTTACACACTTTGAACTTTTCATCACACTAACTTTACACTGAAATTCGGAGTTGTTCAAAAGTGTCATGTCAAGGTAGGCTATGAACTCACGTATTTGTTACATAGACAATGTAACATAACCTGTCTTCATGCCTCTAATATGTGTAAACTTGTTTTTGCTTAGGCCAGTGTAAACATCCGTATAGGCCTGATTATTTATTTAATATTTATAGTAATAAAAATATGTATTTATAGTAATAAATATCTTATATATACTCAGTGACTATCTATGAGGAGGCATTGATTGAAATGTATGTTACAGTTTCTGGAAGTATTTTCCTCACGCTTTTTAGATTAAATATTTAAGCATGTCATAATATAGAAACATGTTTGATCTCTGGGGAGCGTTTATGTTTATTTTGTGTGCGTGCGTGTGTGTGTGTGTTTGTGTGTGAGAGAGATAGAGACAACAGTGTCTTACAGCTGCAGGAGTTTCTAATTCTGATTCCACATGTCCTGACCATATATGGGCATCTACCATCTACTCTCTTCATGATCAGATTAAAGATATTAGTCTTATGGTTCTGTTTTACTGGTGTATCTGGGACATAAATACACATAGACATAAGCAAAATGATCACATATCAAATTATCGCATATTCAGTCTATTTAGCGTATTCCTCTGTGTTTGGTGTCATAGGTCAAGTAAGCATGTCAGCAGCAAGAGACTGTGCCAGCTGGATAGTTTGGGTGTGGGAGAGAAGGAGAGAGTAAATGGGGTGTTTCAAAAGCAGAATGTACTGGATGGTGTGTGTGTGTGTTTGTGTGTGTGTGTATGTGTAGGATTTCTGTGCTCGACTGTAAATAAACCAGATATGTTTATTCTCTTTCAAGATGGCACCGGGCTGCTTGTGTTGTGTGAAATACATGATGTTCCTTTTCAACCTGTTGTTTTGGGTGAGTGGACACACGCACACGCACACATGCACACAACTCATAATCGCTAAAAATGGCAGTGACACCAGGCCATCAGGTTTGATGTAAACAAAAGCTGTTTCATGCTGCTTAACTATAGTCATTGTGTTAAGCCTGCCTCCACCTCCACAGTGGTAAAAGCCTGATTTTAGTGGACCCCTCTCTCGGGCAAGCAAAACAGTGCAAATAGGCTTGGTGGAAGGAGCAAGGAGCTGCAAAGCAAAATCAAATCACTTTTAGATAAGGATGGGTTTACCCAGGCTAACCGTAGACCATATTGTACACTGTGCAAACATTATAGCTTGACTTTCACTGTGTAACTACCGTTTATTTGAAAAAAAGCGTTTTCTATCTTCTCGTGTGTGTGTGTGTGTGTGTGTGTGTGTGCAGTTGTGTGGCTGTGGACTGCTGGGCGTGGGTGTGTGGTTATCTGTTGCCCAGGGCAGTTTTGCCACCTTCTCCCCCTCCTTCCCCTCCATCTCTGCTGCCAACCTCATCATCACCTTGGGCACAGTCGTCATGCTAACAGGTTTTCTTGGTTGCCTGGGTGCTGTTAAGGAAAACAAGTGCTTGCTGCTGAGTGTGAGTTTAAATGGATATACCTCTACACACACATGCTCAAACACAGACACACACACAGAGATCCCTGTACAGGATTGTAGCACTCAACTACTCTTGATCTACCTGTTTGCTCATATTGTAATAGTACTCTTCCAAATGAAAGATGTAAATAATACCATCTCTCTCTGTGTGTGTGTGTGTGTGTGTGTTTTCATTTTCAGTTCTTCATTGTTCTGCTGATCATTCTGCTGGTTGAGCTGATACTGCTGGTCCTGTTCTTTTTACACACTGACAAGGTATCAGATATTGAAGCTTTGTGCTGTACATAAACTGTATATGAATCAACTAATGTGTACAGAATGTAATCATATAGCCTAGAAAAGAGAAACACTGCATGGTGTAGTGACTGAATTGAAGATACCTTATGCTGTGTTGAAATGTGTCAGATCAGTGTACACTGTGCACTACTAAGATATCACCAGTATATGTTATAATACTGTTTTGACCTCTGACCTCTGATCTTTGTCCTGAACAGGTGAGTGAGAATGCCAAACAGGACCTGAAAGATGGCCTCCGCCTCTATGACACACAAGACAACGTCGGACTGCGTAATGCCTGGAATATCATCCAGAGAGAGGTATGTGCTGAGTTTGTTTCCTAGGCATGTAATGAATGTAAACAAGCTGAGATTTGCATGGAAAAAAAAAAACATTATTTCTGTGCCGCTTTTTAGGTTTATCATCCCCCATCACTCTGTACGTCATCTGTATTTGTAGATGTATTTTACTGTTTGGTGACTAATGTGTGTGTGTGTGTGTGTGTGTGTGTGTGTGCGTGTGTGTAGTGGCACTGTTGTGGAGTCAGCGGATACACAGACTGGTATGATGCCCTGAAGGAGAGGAGAGTGCCTGACCGCTGCTGCAAGAACCACTACGTGGATTGTGGCCTTAACTCCTCAACGGCCAGTCTGTGGTCTCAGGTGTGTGTGTGTGTGTGTGTGTGTGTTTGTGTGACACACAATGTGTTTGTATGAGTTTGTAAACACAGGGTGATGGTAAAAAGTTTTGATTTTCTGTGTCTCATACACAAAACGATCACTTCACCCAAATACAGCTAAGATTACCTCACTTGGTCCAGAATTTATTCATTGATGAGAAGTTATTCGTTAATGAAAGGTGACTGAATTCAAGCTAAAAAGTAGCCTTAAACAAACCACAAAACTCTATTGGTATCTATTTTACCAAAACATACACACCATATTTATATAATTAAAACGCCTATAATGAAAAATTAGAAATGCAGTCTACTGAAACATCTGAACTACTTTGAAATGTGACATATAAGTTGAGTTGTAATAGTATATATATATATTCACTTTGAATGGGCCTCCCCAACGTTTGGAGGTCAGTTATTTCTGTATAATCACCGCTGCGGGATTATAATGACCGCTGTCAATGGCAACAGGTTTTTTGCTTCAGATTCACATCTGCATATCACTCCGTGAGTTGAAATCATTCACTTATCACAATCACAATTTTTGAAAGTGAAAGGAGATTAGCTGCATTCTAAAGAATCTTTCAAGTTCAGGGTGCGTTGCAAACTATTTGTTTATTTGCGGAAGCCACGAAACAGTAACAGATTAAAAGATGTTTGTGTGAAGAATCTTTTTTACCAGTAGCTGTATAATAAGCGGGATAATGTATTGTCTGCTGGTCATTATAGGAAAATATTTCCCTTCAGGACGAATCAAGAGCCCACCACCTTCAGTGTCGGGGTCCTGTTCATCCTGTCGGGAAATATTTTCCTATAATGTCCAGCACACAATACATTATCCCTTACTTACTTACTTACTTACACTACTTACTTACTTACTTAATACCTCTTTGCATTTCACAGGGTTGCTATGAGAGAGTGGAGGAATGGTTAGATGACAACAAACACCTGCTTGGAACTATTGTCATGGGTGTACTAGTTATACAGGTAAGAACACACACACACACACACACACACACACACACACCACATAACTATGGCCCCCCGACTGACCTCCCTTTCTGTTTGCTTCCTGTTACAGCTGTTGGGACTGGCCTTCTCCATGACACTCTACCAGCAGATCCACCGTGCTGGGAAGAAATATAGTGCCTAGGAATATTACTGACTTTTCCCACCATGAAACTACACCTCCTATGATTCCGCTCTCCGTGGACAATGACAGTTACCTGCCATTTATTGGCATTATAATCATTTGAGTGGACAAGTGGGAGTTCTGCTATTCTAACCAACAAGAAGAACACTTGGATGTGTGTGTGTGTGTGTGTGTGTGTGTGTGTGTGTGTGTGTGAGGGAAAGAAAGAAAGAGAGAAGCTTCATATTCATCACCAGAGACTCTGAAACAGCTTGTTTTGCATGCTGGACCAAAAGTGTTCCCTGAAGTGTTTGTATCATTATGCTGTACAACTTTTTTGTGTTTAAATACAAATAGTGGATTATTTTACTCAACTGTGGTGTGTTGTGGTATATATTGTATTCAGGCCATAGAGTTTATGTTGTAGTATTTTTTAATGCCCAAGGTCTGTGTATACTTGTTGGATAGATATGGCATTTATAAATTACACAGGATAGGTATCATTAACTTTATCAAGGACTGAGTACACGGCAACCTTGAACAACAGGGCTTTGGGTTGACTGACACCAGACTATTGTTTAAGCTTAAAGGAAATATGTGCAGTATTTTTAAGGCAATCCAAAAAAATTACCTTGAAACAGCAACAGCATATGAAGAAATGACCACAATTGATGTGATGCTGATTTGCATTCAAATTCCTGTAATATTCCCTTGCTATATATAAGTATGACTTATACAATTTAGAAGAATATTTTGCACACATAATGCTTTTTTATTTCTTCTTATCTATGAAAACAAAATCTGTCTACATTTAGGGTTAGAGCAAAGTTTATCAGACTACACTCCAATGTTATAATGCAACAAGTAGTTGCACAGCGAGGAAATGACTTGTCTGCTATCACTGCGACTAATCCTGCACTTCAATAGGACTACAGTTATAGTTGCATATTTACATACAATATACAACATACAAGCAGCATTGTTTTTTTTCCAGTAATCCAGTAGCACAAAAACATTCATTACTTTTCTCACAATTCACAGATAGTAAAAAGTAAGATGATCTCTTCGTAAGCCTGTCAGTTAATAAACTTTGTGATGGAATCATTTTAATGGGATTAATCAGTGTGTGTTAGTTTGAAGTCACTGATAGATGCCACAAGTCACTTAAAACTATTATGCCAATGTGAATTAATAGGCCATTTCAAATATAATAGAAAAAAAATAGTTGTGTTTTGGCCTAATACAGCATGAACTCAGTGAACAACATGTTAATGGGGAAAATTGCTTTCTTTTACTTTTCTTCTTTTTTTCAGGCTACCAAGGAGGTGCAAAATGTGGACATAGGCTACTTCGTTGAAAAATAATAATTATTATATCTATCTATCTATATGTGTTGTGTGTGTGTGTGTATTGTCTATAAATTAGGTTCACTCGAGAAAAGAGTCTGCAATGGCTATGTTTTAAGTTGCTTGGGCAGTGTTAGTATTTCAACTATTGTTTGGTTTATGTTTCATGTTTTGTCAATTATTACTGGCCTTTTAGTTTAGTCAGAGATACTTAACCTATAGGAAGACTTTGGTTTAGTTTTAAATTCATACCACCGGAAGTTCGTATGAAGAGCGCATGATCATTTCCGGTTTTTGGGGAAAAGAATTGTTTTCCTCCATCCTGGCATTTGTCTCCATCCTGGTCTCTCCGAAGTGCCCGGACCAAAAACAGGAAGTAAGTACCGAAATCAAACCCTAAAATTCACTTTCAGTTCGGGCACACCGTGCAAAAGTGCCGACCTTCAGAGCCAGCTCTACAAATGTATCTCCGCGGAAACATAAAACACAGATTGTCAGTCGACATCATAGTCACCATGAACCGCAGCAGCCAAACGAACATGGCGTCTCTGTTTTTTTTTTCTCTTCTTACATTTAGCTTTGTAGTGAGCATGTTTAAATACCATGCTATCAGTTAACGTTAACTCTTACAGGTACCGTTTAGGCAGTGTAAGTTATGAATTAATTTGCTAACGTTACATGCAACCATCAAACTAGTCAACCAGTAAAATGCAAATGAGATTTGCTAAAGGTGTAATTACGCAAAAATAGTCCCCCATGCATTTGTTGCACACGCATGTTTGCAACATTACACCCATGAGCTAAGTTAGCCTTTCGGCTAAGTGAATGAGCTGAAGTTGGGCGCTAGTTGTCGCGTTTTTCAGCCTGCTTGTACATTTCTCGTTCGCTTTTATTTTCTGTTTCAATTGATATTAAATAAGAATTTGGCCTCGTCATCGACTGTTGAGGCTGGGCGAATATTGGACTATGTTGCGACTTTCAACCACTTGACACATCCACCTCCCAGGTCGTGTTTCAGACAATAGACTCACAGCTTCTATGAGGCTCTTCTGTGTCGGCTACAGCTGATTCGATCAAACATTGCGTTGTTTGAACCCTGTTACATCAGAATAAAAGACACCACAGCAACAACCACATAATGGCCATTTTTAAAAACTATTCATCTAGCAGTATTAAAAAACATCTTGAGATAGGCTCACGATAATCTCTGCATTCAGCAAACTGGATGTGGTCAATATGAAATAATAAGAACTGTCTGGATATGATTGCCTTTCATTGACTTTTCACAAAAATGCAGCTAACCTGAATTCTGAAATTTGTAACATGGAAGCCAATAATCGATCCAAATATCCTGTGGTATTCCTCTAGAAACCCAGGTCAATTGCTGAATTGTCATCTGCAGGAAATGATATATCAAATATGAATTATTTAGTCAGTGTCACAGCTTACACCTTAACCACTGCAATGACAAAAAATAATAACACTATAATAATGCACTGTATTGTACATTTCAATGGAATGAGTACAGCTTCAGTCAAGCACAGTGAGTGTTTTAGCCTCCTGCTACCAAGGCTGGATGAAGATGAAGATGTAGTGGTTAAGTTGTGTTTGTGTATGTTATGTGTGTGGATTCTGACAGGTTGATTATGAACAGAGGGGAGGATGCATCTGGTACTGTGACTTTGGAATCTGTGAACCCTGTCACCTTGACTCAGGACACGGATGGCAACATCATACTCCACTGTCCTCAGAATGGTCAGCATACATAGCATGACTTTGCAATATGTGCATAACACACACACACACACACACACACACAATATCACACACCAATCAACCAACAACTATTATACTGATCATGTGTGTCTGTGTGGCATATTACGTGAGACCATTCATTAGCTATGAGTTTATGAATGTATGAAGGTGTGAGTGTGTCTGGTGGGGTGAGTACATGATCTAGATGTGCATTTAGATTCATCAACAGAGGCAAATTTTCACGGAGAGCATGTTTCCTTTTAACGATTCCATGTAACCTTCAGTCTCATGAGAGTGAACGCTTGCCTGTGTTTGCAAAATTTGAGTGCAGCTATAACCATGTCCTTGCATTAGTTGCACAGATGATTCCCTTTTTATAGTTTCAGGAGTGTATGTCTGTATGTCTTGTGCAGTGGCACCGTTAGACATTTTGGGCCCTATGACAGAAAATTATTTTGGGCCTCCCAAACATTGATTATAATATTAAAATGTTCTCTAAGGCCCCCTATCAGTGCCAGGCCCTTGGAATCATCCTAACTTCCCCCCCCCCTGGCGGTGCCCCTGGTCTTATGTATGTATTGTCATAGATGCTGCACAATGCCTACATTTTGTATGGGATAATAAAGTATCTATCTATCTTTATATTAATCTATCTATCTATCGATCTTTATATTAATCTATCAGTCTATCTATCTATAACCTCTGAGCTCACCCATTAACCCTCAGGTGATGACGCTGTACTGGAGGCGGGGTCTGAGCAGGTGGCCAAGAGATTGCGACTGTCCAATGAGGAGCCACAAGACACACAAGATGCTCCTGAGTATTCAGTTGTCACCCTCCCTAGTGAGTTTGTGTTATAGTAGACAAGAGCACACACACACACACACTCACAGACACACATCACTGTTGACCTTATTACACGGTTGTGACTTTCATTCCTTGATTTATGTGTAATTTTCCAAAAAGAAAAGAGTAAACAGTAAACATACTAAATATTGTTGACATATTCACTATTCATTTATGTTAGAAGAAATATACTGTGTTTTTGTGTAGTTTCAGAGAGTGATGAAGGATTTGAGGTGACGATGACTGCAACAGAGATGACGGAGGGGGAGATTGATCAGGAAGGAGTGGCCCAGATTCAGGTGCTGGTCTTCCTCATATTTACGTTATACAGTATCTTTAGCTGTGTAAACATATAGAGTATACTGTATACACATTGTTATGTTACTTTTGTTAATATGGATAATGTCTTGTGCATAATGGACTCACAGTTGTTGCAGCTATGCATTTTGGAGAGATTGGAAATCCCCCATTGTGTTATTATAGTAGTATAGTATAGTATAGTATTATAGTGTACACAGGTGTGTGTGTGTGTATGTATGTGTGTGTGTCAGCAGATAGAGCAAGAGAAGGATTCAGTCTCCTATCAGAAATCGGTGTGTGCATTATACATTATCTTTACATGCTATGTAAACACTATGAGCATACACATTGTGAGGTTTCTTTTAACAAACAAGTGTCAAGACCAGAGCGAAACAGCTGCAAAAAAGTGCTTGTGTATTATAGTTCACACAGGTCTAAGTGTGTGTGTGTGTGTGTGTGTGTGTGTGCGCGTGCGCGTCTGCAGATTGTGCAAGAGGAGGATTCGGGCTCCGCTCAGAAATCAGACGTTTCACCTGTGAGTCAGGCCTGGTTTACCACAAAAGAGGACAAAGACACACTTGTCAATAAAGGTACATCAGTGCACACACACACATACACACACACAGATGAACACATTTACAAATATTTCAAAGATGCCCTGACATACATCTGTATGGTATTTCAAATTGTTCTCTGAGGTCTCCAAAGATGTAACTTTAGTTGGGGTGAAAATGGTCCAAGGAGACCTTAATGGCGCTATAACCTATTCAAAAGCCCCTGAGCAAAGTGCCTAGTTTTCCGCCTATGATAATGAGCTGTGCTCTGATTCACTGCTGTTGCATGTCAACGCTGCAAGGCATGTAAAATGAATAGGCTATTTACATTAATTCGCTAATGTCAGAATTGTGAGGAACGAAGAACTAAGTGTTGGAATATTAAATTTCAGAAGAAACGAAGGAAGACATAGACTAAGATAAGCACATCCAACAATTGCTTGGAGACTGTAAACAACGGTTTGCAACGGTAAACTTGTAATATCTAGGGTTTCACACTAGTGTTATGGTACTGTTACAGCCACAGGTTAAATCTTACAAAGCCTGTTGTGTTCGCCAAAGTTGACAAGTCATTCTTTTCAGAAATAATAAGGGACTTCTCCAGAGATTTACTGCAGCCATTTGTCCCTAACCTCCTGTTATTCAGCATACAAAAAATGAGATGTTTCTTCGCTATTATGTTTATTTCATGGATATTCAGTGATCTTGCGTAGCTTGCGTAGTTCGTCGGGCGGACACTAATCAAATACAGGAGAGCATGGATTGGGCGATAACGCAGTGCCATCCGCCAATGGCTCAAGCTTAGTCTATCTTGTGTAAACTTGATCAATTTTTTGAATTGGCCTGATGTCTCTGTTTATTTCTTCCCATTGGCTATTGGAGACAGCGAAGATTTTATTACATGTTCTCATGCACCATATAACTCAAATTCATATAGGCCTATCATATTTCAAAAACATCAGGTACAAATGGTTTTGTGTGGCAGGGCACCTTTAAGACAGATGGCTGGTAGCTCTAGTCATCAAAGTAAATCCCACAGTGCATTAGGTGCTCTAGAAGAAGTAGAAGTAGCCCGTTTACAATAAAGGCTTTTTAATCCTTCCTCATTGTTACGGTTCGGAGTTCCTGTATTTAGCTTTTAGTGATGGACATTTAACAGCACCATCATTACAGACACACACACACACACACACATACAGATGGAACACATTTACAAATATGTCTGGAGTGTCTGTAGACACGCAGACAACGAATTTGTATAGCACCTATAATTAAATCCATAGTGTTCCTCTGAGATGTGGTTTTGGTTTTCCTGACATAGCTAAGCAATGACATTGTTCCAAGGACAAAAAAAATGACCACAAAAGTCAAACAATTTTTAATTTTGTGTGTCAGGTGCTTTGTGTCTTCGTGCTTAGTTGTGCCTGACTCAAGTCATAGTTTGGCCACACACAATCATCTGGTCTTTCTGTTGTTGCAGGGCACAAGTGGAAGCAAGGAATGTGGTCGAAAGAAGAAATAGACATTCTGATGAATAACATTGACAGTTACTTGAAGGTAGGACTCTGTTCTGTCTCACAATCTGCATGTTAAAGTTATGTTTAATGATGGTATGTTTAAGTGTGTGTATGTGTTGTCCAGGGCCGTGGAATCCAGGACCCCACAGAGATAATATTTGAGATGTCTAAAGATGAACGGAAGGATTTCTACCGCAGTATTGCATGGGGTCTGAACCGTCCACTGTTTGCTGTGTACCGCCGCGTGCTGCGCATGTACGACAACAGAAACCATGTTGGCAAGTGAGTAAAACGCACACACACACACTATCACTGTATGAGACTCACTAATGCATTCATCTACACGATGCATCTGCTCATTTGCCTTTGTCATCGGCACTAGAAAATCTATCCCATCTTTCTGTAACAGCACACACACACAGTCACACACACTCTGATGACTTAACTCACTCAGAAATCAGCTGACTCAGCGTTCCCTGTAGAGGATTTAATTTCGTCAATGCACAGATTGCAGAAAGTCACGAGAGATTACTGAGATATGATGATGTAGAGGTTGAACAATTTCTCAGGGAAAGAGGATCTCTTGGCTTTATCTGCAACTTAAACAATCGGTGAGCTTAGACATACCCGCATGGTAAACATGCAGATGGGTTCAGTCTGCTGAAGAAGTCTGCAAAACTAACTTGCATATGTTCATGCTCATGAATGTCTCATTAAAGATTTTGTCTAATTGAACAGGTACACTCCAGAAGAGATTGACAAACTGAAAGAGTAAGTCTAAGTTCCTACTTATCATTCTGTCTGTCTGTCTATTGGTTGGTCTGTCTGTCTTTGTCTCTCTATCTAATACCCAGGGGGCAAAAGGGGTTTTACAGACATGGGCTGTTGTAAGAAGTTGTTTTACAAAAATAAAATCCAGGATGTCCCAGGATCACAATCAGGAGTACACCCCTTTTGAAAAGTAACATTTTAAACAATATGTCCATGAAAACAAAAAAATATTTCCAAACATTTTGCAGACTAAGTTTAATATCACATCTGCGTAACATACAATACAAACGTTTGCTTAATAATATAACTTAGATTACATATTTTTCAGTTTTACTCAAATTATGGGGGAGCAAAAATGAGTACACCCCACTAAAAGCCTCAGGGCAAAGCAAGACTTTAGACTACAAATGACTGATTCAAAGGGGGTGTACTCATTTGTGCTGAGCACTGTATAAACTATAACTTATATATAGCTAGGAATATATTATGGGTTATAGGGTAAAAAAAAGAATTAATAGATATCCCCACAAAAATTCCCCAGCTGATTATTTATAATAAGGCGACATTTTTTGGAATTTTTGAAATATCATGTACAAATATATAAATGAGATATCATACACTTAAATACATGCAATAGTTAAGAAACAACAGTTAACAAATTAAACAGCATAACCTATATATTTTCTAGAAGCCTACACCCTGTATATGTGATTTAGTATGCACTGACTCAAGTCTCATCTCCTTCTGCACCATGGACAATGCATATTCCTCTGTTGTTTGCTTTGTATTGAAATGCATTGATTCTCATTGTACACTCATGTGGCTTTAATAGGTAGTGCATCCCAAAATTGTTAATGTTAACATTCAATTTCATATTCAACATAGCCAGACTTTTCACAAAAGGTTTGTTTGTTTGGTAGAGGTGCACTGTAGGCCTCCCTAGCCCATGGCCTGAAATAAATATCTGTAGGTGCCCCATGACTCATCTACATGTATGTACAAAATTATTTAAAAAAAAACTTGCAACAAAAATAAATATTGTCTTAATGAGAATAATCAGCAGGGGAATTTCTGTGAGCTATCTATTAGTTAAAGGTTTTACCCTATTCACCCATAATATATCCTTAAATAGGCGTACAATAGGGCAGAAAGAGAGTGAAAACACACAAACAGCAACTTGTTATCTGTTATCTTGTTACCCTAGGTTGTGATCCTGAGACATCTTAGATTTCATTTTTCTTATTTCTTAAAAGATGGCTTTGCCCTCTGGGTATAAAGTGACCGACAACGACTACGGTTATATGCAGGTAATATTCCGGTTTTAAACAGACTATTGGCAATATTCAGTTTGCACGTGAGTCATGTAAACTCCTCACGGCGATCGTCATTTTCCAAATTTGGCCGTATTCAGGTTTCTAAAAACCTAAGTAACCCCCCTGGTTTATGCCTGAATTAAACAGAATTCAGGGTCATGTATTCACCTTCATCATTTTTTTGGCATGTTCAATTGACGTGATGCAATCAGTACAAGGCAACTTTGTAGGCTACGTCAGTGACCTAACCAGAATATGCTGATATGTAAATGAGAATATCGTCTTCCATGCATAAACCACATGTAAACAGGTTATTCAGGATCTTGGCCTAACCAGAATAGTAACCTTATTCTGAATTCGCTGTGCATGTAACCCATAGTCATTGTGTCTTTTTACGTACTTGTTTTTTTGTTTACTTTATCTGGCGTGTGTGTGTGTGTGTGTGTCCAGGCTTCGGCAGAAGCATGGTAATGACTGGGCCACCATTGGAGCAGCACTGGGACGGAGCGCATCATCTGTGAAAGACCGTTGTAGACTAATGAAGGACACATGCAACACAGGTGCTGTAATCTTAATACACTATATTTAAAACTGCCTTTCATGACCCTTGACATGTACAGTTCTAGAACACTCCATAACATAATCCAATTGGCACATCTGTTTCACCAACTACACACCAGCACGTCTTTGACACACCCACCCCCACCTCCCCCACCCCCCACTGCAGGTAAATGGACAGAGGAGGAGGAACGTCGTCTGGCTGAGGTGGTGCATGAGCTGACGGGCACAGAGGTGGGCGAGGTGGTGACCCAGGGCGTGTCGTGGGCCTCGGTGGCCGAGCTTGTGGGCACGCGTTCTGAGAAGCAGTGCCGCTCTAAGTGGCTCAACTACCTGAACTGGAAGCAGAGCGGGGGTACAGAGTGGACCAAGGAACACGACCTCTACCTGGTGCGCAGGTGCGTCGCCCGGCTGGAGCAGAGAATCACACCTCCCGTAGAGTAGCTCACACAGCTATGGTGATGCCGCCACACAATGGCCATTTATTTATTTGCGTTTGATTTTGCTGTACCTTTCTTTTTCTCTTTTATTGAGCTAATACTTTATGCAATTTCACTAAATGTCTTACATCAGTATTTCAATGTATGTGACAAATAAACAGCCTTGATCCTTGACCCTTGACTAGAGCAGGGGGTGATGGATCCAGGGTGTACACATACCAAGGGACTAGTGATCAACGATTAAAACCCCAAAAAATGTGTAAACATTCGATGTCGTTCCCAACAGGTCAAAAAAAACAATTGCGTGGGGATTTAATTTTAATGATCTAGTTAGCTAGATAGAGATAGAGTTAGCTGTGTGTTCATCTATTTTGAGGAAGGAGTGCAATTTATGTTTGAAAGTTTACAGGTGACTGAGAGTGAGAAACTGAACCTGGCTTGTGTGTGTGTGTGTGTGTGTGTGCGTGGTGTGTGTGTGTTTGGCAGGATCGCAGAGCTGGGAGCTGAAGATGAAAATGAGATTATCTGGGAGAAGCTGGCAGACGGCTGGAAAAGTGCCCGGTCGCCCCAGTGGCTCCGTAGTAAATGGTGGACAATCAAGAGACAAGTAGCCAATCACAAAGAACTGCCTTTTCCTGGTAAGCCAGTCATGGCCCCTCATACTTACTAAAGAGTCATCAGAACTCAGAGGGCTATTCTACTGCATGTTTTATTTAGTATGTTGCTAGGTTTTGTGTGTTAAAAGACAAATAACATTGTGTGTGTGTGTGTGTCTATCTAGTGCTCTTGAAGGGACTCCAGGAAGTGGCTGAGACTCAGTCCTACAGTAAGGTGCTTCTGGTTGGCTCTCAGGCAGGAAGCTCCTCCCCTCCAGTCACAGCTCTTCAAATACCCCTACAGATCCCTGTCCAGATCACACACGTTTGTGAGTATCACATCTGTGTGTGTGTGTGTGTGTGTTTGTTCTATAGCTATGTATGCCCTTGTGGTAACAGTTATTTAATTAAAGCAATATGTTTCTCTCTCTCTTTCTCTCAGCCAATGAGAGTGGCAGCAGTACTGCAGATGCTGAGACAATCACTCTGAACCAAGGAGCTCTGCAGACATTTGAACTGGTACCAGTAAGTATTTGTTGGGTGAACATGTACATAAGTTCTCTCTCTCTCTCACACACACACACACACACACACACACACACACACACACACGTAGACATACACATACTTAAATACACACCCACACACATCTCTTAGTGCTCAGGTGGAGGAACGGTGTACGCACCTTTACCACCATTTTTCTACCAGCTCTTTTCCTCTTATTTTGTCTCTCTCTCCCTCTCTTTCTGCCTTTCTTTGCATTCTATTTCTTTCCATTCTTCCTGCTTATCTCTGTTCCTCACTCTCTCTCTTTTCCCTTCAGTCGTTTCATCTGCAGCCCACTGGGACCCCAGGCACATATTACATCCAGACGACAGGGGCCAATCAGAATCTCCCGCTCACACTCTCAGCCAATCCCACGGTCACGCTGACTGCGACTGCGTCACCAACTTCTCCTGATCAGATCATCTTACATGGTCTTACTGTGAGTCCATATCTGCATGGGTGCAGTTAGCATCTGCAGAGATACATATTTGAAGAGTTCAGAAGCAAAACCCTCTAAGTCCATTTGCAAAAAAATTGAAGAAATATATTTATAAAATTGCTAGATTTTATTATCAGTCCAAAACCAACTGGATTGTTTTGGCTTTATTTATTTTTATTTTGATAGAGATTACTTGAAAATCATTATAAAAAAACAACGTAATGTTGTAATGTAATGCGTATTTCTGAAAATGGAGGATTTTGCATCTGAACTCTGAACCTCATTCTTACTGTAGATGTGATATTATAACAATTTTGGTATGTATTATATATTATTAGCCTAATGGTCCTTATCTCTAATGTGTATGAGAATGATTTACTGTATGCAAAAGAGTTCAGTCCATTTCTGTGTTTTATACAGCATGTCATGTAGGTCAGACACTGACTCATGCTAATGTTGACTAGTGAGTCCTGGGGTCTGTTTCCCAAAACCATAGTTGCTAAAGATGGAAGAAGTTGCTCATGAAGTTTTTTGGTTGCAATGCAATTGCAAATTGCCAACCAACTTAGTTGCTAACTGGTTAGCAGCTATGCTTTTGGGAAACAGAAAACACACCTGCGCTGTTGACATTTTAGAAGGGAATGTATATAAAATTAATGATTCTGATCATTTTTAATTGTGTGTGCGTGTGCGTTCAGACTGATGGGTTGAATGAGAACGTGTCAGTGCAGATGACCCACCCAGGCGTCATCATTCAGACAGTGACCTCTGACCTCTGTCCCACGGAAACCCTGGAGGGGGAGGGGTTAAAGGAGGAGGGGACAGAAGAAGGGGCGGAACCAACAGACAAACTCCAGAGTTCCGTGGAAGAAGACGATGGCAAGAATGAGAACCTCACCCAAACACTGTGTGCCAAGGTACAGTGATACTGTTCATTAAACAATGAATCATTACATTATCACACCATTGCAGACATTTTGTGTCTCATATATTGTGTTACTTGAAAGCAAGTCTTGGACTTGGACTTTATTTCATCATCAGTTCTGTTTCAGGTTGAGCACTGTGAGCTCCTGCTTAGAAAGTTCCATCGTAATGTCAAAAAAGTGCACTAGTATGAACATTTTGTCTGTTATCATCTGTTGCTGTTCACAGACTCTTGAGTCTCCAGCGGTGGAGACACCTGTGGTGGATTCTGGGATAACTGAGGGGGCGGTCCTTATTGTCCCTTCCCCCAATAGCTTTATCCAAACCAGCGACAACATCGCAGATGACATCAGCACTGATTCCGTCCTCCCTCTGGGGACCCTAACAGGTAATAATGTTATAATCAGTTAATCATATATCATCTCTTTGAGATTAATGGTAAGGTGACTAGTGTTGTTTGTGTGTGTGTTTGGCTATACAGATCCCATTTTACAAAATCAGGAGGAAGGATCTGACTGAAGCCTTTATGGAACCTTCTGGAAGTCACCCACTGTTCTCAGTTCCACAGGCCTTTATGGGTACTGCAGAACTTTGAAATATGAAGGCACTAGATGTGAATATGGACACTAAAATTTTGGGAAAAAAATGTAACTACATTGATCAACATTTAACCCAGCAGACACAAACCATCTTGCACTATGCAGGGACATTAATCATAATGAACGACTCTCAGCCTCCTCATTGGTGCACACACACACACACACACGTTTATTCTTGTACATCTGTACTCCACAGCTCATAGACTGGCCTCAGGCATGGAATACCTCACACACATTGTAGCTACATATATTTTTTTGTCACACACACACAAACCATCAAAAATAGCAAGACTAGTGCAAGGCTAAAAACTGTTTGTTTGTGCATATAATCTAGCAGATTACTGGTCTATTGTTTACTGGTGATGTACAAAGATGTAGGGATGTTTATATATAATGTTCATCAGACATATTTGGTTGAAAAGGTTGTGAGCGTGTCATAATGGAAAGAGAAGCAACAGCGCTCATTAATTCTCCCGTGGATGTGTGTATGAGTGTGATGTGTGTATGAGTCCAGCTTTTCTCTTTGGCATGTGTGTATGTTTATTTATTAAAGCCTCTCAAACGGTGTTTAATTATGGCAGTAACTTCAGTGGTGTGGAAACGTAGCTGAATATATCCCTACATCTATACACCTTTCCATACATTACACCTCACAAGGGGTAGTCTATTGGGTGCACAGTAGGAAGGAAGGATCGTAAAAATGGTATCGCCAGTTCTGAACCAAATCAGAAAAGAGATTCATCAGTGGTGATGGTGTTGAAGTGACATCTTGTCTGATGACTTAAGACTAGGCTTCAGTTCCCTGAGCTATAGCTTGAGGTTAGCTTGTCAAAAGCTGACAGACCAGATTTGACAAGAATACCTTAGCAAAAAACAAACCCTCTGCCTACAGCCAAGTCTGAAATAGTTTTAGACAGAAATATTTAGCAGGCAAGTTATTTGGAAAACAGGGAAGCATGATTGTACACTAGAAATCTATCTGTGAACCTTGATGTTGACTTACATTTCAGTACAACACAGTCAGACATCCAGTGACAGGAAGGTTTCACTTTTTCCATTTATTACCAAAAAAAGAAAATTACATTTTCAATGCCTGAAAAGACAATCATCGCCAAGCCTCCCCTAGTAAGACTTCTGATGTGGTTGTGGTAGAACAATCAGTGTCCTTCTGTGTTAGGCAGCGTTACACCACCTAAGTGCTTTGATTAAGGGAATGTCTAAGGTCATTTCTTTTTGTAAAAGACAAAAACAAACAAAAATAGGCAGTCAAACTAATCTCAGTCTGGAATGTTCATTTGCATACACCTTCATTTTCTATGTGAATATATAAAAAAACATTTTGCTTGACATGATAGGCATGGCTTTTCAAATCAACTATTGTGGCTGTCAGTTGACTTGGTATTTGTCTACAAGCAGCTGAACGTCTCCCACAGAGCTAGTTTATTTTTCAATTGCATAATTAGCTAATGTGCAGTGTGTTCTCATCTATGTGTTACCAAAAAAAAGTCTTTCAGAAGAATTGCCAAAAGGCTAACTGGCCTCCAGAACCCCACATAGAACCCTTTTGTTTTGGCCCCAGTTCTAGATCCCACTCTAGAGTCCTTCTTTGGGGTAAGGTGAGGGTTCTATGGCAGGCGGAATGGAACAGTCCAAGTGCACCGGCGCTACGTGTTTTGGGGAGGGCGAGGTTCATAAGGCAGAACTGGGTTGGCCTCGGCCCACGTCGTGGAAGTAAAGGTTGGCACAGATGCACAGCAGAGCGATTGAGCTCAGCATGTAGTAGATCAGCTTGCGGAACTTGGGCTCCAGGTCTCCCTGCCGGTACCAGAAGATCTGTAAGAATGAAGCAAAGAGGAGCAGCGAGAAAAAACTTAGAAGTCGAGTGGATTAGGAAACAGTAGAACATCCTCTTCTTATCTTATTCTTCCAGTGTTCTGATTCTCCTTTCTTTTTACCTGGGCTGAGTTTCTCAATAATGATGGGTCAAGCGCTTGCACATGGTCTCCACAAAAGTTAATTGTTTTTTTTGTTTGTATGTTTTTACTATCATGTTTCAGAAATGCTGCAGCTTGCACATAAATCTGTAACTGTATTCCCAATGTTCTTGCGCAACTGATTTTGGGAAGTAGTACTAAAAGTCCAAGATGTTTGTAATAGGGACTTTAAGAACTACCCAGGCTTATGCTTTCAGGAAACATGCCCTTGATCAATACTGCTCTAGGAAGCAAATTCCTTTGATAAGGCTGATTATAAGGACAGTGTGGTGTAACCTCCAAGAACCAGGGGCGTCACTAGAATTTATGACAGAAAATAATTGAATATAATATTAAAATGTTCTCTGGGGGCCCCTGTCAGTGCTCATCATCCTAAAGCCCCCTTCCTCTCTCGAGTTGAGCTCTATACCAACTCATGAATCAGCACTGTTTCTTTTCTTGAGTGTGCCTATTTATAGCCATGTCTGTTGAGGGGTAGACATGATTATATATAATTATTGGGGGTACCCCAATCTTAATAAAAATTGGCCCAGATGGTCTTCAGGCCATTCCCCATAATGTCTACTTATGGCTGTTTTGACAAAGTATTTACCCCTCACAGCTTATAGGAAGTGAGGTCATACCTCAGGAATGCTTTGACGTACCAACTTCAAACTTGGTACATGGACTTGGGCCCACATCTTACTTAAGATGGTGGCCTTTGACCTCTGGGGGGCACTATAATTTGTGAAAATTTCTCGATCTCAACAACGTTTTAAAACCAAATTTGGTACATGGACTCATGACCCAATTCTGAGGACATACACAAATCTGAGTACCACTGAGGACGCTACCATTGTTGCTAGAGCCCCGCATTGATGCTTGCATTATTATTATTATTATTATTATTATTATTATTATTATTATTAATAAAACTCACTCACCAGCACCAGGACGGATGCACACAGCAGCAGAACGCATACTGCAAAGAAGATGTTGATCGGCTTGGGAGGTAGGGGGACCACAAAGGAGCTGATTACTGTAATCTGCAGTCAGAAGTGAGATGTGGACAAGGCACATACATTCACAACTGTTGTCTTTATATAGGTTTATGATATTATGCTGCTTTTGTCATATAGTCTGTTATAATTAAAGCTGACATAACACACAAGTGTGTTTGTACTTACTAACACGAGTAGTGTTGTAAGCACGCCAACAACTAAATTGATGATTCGATCCTGGAAGGAAACAAAGAGGTTTGACTGGATTAGATACAGCATTTACTCAGTCATGTCCTGCTAATGTGCCTAATCACATCCTTCCTACTGCAGTAGTATGCAGCTTTTTTCAGTAGCAATTCTTCTTTGTTTGAACACTCTGCAGTCATGGCCAAAAAATGTAGCACTTTTTACAAAACAAACTTTTGGCTACAACTGTAATTTGGTTTTGGTTATTTGGTTATTTGACGTGTAGAGAGTACATGTACTAATTGACATGTACATACAAATATCGTAAAAAATATCGTAAGCATTCTTTCTATCCTACCCTCTATCAAACTAAATCGATGTGACTTGCCTATGTGTGTAATCCATATCATATTGGACCCTGAACCCTGAAGTCTTTGGTGTAAATGAGCAGCAACAGATTCAGTATGCTGTCTGTGGAAAAAGTCTGTGTGTGTGTGTGTGTGTCACCATATAGGTATCCAGCTGCCTACCCTGGCAGAGGTTTCTCCAAAAAGAGGCCTGTTGTCCAGGCCACTGGTGCCATAGGTCCGAGTGGTGAAGTCGTCCATGCCTGGGGCCTCCCCTGCCCCCAAGACCCCCTCCACAGGCTCCGCTCTCTGGTTCGTTTCTCAGCAGCTACAGTGCCCCCTACAGAGTGGAGGCCAGCACTGCATGCTAGCAGCTCCCACAGGAGCTTAACAGCAGCACATGCCCTGGTAGGGGTTCTCTAAGAAGCCAAGACGACAAAAAACTAAATTAAATTACAGAAAACAGGGCCTGCAATGCACCAACACTGACTGACAGTAAATTCAGTTAATTAGCGTCACTTTATTTAACGTTTCATACAAAACATTTATTGGCAATTTACCTGCTCAACAACCATGTACATCAAATGTCTATTTTATGATGGCTTTACTAATCCCCAGAACATTTGCTGAGACATCACTGTCTAATCTAACATCATTGGATAAAATGTGTAATGTTTGCTAATGGAAGCACCAAATTTTCTGGAGTGCACTCTGAAACAACGCTCAAATCAACATAAGTTAAGGCTTAACTCGAGTTAAGGCTTAAAGCCTTGGAAATTGACCAAGAAGGCAGAGCTCAGCTGCTGTGAGTAATGCTGGCCTTGACATGAAAGTGTTGTTACTATACACTGTAACAACACCAGTACATAAGGTTCAGTGGCTCATAAATGCAAAATATATGCAAAAGCATTCTGCTGTATTTATGTCCAGAAATGCTATCTATTTCTATATATATATATGCATTTTCACTCTTTATCCAGTACAGATGGTAATGCTTCCTCTAATAGGGGACAGATAAAGGGAACTAGAAAAATAGAGGGATGTATGTTATATGTCTGAGGCTGTGTATGTCGGAAATGTTGTTCATGTTGCTGTGTATGTTTGGGATGCTACATCCTATCAAAGATATATCTGCTGCTTGGAATATGAAGTGACGTGTGAAAAAGTATAACAATAAAGACTCTATTTATTTGTCTTATTCGAGTCCATTTGTGGTCACAAGAGCCTTTGCTACATTCATCTGGCCCTTACATAAACCGCACATTTAAGAGAGAAGACAACTGAGAAGTATGGGCATCCATCCAACTGCCAAGCAGCAACATCTAGGTTACATCTTCATTGGTTTGCCACAGAGTCAACACAAACGAACCTAGTGTTACAGCTTGTGAAACATGGCAAACGACAAAGCAAAGGTGATTTTGAATCATATATGGAGTTGCCCATATGTCCACCCATGATCGTTCTAAAAATAAATACCATGGCCAAAACGATCCGACATGAAATTACTACTCATCAGTCTCTGCCTATAGCGTATGACCAGTGTTACTGCTCATTATAACACTACTAGCAAAAACCACAAATCTAGCTTTGGTTGGGGACCCAGGATTATTACAAAAGCTCCGCTTTTACCCTCTCTGCTATTACTGTAGAAATGGGGGCTTCAGATCTGCTTTGTCTGTATGCAACTCACCTGTCAGTCCAGGGCTTATCCTCATTTCAATTGTTTCTGCAGCATTTAAACGTGATAGGCTAACGTCACATTACCCTTCAGATCAGCATTTCGTCTAGAGAGGAAAGAAAAATAATTCTGACATTTATTAAGCGCTTAATCAGCTGACATTTATGTCGTTCTACTTGAAGTTCTATCTGTTCTATCTATCTGGTGCTCTTGCTTCAAGGTTAACACTGTGACAGTATTGAGCACAGAATTATATACCTATAGATAATACAATATCTAAGGTACTGACAGCTGCGGTTTGACACACTTGAACAGTTCAGTTAGCTCACGTTAGATATGCTACATATAGCTAATCGTTATCTCTAACCAAAGTAGTTTGCCATGATCTGGAAAATAACACTGCATTCCATATTAGCTTAGAATGATTTAGAGCATTTAACTAACTGACCTGAAGGATAACAACGTGCTATTCACTAAGATAGTACGAATCAGCTGACAAAAAATGACAACACAGCTAGCTGACATTGGCTAATGTTAGCAGACTCCAGCTGTGTTTCCAAACATTTTCTGCTGCTGATTTAAACTCCAAAATAGCCCTTCACCTAACAAATTCGGGCTTTACAGACTTAACGTTAATGTAAATAGGCATCCTTACTAACATTACACCACAGCAATACGTACACTAAGACAAATCTTAAACTTTGTGTTGAGGTTACACCAGAGTCCGTTTACACCAGAGTTACTAGCTTTCACACCAAACACCAAAATAAGCACGTTTAACGTTGACTGCGAATCATCTCATTATGATTTCAAAGAATGACCAAGAGCTTCCCTCACCTTGAAACAACTGTGTACTCAATAAGTTAAACTATCACAGTCAGTCTTGTTGTGTGCCAAATGGGTACTTCAGCTTGTTATCGATAGCTGGCCTGCTACGAACTTCTGCATCAGCTAAACGAGCCTTGCGTGTGGGCAGGAAAATTAAAGGGATGGAGTGCGTTGCATATTAAAGGAAATGTCTGCAGGATAATGTCGACCCAATAAAAATAGTTAGTTGCTTTTCCACTGATGAGGCAGTCATCTGTCAAAAGTTTCTGCTGTTTTTGCATATTCCTTCCCAAGTACAATCATAGAGTGCAGTACATTTTTCCCGTTACTTTTTCAGTATAATGCAGGATTATATTTTACAATCTATGCCTATAAATATCAAGTGTTAAAGAAACAAGTTACATGTTTGAAAATGTAGCCTTGCAGTGGCATACGATCTCAAGCCTCAACGAATGTAGTTTCTTATATGGCTCTGCAAGGTTCTGCAACATACCAGAGCCCTGCCACCTACAACTATGTAGTGCCACCCTGTGGCCAAAGGGTGTCATATCAGGTGTGTGAGTACCTCGTGAAATTTGCAACCCTCAATTTTGGTAAGTTTCGGCGCATTGGTTTTTGTCAGCCTGTCACTTCTTCTTACAAAGATTATAGAGAGAAGAGAAGTAAATTGAAGTCAGCTGAAGAGATCTGCTGCTTGTACCCCGAACAACAATTCATCTGTGCACTACTGAATGTTTTATACCTGTAATCCAGTACATGCCCATGGGATTTTTTCCCCCTGAGCTGCATGTTGTTTAATAAACATTATGCCTAAAATTAATAGTTCTCATATAAATGTCAATAATAATTAGAGACAAACAGCAAATGTGTCTAAACCTCCCATTTTTATTTGATTTGCATATGACTAAAAGTAGACCTATGCCCTCACGCAGGTGTGTGGATACGCCTAAATACAAATCGTGTGGCGTAATAATACCGTACAATAATAATAACGGGAGCGTATAATAACAATTAACAACAACAATGATGATGAACAACAATATTATCATTATTAGTAGTATTATTGTTAATAATAATAATAATCATCATCATCATAATAATACATTCTTTATTGGTTCAATAAAAAATTATAAAATTTATATGTGGCTAGTCTGTCATCATAATCATGTACTCTGGGGTACCCAGAAAAAACTTATGACAGTGAGTAGTCCTAGGCTTCATGCACATGCAGCATTGGCCCTATTAATGTAGGTGGAATTGACTTTGTTAAGGACGATGGAATTGAGCCATAATGTTTGAAACAAGACAGTAATAAATGCCTAAAGAAAAAAATCACAATACATTTAAAAATGCTAATTAATCCAAATTATATTCAACCATGTATTGGCAGGCTGAAGAAGTTGTTTCTCTAAGCATGACAGCTTTTGCCGGTTAAACAAAACAGTATACGTTAATGATGTTAAATGAAGTGCAAATTTATTCTGGGACTCAAAAAGTTTAAGATTTAGAATTCATTTTTAAAAGAACGGCAAGAACAGAGAACAGCTGAAGAAAACAGAAGGAAACATGGTGGAAGAGAAAACAGAAGTAAATAGAAGTGCTGCCAGCGGCCTTGCGCTGTTCAGTATGCGTAAACTTTCACTTTGTGCACTTCTTTGTCTTCACACTCGCGTTTCTTGTTGTAATAATAGAAGGTGTTATCCCTCCTTTGAAGCTTTTTCACATAGCCTGTCTCTGGCCATCGATCCACCTGTTAGCAGCCAGTAACAAAAAATATAGACCTTCTTAGCATTTAAATTCTTGCACATGTTCATGCACAAGACTTTTAAGCCTGTAAGACTGAAAAACCCAAACTGTAGGACAAAAACAGCAATCAATGCAATTTCAAATGTACGAATCACAGTAGTTACCTACTTTCCTCACTATGTAGCTTATAATAGCTGTAGAACTGTAAACTGTAACATAAATTCTATTTACCAGTTCCACCTGTTTGACTTGTCGATACTCCCTCTCATCCCGATAGCCTGCCTGCTGGAACCTGTACAGATTCTCGATCTCGTCGGTCCATTGCCTCGCCCGACTCATGGACTTGGGCTTGCAATTACCATCAAGCAGCGCTGCACAGGACATTTTTGAGAGGGATGGGATCCTTGCATAAACAAACATAAACAAAAACGTAAAGAAACGTTTTTGATTTAATGGCCTGTTTATCTATTGGCCTGGGAATGACCGTGTAAAGTAAAACAGTACAAAAGTTATCCAGTTTTCGTGCATGTCCTGTTAGCTACATTTCGAAGTAGTGGAGAGTATACGATTAACGTTATGGGTTTCTAGGGTAAGTGGAGCGATTATAAGTGACAATCGATACCACGTAGTCGCAAGAGACCACCATTGCTAACCTATCACCACAGAATCACGAAAACAGTTTAAAATGCGTTTCCAAACTTACAGTTGTCACAGCCACTCGCACCTGGACTTCCTGCGGTTTCCTAGCAACATCTAACGCCACGCGCCACGACGTGCTTTTCTTACCCAGGATTCCCTGCGGGTCTATTTTTATTTCATGAGAGGTTACTTGAGTTCAACCAGGTTACCATCTGTGCAAATCCTAATGCCGTTGAATAAACTTTCTACCATTGTCAGTGAATTGTAACATATCACTTTGGTCATTGAGGCAGAAACCAGGCTGCAATGCTACAGAAATGAGGAAATTGCTTAAACTTATCAGGCCTAAGGGTTTTAATCAAAAGAGAGCATTTGTATAAAGACGTACTTTGCATGCATACCTGCAAAGATTTTAGCTACAACTTCAGGTACAGACATCATTATGTTAACTCACCACTACCCACATTCCAGATAGTCGAGGTGAGCCTCTGGTTCCAGTCCGTGCTTGAATGTCTCATTTTCTTCTGTGGCTGGCAAGGAAAGCAGGCATACCATCCTCTGAGTTGCGCATGTTGTCGGGTGAAATAAGGCACTGAGATAAGGTTAGGTTGAAATCGCTGCCAAAAGTGGAGCATTCAGAAGAGAAGTCAATCAACAAAAGTTGGCTGGACAAGTGTAACTGGGATGAAACTTATTTTATATTTTGAGAGAATAATATTCACCAGATTTCTTATTATATGCTGTTGGCCTAGGTTTAGGATATTTCTCGGACAGATGGACACATTTAAGGGGGCAGCATACGCAGCATAAGCCTTTCTGTCTGAAAATGGATGTTAAAACAACTTCCTTTTGCATTAATTTCATTTACATGGTTCAGAAGCAAGATAGTCTGAAAAATTATGGCCACGTGGAAAGTAGCCTGTAATAATGGTGTCAAGCATTGTTATTACCCATGTGTTAATATAGGCTAATAGAACCCAGCTTATCAGAATGGCGGAACAGGGTTACTTCATGACCATTGTGTTCTATCTTGCTCCGCTCTAGAATCTTTGTATTACATGTAGCAGACATGTCCATGCTCAGCATCCCAGAAACAAAAGTAGTGTGTGACCGATGTGGAGATGGATACAGACTTATATTACAGGCAAATATTACGTCTTCAAGCAAGCATGAATAATGGACTAAGATAAGGTCGGTGTGCGTGCTTTGTGTGTAACTGGGAGTTAAACGATCATTCAACTTCAAATCATGAAAGCTGTTTTGAGGTTACTGTCACTTGTTAATTGCCATTGCTTAGCTGCTGCCTGTTTTTCTATGTTTGAAAAGCTTAATTTAACATGACATATTGTCAACAACACGAGATGAATGTAAATGTTAACGACTAGTAAAATTCGTCTTCAGTGGTGGGATACTGTAAACAAACCAGATAGTTAGTGTACATTATTTCAGTATGAGCCCGTTACATGACCATATCACTTAACAACATTTGGGGTTTGTAGATTATTTGAATTAGTGAATTTAAAAATAGATATAATTTGTGTCTACTATCGGTCTTTGTCATAGAGAACAATGTTAATCAAACACCGGCAAAGGGGCGAGGTGCTAAAAGACTGCTCTGTATGACGTGGCCAGTCTTACGTATACAGTGGCAATGGGTGTATAGTGGCTGTGTGGGTGTAATGTTACCATATAGCAGACACGCCCAGGAAAAGTTAAGTTGACCACATTGCTTTTTAAGAGCAACCATTCCACTTCTGATTCATTTGTCAGACTAGATTGTATGATGGATAGAGCAGTAGGCCTAGAGGGTCTCTCTGCACTTCTTGGAGTCTCAGTTACTCCTCTATCTGATGGTGATTCTAGATGTGGCCCTGTCCTGACTGTGGAGACCTTTCTGTCTGCTGTTTGGTTTCGGATTTGATGTACAAGTTCTTAGACCCTGTCTCAGCCCTGGTGAAGTGTTTAACACCATTTGTTATCTCTGACTCTCCAGCAACACCAGAGAAAGAGCACAGTACCAACTCAGCTATCCGAAAAGAGTTGTTCATCGACAAAAAGGAATGATTTGACCCAAAATATGACTATGACTTCACTAACTAAGAAGGAGATTATGACCAGTGCCATTCGCTCAAAGAAGTTCAAGGTGGTTGAAGAGTTGTTGGTAGCCCTATCACTGTGCCTAACCTTTTTGTTGAAATTGCCCTGCTTCCCAAAGTGTGAAAATAGGCAGGTTATTTTTTTCCAGACATTCCAGAATTCTTTTTAATTCCAGATTTCTTTCACTTAACATGTCATTGTTATCATTCTCTGCCCCTTATCTACCGCTACTCTCATTTCTACTGCAGCTGTTGCTGTAGGCCTCCTGTATGCTGTGGAAACTTGAACAGTTTGTTTTCCTGTATGTTCCTTTTCAAAGATTTAATTTGCTGAATTTATAGAGCTTGTCACGTTCGCTAAAGCTCAAGACAGAAACCCAAATGCAGATTGGCACGGTTTATTTCAAAAGAACAAAAACTATACAAAAGCAGTATGCGGAGGAAGTAAGCTCAGGAGATCTTGGAAATTTCATGGTGGCAGAAACAGGTAAACAGGTATCAAAAGAGCAGGGGTTCGGGAAACAAAAGAAACTCACAAGAATTCCAGAGGCAGACATGAGAAAACGAGAACGGGGAAAAAACACGAAAACAGAACTCACGGGTAGGTAAGCAGAGTAGATACAACCTAACAACAAATGGGGAACGAGGTCGGGTGATCAGACAAAGGACAGAGAAAAGACTGGGGTTTATATAGGGAACAGGAGCACCAGGACAAACAGGAGACAGATGAAACTCATTATGGGGAAAACAGAATCATGAGTAGCAGGTGTAGAGCAGGGGAGGAGAAAGGGGCAGGGCAGGCAACAGAACAGAAGCACATGGGGAATGAAAACAAAACACAGAGGTTGCAGTTCATTGATAGTCCAGTGGGGGGGCCAAGGTATCAGGAAGCAGGACCATGACAGTACTCCCCCTCTAACGGACGCCTCATGGCGTCCTTTTGACTGAGGCGGGGCGCTGGTGGCGAGTCGGGAACCGTGGCAGAAGAGCAGGTGAGAGTTGCAGGCAGGCGACGAGTCGGGAGGCGGGGCAGGAGTGAAGAGCGTTGGTCGGGACTGAAGCACGGGTCGGAGTCCAGAACGGCCGAGTAGAGCGTAGGTCATAGGCAGGCAAAGGGGTCGTACCAGGGACGGAGGAGCAGAGCCGTAGCTCAGCGGCAGTCCAGGTTGGGCAACGGGCAGACGATCTCTCCGGAGACCGAGACAAACAGAAACAGACAGGGAATGAGGCAGGGAGGCATGGAACGGCCTGGAAACCGGTGCAAGGAACAGGTCACAGGCGGCCAGGTTCGGGGACAGGCAGGCAATCCTACAGGAGACAGAGAACAAAGCAGAAACAAGGCGGGAGACAAAGACAGACAGGACAGGGTGGTGACAGAGCTGACAATTCTTCATAGCCTGGAAGTGTTTGTTTTTTGATATAGAACTGCCTACAACTACATTTAGGTTACTCACTGTCAATAATAACATAGAGGACCAAAAGACATTTAAATTGAGGGTACATGTCACGGTGTCTCTCCGAATCTTTGGGTTCTTCGGGATTTTTTTCCGTCTAGTCTTCGCGGTTTCACTTACCTCATTATTAGTTTCACCCCACCAGTCTGCTCCCCGCTCCGTTCGCGTCACCTTAGTAATTACCCTCACCTGCCTGCCTCGTTTCCCGATCACCGTGATTTTCCATCTCTCATTCACTTCCTTGTTTTGTTCCGTCACTAGTCCATTCTCCTCTTTCCCCATTATCTCCCTCACCTGCACTCCCCAATTATCTCTGCATTACACTCGCTCTGTTGGTTACGTTTTTACTATTTATACACGCCCCTTTCATTCACTCTTTGTCAGTCCGTCTGCGAACCACTTATCTGGCAAGCGTTTAGACTCTGGCTCTGTGTTTCTGCTTTCAACTGGAATTTCGCCCCTTTGTTTTCCCACCTTTCTGTTATCTGTTTTTACGTGAGTTTTTTGGTTTCCCTGTCGGTCTCCCAGCTCGTTTGTCTCCTGTGTTTTGCCGGTCTGTTTTCTCTTCCCCTGCCTTCAGTTCTCCTGTCTCCTGCTCCCCTCATCTCTACGGCTACTCCCTGGATCGCGACTCCTGCCTGTCCCCCGACTCTGCTCTGCTCTGCCGCTTCCTGGTCACCGACTCCTGCCTGTCCCCCGACTCTGCTCTGCTCTGCCGCTTCCTGGTCACCGACTCCTGCCTGTCCCCCGACTCTGCTCTGCTCTGCTGCCCCCTGGTCTCGACTTCTGCCTGTCCCTCGACTCTGCCCTTTCCGAACGGCGCGTCAACCTACCCTGCGCGTCTCTGCTGCAGCCGCCTGGTCGCATCGAGGCGCTCCGGTGCCTCAGTCTACCTCCTGGGACTCCCCGGCTCCAGTACTCCGCGCTCGGGCGAGCGTCTCCCCGGACACCAGTCCGCCCCTCTCGGGGCGCTTTGCCTTTTCCCCCTTTTCCCCTAATCCTCAATAAACTTGTGTCTGAGAACGAACGCTATTGGGTCTGCCTTCTGTCTGTCCGGTTTTCTGACAGAACGGACTGACCAAACATGGACCCAGCGGACATTCCCATGGACCAGTCTCCCGAATCCCCCTCTCCTTTACAGCGTCTGGAGAATTCGGAGAGGGAATTAGGACGTGTTTCCACTGATGTGGCCTCCCTGATGGACACTACGGACCACATCCGACAACTGGTTCTGCTACTGCAGCAGCAAGGGGCGGCTCAAGCTCAACAGTTGGCCCAGATCGCTGCCAGAATCGCCCCCACTGGGGAAACTAGCCCGGCGGCTCCCCCCGCAGACCGATCCGCCCCGGCACCGGCTCCTGCGGAAATGCCCATCGTCAGCGGAGGATCCGAGCCTAGGATCGGACTTCCAGAAAGGTTCGGGGGAGACTCCAAGGAGGTCGAAGCCTTTATTACCAACTGCCAGCTTACCTTCGACCTCCAGCCACGAAACTTCGCCTCGGAGGCTGCCCGAGTGGCATTCGCCATCAACCTCCTGACTGGCCGAGCCAGGTTGTGGGGAAAGGCGGAATACCAGCGTCGTTCACCTGCCTGCAACTAATTTGACTCCTTTGCTGCCGAACTCAGGAAGGTGTTCGGGGTGGGTTTCCCCGCCGCCGCCGCCTCCAGCGAACTCACAGAGATCCGCCAGGGGAGGCGGTCTGTTGCGCATTGACTTTCGGACTATTGCCATAAGGAGTGGTTGGAATATGGAGGCGCTGGTGGGCATATATCTCCACTGCCTGGCGGATTACTTAAAGGACGAGTTAGTTTCTCATGAGACCCCTGCTACCCTGGACGAGGCCATCGCTCTTACTCTCCGCATTGACCGGAGGGTCCTGGCTCGGCGCAGAGAGAGGGGCCTCGTTAATCAGCCTCCCCCCCGATCCGCGGATCGGGGCGCCACCACCTCTGGGCGCTCTTCCGGCCACCAGCAGGGTTTTCCCGAACCCATGGAGGTGGACCGCACTACCCTCTCTCCACAGGAGCGACAGCGTCGTCTGAAAGAGGGCTTATGCCTCTTAGGCCTCTACTGTGGAGGAGAGGGCCATCGGATACCCACGTGTCCGTTAAAAGATCGAGCTCGCCGGAAGTAGGGGGCGTCCGGTTGAGCTCAACCTCCACTAGTGCCCCTAGAGGTGACAGGCCACTCCTTCGGGCTGTTCTCCAACTCCCCTCTTGTACGCAATCGCTAACCGTCCTGGTGGACTCTGGTTCAGAGGCCAATATTATAGACTCCTCTTTCGGCCAGCAGATGGGGGTAAAGCTCGACCAACTTCCAGCTCCTGTCCCTGCCCGGGCCCTGGATGGCCATCTTCTGGGTCACATCACTTCTGTCACAGAGACATTGGGGTTGTTGTTGTCGGGGAATCACCAGGAAAGGATCCGGTTTCACCTCCTGTCCTCCCCTGGACAACCGATCGTCCTCGGCCTTCCCTGGCTCAGACAGCACAACCCCCGCATTGATTGGCGGAGGGGCACTATCTTAGAATGGGGGTTGGACTGTCATCAGTCGTGCCTTCGTGCGGCTGCCCCACCTGTCCCAGTCTGCACCCTCCACGGTCCCTCCCGATATCTCCAGAGTTCCCTGCTGTTACCACGACCTGCGAGACGTCTTCAGCAAGACCAAGGCTACTTCCCTGCCGCATCACCGCCCTTATGACTGTGCTATAGACCGGCGGGGTTTTTTTTTGTTGGAAAGAAGGATGGGTCCCTTCGTCCCTACATCGACTACCGTGGACTCAACGAAAACCCTCTGCCACTCCTGTCTTCCGCTTTTGAACTTCTCCAGGGGGCCACGGTCTTTACTAAGCTGGATCTCAGGAACGCCTACCACCTTGTCAGAATCCGGGAGGGCGACGAATGGAAGACGGCGTTCAACACGCCTAATGGACATTACGAGTACCTGGTCATGCCGTTTGGGTTGACCAATGCCCCCGCCGTCTTCCAGGCACTAGTTAACGACGTGCTGCGCGACATGCTTGACCGTTTCGTCTTTGTGTACTTGGACGACATCCTCATTTTTTCTAAGTCCCTGGAGGAACACAAGCAGCACGTCCGTCTAGTCCTTCGTCGCCTCCTGGAGAACTCGCTCTTTGTCAAAGTGGAGAAATGTGAGTTTCACATTAAGACCGTGGCCTTCCTGGGGTACATTGTGGCAGAGGGTAACCTTCAGATGGACCCTGCAAAGGTGTCGGCGGTTACCTCTTGGCCTGTCCCTGAGAGCCGTAAACAGCTTCAGCAATTTCTGGGGTTTGCTAACTTTTATCGGCGGTTCATCCGCAACTCCAGCTCCGTCGCTGCCCCCCTCACGGCCCTCACCAGTACCAAGCTTCCATTTGTCTGGCCGCCGGCCGCCAACAGCGCCTTCGTCCTCCTCAAGACCCGCTTCACTTCAGCGCCCATCCTCCAGGTGCCCGACCCCGAGCGGCAATTCGTAGTGGAGGTGGACGCCTCCAATATAGGGGTAGGGGCGGTCCTCTCCCAGAGGCACCGGGAGGACAACAAGATGCACCCCTGCGCCTTCTTCTCCCGCCGGCTCTCCCCTGCAGAGCAGAATTACGACATCGGGGACCGGGAACTCCTCGCTATTAAGCTGGCCTTGGAGGAGTGGCGTCACTGGCTGGAGGGGACGTCCGTGCCCTTCATCGTTTGGACTGATCACAAGAACCTGGAGTACATCCGATCAGCTAAGAGACTCAACCCCCGACAATCCCGCTGGTCCCTATTTTTCTCCCGTTTTAATTTCTCTCTTTCTTATCGCCCAGGTTCCCGCAACCTCAAGCCGGACGCCCTCTCCCGCCAGTTCCTGAAGGAAGAGGACAACCTGCAGGGGCCAGCCTCCATCCTCCCTGGTTCCCGAGTCATGGCGGCACTCACCTGGGACATCGAGGAACAGGTGCAGAGAGCCCTCGGGGAACATCCTGGCCCCAGTTCCTGCCCGGAGGGTCGCCTCTTTGTTCCCGAGGCTCTCCGTTCTCAGGTCCTGCAGTGGGGACACGACTCCCTCTTGGCCTGTCATCCTGGGGCAACTCGCACCAGCCATCAGATTGCCCGACGGTTCTGGTGGCCCGACCTGGAGAGGGAGGTCCGGGAATACGTGGTGGCCTGCCCTGTCTGTAGCCGGAACAAGAGCTCTAACAGGCCACCTGCCGGCCTTCTCCAGCCTCTGCCCGTGCCATACCGTCCCTGGCCCCATATCAGTTTGGACTTTGTCACTGGACTGCCTGCGTCGGAGGGTAAGACGGTCATCCTCACTGTGGTTGACCGATTCAGCAAGATGGCCCACTTCATCCCTCTTTCCAAGCTCCCTTCTGCGAAGGAAACCGCGCAGACAGTCCAGCAGCATGTCTTTCCCCTTCATGGCATACCCCAGGACATTGTTTCCGATCGTGGTCCCCAGTTCACCTCCTCATTCTGGAGGGAGTTCTGGAGGGAGTTCAGCCTCACATCCGGTTACCACCCACAATCCAATGGACAGTCGGAACGGGCAAACCAGGAGCTGGAGAAGGCCCTGCGTTGTGTGACCTCCCGGGACCCCCTCTCTTGGGCCAGTCGTCTGGTGTGGGTCGAATATGCCCACAACTCCCTCACCTGCTCTGCTACCGGGATGTCTCCATTTTAGTGTGTGTATGGGTACCAGCCCCCGCTCCCTAGCCAGGAGGGAGAAGCCTCCTGCCCTTCGGCTCTTGCCAATGCCCGCCGCTGCAGGAGGACCTGGGCTCGGGCTCGAGCTGCCCTCAGGAGGGCCAACTCGGCCTACTCCGCCGGGGCCAATCGTCGGAGGACCCCTGCCCCTGCCCCTGTCTGGTTGTCAGCCAAGGACCTCCCTGTCCGAGTCGAATCCCGGAAATTGGCAGCCAGATTTCTGGGGCCCTTCATGGTGGAGCGCGTTGTCAGCCCCACTGCGGTCCGCCTCCGGCTTCCGGTGTCCATGCGCATCCACCCTACCTTCCACGTGTCCCGGGTCAAGCCTGTCCGGGTGAGCCCCCGG
>JAIFZK010000088.1:642500-677500 GCA_027481765.1 Tenualosa thibaudeaui
CCCATGTATGTGACAGTAGGAAGTAGGTTGGGAAAAGGTCTACTTAACCTCTTAACCATGAATTGGGGTTTCATAATTGGTTTAATCATTTCATTTATGGAGTGGTCATAATTTATTATAAAATTTTGGTGAGACCAGTAATCTGTGACTGCATTGCTGCAAACAATCAAAGATTAAAAAGAAGTCATGCTGACAGGCTGGAACACGTACAGCAGGATGCATGACTCATGTCTCCATTCTTGAGGGGGAAGTGAAACCAGCATGGAAGAACTGCACAGGAACCATGTGCTAAGTAAAGTTAAGATATCTTTTATTAATCCACTTTTGGGCAATATCCCTTGCTTTGAATTGTGTATTTCTATGTTGTATAAATGTTTGCACAACGTTTTAGTGGAATATTTTTGCTGCCCTGTATGTTATTTCATAACTACTGCATATTTGTGTTTTATAACCTACTGCTAATTCGTGTTTCATAGCCTAATACAAATGTGTTACTGCTATGCTATAGACCAGTTAGTCTGCACATCAGTATTTATGCATTTGCGTACTGTACGTTGTCAGTCAATTTGTAGCTAGCCTGATCTTCCACAGGTTTCTAGAAAATTCCCTAAATTTAAAACCTTTAGCTTCTTAGCTGTTGCTCAGTTGGAGGTGATTTGAACATGTAATTGCTGTTAGAAACAGAAGTGACTGGTTTTAACATAGTATTGTTTACAAATATGAGTGTGTGTATTACCTATGAATATGGATGTAAATCATTATTTAAATGCTTATGTTTCCAATATGTGATGTTAATGTAAACCGATGTTTCTTATTCTTTCTTCATATTACAGCACCAAAGACAATCACTGGATTGCACTGACTTGACTATTGTGTACCTTTACTGACACCCTAAGAACAGTACAAACGTGTCACCAGACATTGTTACGACTAATTCACCCTACCATCCACCTGTGTGTGAACCCTTCTCAGTTACTTGACCCCAGTGTCTCACCATGGCAAAGATAAACCGTTATCTGAAAAGTATCTTCACTGGAATAAACATCCTTGTGGCAGTAAGTCTCCGCTGTACTTTGCTTACACACAGAGAACAGAAGATGATATTCATTCATTGTGAATTGTTGCACCATGCACTGCACTGATGTTGAATAAGATGGCATCACTGAAAACCAATTCCACTGAAGATTCAATGATAAGTAAAATCATTACTGTTAAATATAATTATAAATTATATTATAAATTTGGCAGAATATTTCACATTAAAATATGTGAACATATCCACCTTGCAGCATCATTGTGCGACAGCTCAACGTGTGCTGTTTTTTCACAGATTGCTGCTGGTTTGGTTGTGATTCTGATCGGCAAATTTAATTTGTGGATGAATCCGGTGAGTCAGAATTAAATATATATATATATATATATATATATATATATATATATATATATAGGTGGATAGGATATATATATATATCAACATAAAATGACAAACTTATTGCATTGACACTGAATTAAAATGACAATACATTGTTTGTTTGTTTTGTAGAACAAAGACATGGATATAATCTTCACAGAAAATCGCTTCTTCAAAGAGGACATTTTGCTGACAGAGGATTTTCTGTTTGCCAGGGCCATTGTTTGCATCTGTGGCACAGGACTCCTAGTCATCTCATGCCTTGGTACCTATGGTGTGAGAAAGGAAACAGTTTGGCCTTTTGCAGTGGTGAGGATCACTTAAAAACAAATGTTAAAAGCAACAGCATGTTTTTTTTGTTTTGTTTTGTTTGTATAGTTTCCTAGCTTGGTATACCAAATGCAAGTGGTGTTAGCCTGGGTAACAGTTTCCTGCCCTTTTAGTCTTAATGTGACTAAAATGAAATTGATTACAATTTTAATGACTGTCCTTTCCTCCTAGTTTATCACTGCTTCTTCCATTGGAATGATCACATTTTTGATGCAAGGTGTGCGTGTTACTAAACTGAGAAATGTGGTACGTATGTATTAAATACGACATGCATCACAAATTCATCTGCTATTATTGAGGCCTACAGTATCTTGGTATGGCAGACACCTTTCAGTTGTGCTGCCTTTGATGGTAAATCTATGAATCTATGAATATTGTTGCCATGAAATTGTCCAATTTACCACATGCTATGGAGGAATTGTGTTGTTCCATTATTGATATCAATTGAATAATATGGATTTGACAGTGAAACTGAACAGATGGACATCTATTTTTTATGCATATTGAAAGGGAACATCTATTTTTTAACCCACTTCTGCTTAAAGATATAGCCCACAATTTTATCACCAAAATGTATTCATTTTAAAAAGCATGTCCATTGTTTTGTCCTCAAACTTATGTCTTTCTACTGACAGATCATGACATACATGTCTGAGACTGCCAGACAGAAATTCCTCACCATTGAGGAAGCAATACCTGTCAGCTTTGCACTGGCAGCTATTGAGGTAAGAAAAGAACAGCTTTCTGAGTTGAACTGAAACCAAGAATTATAATTACCTTTCAGCAGTAATCCTGTTCTCAGAGTTAAATATGTATATATTTGTATATAAGTGTTCATCGTCCAAAGACCAAGTTCAAATTTATTGTTTGTATATTTTGCAGTACAGCAATACAATTCTTGTGCTACAGTTACTTGATCTTGATTAGGGGAAATGTTGTCAAAGGGTGGAGGTAAAACCATATAAATCACACTAATGTTGATATCATAAATGTAATATTATTTCAAAATCACCTACAGTTCATCAGGATTATTCTGGCTATAGTGATCATCCGTCAGCTGCAGACACACCAGGCTGCAATTCCACCATCTGCTTCTAGGGACACTAAAGCCATGGCTGACTCTGAGCTTACTCATGTGTGCCAGACAGACAGTGCAACAGAGTTTAATTCAAAAGACACTCAAAAGTTAATGAATGTACTGTAGATCTGAGGCACGTAAAAATTCTGCATAGGGTTGCAATGGAGCTCAGATTAAAGGACCAATATGCTTTTGTCCTCAGAAAATAAGTTTGTGGTAAGTAGTTAGTGAAAGTCTAGACAATTATAATGCTGTGTGTTGTTCGAATGATTTAGAAGTTCCTTTGCTTTACGTAAATTTTGCCACCTTTCTAAATATTTTTTTCATATGAAAGTATTCCATAACATTTCTATTTTGCAATAGGGTGTGTAAGTTGTAAATTCGGATTAATTAGCTTCATCATATCATATGATATTCAGGTAAAAGGGGTGTCTATTCTCGTTGTAGAACATATTGTTGTTCAAAATATCCAACATATAAATTCACATAGGGGTCAAAGTTACACTCTGTGTTTGTCTCTTTAACCTGCATTAAAAAGTTTTGCCTCGCATCATCATCATTTACTGGGTTCTGCAATCACATTTACATATACATCCTGCAGTTGAAATCAGTCTTCAGTTTGTTCCACTCTGCCTTACACCTTGTAAGCTCTCTTCTTGCTGTATAAAGAGGACCTGGTCCTGCAATCACATTTACATTTACATTTAGCAGACACTTTTATCCAAAGCGACTTACAAAAGAGGATAACATTCAAGCTACAACACAAAGAACGAACAAGGGGTGCATATTGCTAACATAGAAACTGCACCATTTTAAGTTGAAAGTGCAATAGTGCAGAGAAATTAAATTGTTAAGTGCATTCTCAGAGTTTACGCCAGGAGATATTCTTGGAAGAGCTGGGTCTTCACGAGTTTCTTGAAGGTGGAGAGGGTATCAGTTGATCTGGTAGCACTTGGGAGTTCATTCCACCAGCGGGGAACCAGATATGAGAAGAGTCTGGATTGACCTGCACAAGGTGTTGGCCGTGCTAGAAAACGTTCCTTAGAGGAGTGAAGCGGTCGTTGGGTGACATAGGGCTTCAGGAGAGAATTCAGGTAGATGGGAGCAGAGCCATCATTCACCCTGAAGGCCATCATAAGTGCCTTGAATTTAATGCAAGCAGCCAAGGGTAACCAGTGAAGTTCAATGAACAGAGGTGTGACGTGTGCCCTTTTTGGCTGGTTAAAGACCAGACGTGCAGCTGCATTCTGGATCATCTGTAGCGGTCTCACTGCACAGGCTGGTAGGCCTGATAGGAGGACATTGCAGTAGTCAAGCCGAGAGATAACCAGGGTCTGTACCAGAAGCTGGGTTGCATGTTGGGTTAGGTACGGCCTGATCTTCCTTATGTTGAATATGGAAAAACGGCACGACCGAGCCACAGAGGCAACGTGATCTGCAAAGGTCAGTTGGTCATCAATCATGACACCTAGGTTTCTTGCCACTTTGGTGGGAGAAACTGACATCTATGAGCTTCTCTAGCTTGCAGTAAAAATGCAACAGCATGTTAGAGTAGAGTAGAGTAGTAGTAGAGTTACTTTATTGACCCGAAGGAAATTAAGGTGTCCAGCAGCATACACATAATACACATAATACACAATGCAAAAACAGATCAAACATATTGCACACATCTGCATTCAGACAACATTCACTGAACAGGAAGGAAAAAAAAAGGTAAGGAAAAACCACGAGGTAGATAAGTGTCATGATAAGGTGCCTTGTGGTAATCCTAGTAGATACATTACAATTAGGAAGCATCGTCTCCACCGTGATCTTCTTGGAATCCATCCTGAAACAACATTATTAATGGGTAAGTAATGCATACTCACTTTTTTTTAACACAGAGAATTATAGTTTACAGTATCTAGTAAATAGTACAGTAAATAGTACAGTAAATAGTTAACCATGTAGGTTGTGTCTTCAAGCTCCAACGCAAAGAAAGAAACACTGACAAACATTTATTGAACGATCTGTGACTTAAGATAAGGCCAAAATAACGAATGCATGGGAGTTTTGGTGCAGATTGGTCTCTTTTAAAAAAAAGAGGCGTCTAGGCAAATGCGCTATCATAATAGCAACAGACTATGGACAGATCGTGAAAAGACACCCCCACATTATTATCTTAGACGGCCGGCTAACCATCAACACAGAATATGCCTACTTTCAGCTTGTAGCTAACTCTTGGTGACGTGGTAATTGAGACTTCACATCAACAAGCTTCAAACCACTCAGTAGATACTGTTAGCAAAAAGAAAAACTTACTTGTCGGATGACTGTGCTTGGTCCTTCAATTTCTGTGGTAGCAATAATGTGCTTGGTTGCTGCACGAGTTTGGCTTGTTCCATGAGCATCATGCAATGCAATTGTGTCGTCGTTCTCTGGTCCCTCGACTTGAAGAAGCTGATTTGCATTTGTTTTATGTGGTAGTAATATGAGTTGTATACTCTATACTCGTTTGAACAACCATCAATTCCACACACCACACGAAAGTCAGGGCTGCGACTTGTGCAAAGTGTTAATGTGGTCAGTAATTTTCTTAGCGATAACTCCCCAAAAACATAGCAAATAAAGCAACACCAAATAATTTCGAAGACTGTCTGCAAATACCACACACAACAAAATCCAACTTTTCTTTCCTGGGGGCCAGATTTTCGGATGGTTGTCCAGCCTGTGGGCCGGTCACTATTTTATATCAAATGTAAAAACAGTCAAATATTGCTTATTTCTCATAACACTTATTTATTGTTGCAAATACTTTTCAGGCAACAGCAAAAAGCTAATCAACAGTAATACTAACATCCAGGTACAATGGTTCTTAGTGCAAAAAATTAGGTAATAGTACCAACATTCAGGTTCAAAACAAAATAACTGTCTTCAAGTGCAAAAAGGAGGTAAAATTACCAACATCATTTAGGTGCAAAACAATATAACTGGCTCTTATTGCAAAAACAGAGGTAACAGTACCACCATCATTCAATTAAAATACAATATTGAACTTCAATTGGACTTTAAGTCCAAAATTAGAGGTAACAGTACCAACATCATGGTTCTTAGTGCAAAAAATAAACAGCAACAACATCAGTTTAGCTACAACTGGCTCTAAACAAAATAAACCGAGACAAGTATTTGTGCTATTGCAGTTTTACTAGTGTGAGATATTACATTGTCTTGACTGAGCTAAGACAGTAAAGTTAGGCTCAAATGAAGTGAGGGCTATGCGCAGATAATTTTGCGCCGTTTCTTTTCCTTAGATAGAGCCATGCTTTCTCACGAACTTCTGTTTGCCGTAAATAGCGTTAGTATACCTGCCGTATACCTACGAGCAAATCGGCGGAAGTACAGTTTGATCTGTAATTTTAAAAGAAAAGTATTACTCATGGATATATGGGCCGCGGGCCAGTCCAAATAGCTTAAAGGGCCGGTTCTGCCCCGCGGGCCGCATTTTGAATAGCCCTGACTTATACTGATAGGTGTGACGTTCCTAAAATAGCTTTCTCAATCAGGATTTACAGCATGTTCAAATAAGTAATATATTATCTTCAAATTGGTCGCCATGTCCGTTATGGAGAAGCTGGACAATACGACCGTGGCCATTTTAAGGGGTGAAGTAAACTATAATTTCTGTTAATCCTAAACGACAATATACGTTTATATTCAACCTGTAAATTGCTTCAGGTTCGTATTTTTAAAGGGTTCAGCTAAGGGCTAAAGTTATATTAGTCAGTTTGGTAGAAGGGGTAAAGTAAAATTAGTCCATGTAAAATCTCGGCGATGTAAAATATTGTTTCTATTCATCATAAACCACCTTGTACATTTTTTGTCAACCTGTAAACTGCTTTAGGTTACTAGCAAACCTGTACTGTTTGGCAACATGCCTTTGAGACAATTCTGATTAGCATGTCCAGATGGCACGTGGTAAATTATTGCAAATGATTTGCAATGCTAAGTTGTTATTATTGTTATCCTTACAGCTGCAAACTCAACTGATTTTGAGAGTTTAACTCGCAAGGATCTCCGGGATCTCTTTCATGGCCCAGAAAACTTAAAAAAAAAAAAAAAAAAACTTATCTGGCACACAATCTACTCTGAGGTTAGTCTTCACCAAATCATTTCAGTAGTATCTGACTGCAGAGCCACTAGTACTACACCACTCTAGCAATTGTACACATGTGGTTCCAGTTAAAATGCAAAAAACAATGTTCTCAGGAGTTATTAAACATCAAACTAATGTCTTTGTATAAACATAGCCTACACGTGCCTACTGAACGAACATTATTGCTATTGGCTTACATGAAACTAATCTTGGCTTTCCTTGGCGAACATTCTTTTATGTGGCCTCAATGTTAGCAGATCGATTCCTGATTAATTCATTGGCAGTGAGTTAATGTGTTCTGCCGCGGTCGCGACAGGACGCGATACTGAATAAATTAGCCTGTTGTTACGCCAAAATGGGAAACAAAAAACTGTCTCGAGATGATGTCTTAGATCTACTGTTCGCAGATTCTGTCAGTGACCCTTTTCTCCCGGCGCGCCTGTGCCTTTCAATGGCGTGCCTGGGCAAAACATGTCGAGGCACCTCAGTGCGCAAGCAGACACTTCCAACCCTTTCCCTAACACTGATAAAGGATGAATCCGGTGGCATTGTTCGTAGGAGGGTTGGGGGACGTGTTAGTATCATTGGATGTAATAAGAATCTGGCTGGAAAAATGTAGTTTCTACCGCGCTGCTCACGGTGCGCCTGTGCATGAGGAAGCCTTGTTGCGTAGTGGCGACGGTGTGATCCGTGAAGGGAAAATCGGGGAGGGTGGGAGAGGTAAACAGGGTCGAAATGTGACTCGTGTCAGGGATGATAGTGGCAGTTCTTTCACCCGCGAGAGACGGGCAGTGGGTAGAGCTGGCAGCGTCCGTAGGGGAGGGAGAGGGAGACGTTCCGTGGTCAAACAAAATGAAATAGGCTTTATGTTAATAATTTAAGATGTATTAATCAAAATTCGGAACAAATAGCCAGAAGGATGTAGACTGTATAACCGCTTCACAAATGTTATGATATGAATATTATGTGTAACAACAAAATGTGTAACAATTACCTTACTTAGATGGCAAGAGGCTTGTAAAATCAGTAATAAACGAAATATTGTATTCATCATGAAGCCTATTTCATTTAATTTGCTTAGGACTTGTATGTATTTAGATATCAACATGTGAAATTACGTTAATTTTTTTTTTTTTGGAAAACCCTGTATTTAGTAATTAGTTTAAATATTGGAGCCGTTACTTCTTGTTGGGGAGGGTATGTGGTTGGGGGACTAATGCATAGTTTAATAACTTTTTTTTTTTAACTTTTAAACTTTTTTTAAACTGATTTATTTTAAAGGACTTGGTCCAAGACATAAGAGATTCAGTTGGTACCCCTTTGCCAGAGTCATCCCTTCCTCAGACATCCACTCCTGTGAGAGGAGCTCCGAAGAAAACCCCTGAAAAAACTGTGAGGCTACATTTCCCTGAATATGTGCTGTATACAGACACCGAGCTGGAGCATGTACGGAGCCAGTATTTTGAACTCGAAAGAGTGGGGAAAGGACACGAATGCCAAATGTCCAAAGATTTGCGCTGCAGACTAATTCGTAACACTATGACAAGCATGATCTCTATCCTGGCAAGAAGAATCACTCAGTACTACCCCATGCTACAGGATAGACAAATGGACCAAAAATTGGTACGTGTTTTACAACAATACAAGTATGTAGTCTGTCGAGGTGAATTTCGTGGAAGTTTGTGTTGTTCAGTTGAGAGATTTAAAGGCCTATTTTTTTTTATTGTTTCAGGTAACTGTTTATGCCCAACTGTACAAAAGGCTGCAAAATGTCAGGTCCCCAGTTAAAAAGAAGGGCTCTGCAAAGAGACTTTTCCTGGAGTCTTCAATAGGTGAAGATGAGCCTGGCTGTAGTGACTCCAGCACTCAAGATTCAGATACTGCTAACAAAGGTGAGGTTTGGCTTTCCTAGTGAGGAGTTTTATACCACCTACCTTGTCAATGGGTCTTTAATTGCAACTGCTTATGGTGTGGTGGTGACTCACATGGTAAGCTTGCGCTCAGTTGTCTATTGTAATTTTAAATAAAGTTGCTCTTAACTCTTCATCCCTAACAGTAAAATGAAAAAGGACATTACTTATATTATGCACATATGAATAGTGGTAATAGTACTGTTCCGGGAAAAGAAAGCCTCTTAAAGCTAAGAAATGCACTGCTAAAGAATGTTTGTGCTCTGCCTATCATTGTGAAAGACCATACCTAAGATACTTTCCTACTTGGAGTTTTTTCCCCTACCTTGACAGTTAAGTGAATGTATGTATGCACAAGTGTCCTTAAGCAAGATAGTTAACCCCAAATTGCTCCCAGTGGCAAGTTGGCACTTTGCATGGCAGCCTCCACCACCGGTGTGTGAATAGGTGAATGTGAGGCATACTCTGTAAAGCACTTTGAGTACTCATATCAGTAGAAAAGCGCTATATAAATGCAGTCCATTTACCATTTGTGCAATGTGTGTTGCATATATATGCTGTTGGACACCTTAACTTCAGAGTCAATAAACTATCTCTATTCTACCTTTACATATATCTGTTCATGAAGATAACAGACATGGAGATAGCTCAGCGACACAAATGAGGCATTACCGAATCCTTCAGGCTCTGTGGAAGAAGACCAACCTTCCCAATAAGGAGGCAGTGGTGCAATTTCTCGATTTGGAATTTGAGAGCAGGAGGGCTTTCATTGATTCTGATGCAGTAAAGGAGGAGGATCATCACAAAAAAGTACTCCAGGCCTACCCAGGCTTCCGGGAAATTGAGCATGCAAGTCATCATTTGCTTCTTGGGTAGCTATCTGTTCTCTGGAAGTTTATTGACAACTAATTAAATACAGCCATCATACCACACATGATGGCAGCTGTGGCCTAATGGTTAGGGAGTTGGTCTTGGGATTTGGAAGGTTACCGGTTTGAATCCTGCAGCAGTAGGAATAATGTGGGTGGTCTACACCCTCATTCATGGCTGAAGTGCCCTTGATCAAGGCACCTAACCTCACATTGCTCCAGGGACTGTTACCAATACCCTGAACCTACAGAACTTTAAGTGGCTTTGGAAAAAAGCATCTGCCAAGTGTAATGTTAAATTCCCTTTGCTAATGTGTGCAGTTTTGTTAATTTCTCCGGCGTATTCTGGACAGGAATAATATGCAGTGAAGTCAAGGAGAGGTGGACTTAATGAAACAATGATAGCTAATGTGTGAGATTGTTCTTGTCCAGCCCAAATACCTTGTACTAGCCTCTTGATCCACCTCCTCCTGGTTTTAAAAAGAAGAAATCCGGTGTGAATCAATCCATAGCCCCATTGAGACACTCAGAGAAATAATAACTATCTAAGGCACAATGAATGACAGCTAGGCTATATGATTGTCATGATCCTGCTCTCGACCACCCGGCCTCCTACTGGTCTATTTAAGTGTTGCAAGTTCTGTGTTTGTTTACCTTTCCCATGTGCTCATGTTTTGCTGTCTGCCCTGCCCCTTTCTCTCTTCCCGCTCTGCACCCGGTCCTCACGTCCTTGATTATTGTAATGATTTTCACCTGTTCCTTGTTTGTGTCATTGCCCTGTTCCCTATATATTCCCCAGCTCTCTCCTTGCTCCTTGTCTGATTGTCTGACCGTGTTCCATGTCGTGAGTTGCTGTTCTGATTCTCGTGTTTTTGCCTGTGCCAGTGTTGGCTTATGCCTGGATTACTTGTGTTCTGGACTCTGTCAACCTTCTTGCTACTTTGGATTTTTTCTTCCTGCAAACTGCCTTGTTTGACTTTTGCGAACTTGAACTTTTGTGTGTTTATCCCCTGAACTCTGTTTTTGGATTACCTTTGTTGGATTACCTAAGTTTTTCTCCCACTCGATCTTCTGAGCTTTGTCCCTTTTTTTTGGAATTATCCCTGACCTTGGTAAATAAACCTTTTTGCATCAATCTGCTTTTGGGTCTCAGTCTGTACGTTACAATGATAAAGTGTTATAAATGCATTTTTGAACTCAGAACATTTGAACTGGCTGATCTCAACTGTAATGTCAGTGGCTAAATGTAAGAGGTCTGTGTCTCGTGGTCTGGGTACAGTAGCCTAATAATACTAAACTCATTCTAATACTAAAATACATAATAATAATTATACACACACACACACACACACACATACCTCAGGATTTCTTGGAACAGTATTTCACAATTATAACTGAACAGGCAGTCATTATCTTTTCTTTACTTTCAAGTCATCTTTCCATTCACTTTCTGTGAAGTAAAACTGCATTTCACTGTAGGGAGCGTGCCGGCATCTACAGTTAGGGGCAGAGTTTGATGAAATAGTATTTCACAATAATAACAGGCAAGTCATTTGATCTGTAACCACATCTCTCTGTTTACTTGAAAACAATCTTTTAATCTTTTATTCTATGTTACGTAGAATAAGTGACATTGTTAAAGTCATATCATAAAATCAAATCATAAAGTCATTTCGGGCATAGGTCAGGGGGTCAGTGAAAAACTACTAAATAGCATCTAGCATCTAACTGAACTGTTAGATGCTGGATGTATTTACGGCTCGATGGTTAAATTTGTGTTGCAGTTATGAGGGGTCCTTGGAATTTTTTCTGTTCCACGAGGGGTCCCTGGTTAAATAAAGTTTGAGAACCCCTGATTTAAGGATGCAGAAATTCTAATGTGCTATTTTTATTTATTTTTTTTTATTTTTGTGGAGTGAATATTTGATGTGATGTGTTTTAGGCTATAGGGAATCATTTCTGAAAATGAAATGAATCAAAACGCAAACTTTGTGTATAATGTCAATAAATATGTTGCCTGTCATTTATGAAAATGCAGACATAATTTGTGTGTGTCATCACAGTAATAAAGTAGAAATCTGGTGTGAATCAAACAATAGCCCTGTTGTTTGATTTTACTATGCCCCATTCAGTTTAAATTTTAGATTCGGGTTGCACTGAGGTAAGCTGTAAATTCGTAACAGCTTGCAACTCTTTAAAAAGGCACAGGACATCATGATGATATGATATTTGGGTAAAAAGGGGTTTTGTTCTCATTAAATATATTGTTAAGAATATCCGACATATAAATTCACATAGCTTGGGGCAAAGCTACTCCCCAAATTTATCTTAACCTGCAAGAAAAAGTCTTGCCTCCCATCATTATCATCATTATCATCATTTACTGTGTTCCGCAATTACATTTACATAATACTTCCTCCAGTTGCAGCCAGTCTTTCATCAGTTTATTCCACTCTGCCTGGCATTATGTAAGCTCAATTCTTGCTGTTGAAAGACGACCTGGTCCTGAGTGCTTCAGTGTGCTGAACAGGTCTGTACAGTGCCTTCCTTTGTGAGCCTTGTATCTGGTGGAGCCCAGTACTGCAAACTCCAAAGTTTTTTGCACAGGTGTGTACTCAGCATCTACAACATATTGACTTGCCCACACAATACGGTTGATCTGACCAGAAACACACCAGGTGGTTGGAACAACACAAAAGGATGCTGAATGGGTAGAACACATGCCTTTATGAGGTCATGGAAATAGGCTACTTTTGAACCAACTGAATGTATTCTTGAACTGGTTCCCTTCATTCCATTCCCTTGAAGTTTATGCTATCCAAAGAACCAGCCTGCATTTCCTCCAGTTAGGAACAGATCCTACCATGTATCATCACATGCTTAAACGAAAGAGTGCATGTTATTCACAGGAGGAAAGGTGCAAAAAATGCCTTTTCAGAAATAAGAAATATACTCCTTTTGGGAAAATTTACTTATTTCAATCAAAGTATCTGCCAGAGCAGCAAGAAAGATTTCTTGAAACAAGAAGAAATACAGGGAAAGGGATGTCTTTGCAAATATTTACTTTTATGCAAATATTGCATGTTTTAAGTATTCATGGTAAGTATATAAGTAAATAATAAGATTAGTTTTCTTATTTTTAAAATCTAGTGTCTAGAAACTAGCCAAATTTGCTCAAAACTAGTCAACAAAATGGATGAGAACAAGACAAATGTGTTCAAACATAGGATAATGATGCTAAATTCGAGTCAGCCCAAGAGGTCTCTCTCATCCAGTTCCTGACTTGACATTGTGCTGCTCAGCTTCTGAATTGTGTTGTGTTGTTAGTGTGCCACTGTCTTTACAACCAACCATGAAGATATAATACTAATACTAACAAATACTATATGTCTGTTTTAACAGTTTTGAGGCCTCAAAGTAATTCTAACACAATTTGTTTTTAATGTTTCAGAAATTCACAAACTAAGTTTTAATATCAAGTTTCAGGTCTGCAGGATATGCAATCTAGCACAAATGGGTCAGAGCCAATATTGGATTTTCTCAAAAATGCTTAGGTTTTCACAGGCCACACATTTTGTCCATTCTTCCTTGAAAGCTGGCACATTTAATGTTCAGAACCAAGTCTCATAAAAGTTACCTATTGCCACTTTTATGCATGAAACCATTAATGCAAAGCAGCAACTCAAACATGAAGTGTCTATGACAACATTGTCAAATTATGATGCTTGGTCCCCATATTGCTGCTTGCCGACACATGTGCCACTGTCTTGCTGCAGTGACAATGACAAAGATTTTCATTTTTTGCACTTGTATTAACAATGGTACAATTTTTGCATGTAATTAAATGTGTAAATAAATTATTGATTTCTCTGCACATTTCTTGTCAGATTGTAAGTGTTTTATGTCATGTCTGTCTGTCACTGTCTCCCGGTCTCTCCCTGATCACTTGCCCCTCCCACTCACTCACGCTACTCGGGCTCAATCATTACTCTCACCTGTTAACCGTTGTCTGTTGTGTATTTAAACCCGTCTTTCAGTGTTTCTCCGTCAGACCGTCCGTGAACCTGCTGCTACTCACGCAAAGCAAGCATTTAAAGACCCTGACTCCTGTTTCTGTTCCTGAAGTTCCTGTGTCTCTGTCATCTGTTTCTGTGTTCCAGTCCTGTCTCCCTGCCTGCCCCGTCCTCTGTTGCCTGTAGCCTGCCTGATTGCTTCTCGTCAACGACCTTGGACCGATTGACCTACGCTCTGCTCTCCTGCCCCTGGTACCGACCTCCGCTTGTTCCTGGTTAACGTTCTTCTGCTCCGACTTCTGACCTCCGTTTGCCCACGACCTACGCGCTGCTCTCCAGCCCCGGCTCCTGACCTGCCGCCTGCCCACGACCTATGCTCAGCTCTCCTGCCCCGGTTAACCGACTCGCCACTCGAAGAGCATCCACACACTCCCTTTTCCCTTTACCCTAAATAAACTGTTGGTGATCTTAACGTGTTGCTCTTGGATCGTCTGTACTGCCACATTACAGTTTTAATGTTTCCAGGTTGGCAAAACAGTCGTAAGAAACTATCCTTTTATAATATTTACATTCAAGAATAAGAAGAACTAATCTCCATCCTTTGCTCTTAAAATATTTTGGAATTACAAATGATACCCTAGCTTTTGTTCCTTTGTCCTGATTAGAGAGGAAATGCAGACTGGGACTTAATCTAATTGAGCAGTGATAATAACAACATTATTGGAGCACTTGGTGCCATAAAGTCATGGATATGTCCTCTAATTACAGTATAAAATAAATCAATTAAAATATAAAATATCTCATTTATTGTTTTATGACAATACTGAACTGAATGTTAAACCTAACAACTCTTACATCAACTCATTATAGTATCAGGAAGACAATGTGACTAAGTTATAGGCCTATAGCTATAGCAGTATAGCAATGTTTTCACATTGTAAATGTTAACAAAATGTTCATATATTAAACAAGATAAGTTCAAGGCCCTAATATTCCCTTTTTCTTTTCAGTTTTCTTTTCAGAGTGTTGCACTCCTCATCTGTATTTTGGCATGGAAATGGCAGTTCTCAGAAACTGGGAAAGACAAGACACTCAAAATATAACAGCAAGGCGAATGCCCCAAATTTTACTCAGTGACAGAGAAATAATAACCTATCTAAGGCACAATGAATGACAGCTAGGCTATATGATAAAGTGTTATAAATGCATTTTTGAACTCAATCAGAACATTTGAACTGGCTGATCTCAACTGTAATGTCAGTGGCTAAATGTAAGAGGTCTGTGTCTCATTGTGGTCTAGGTACAGTAGCCTAATAATACTAAATGTATTCTAATACTAAAATACAAAATACTAAACTTATTATAGACACACACACACACACACACACACACACCTCAGGATTTCTTGGAACAGTATTTCACCATTATAACTGAACAGGCCGTCATTATCTTTTCATTACTTTCAAGTCATCTTTCCGTTCACTTTCTGTATACTTGAAAACTGCATTTTAATGTAGGGAGCCGTTCCAGCATGTACAGCCCAAAGTTAGGGGCAGAGTTTGATGAAATAGTATTTCACAATAATAACAGGCAAGTCATTTGATCTGTAACCACATCTCTCTGTTTACTTGAAAACAATCTTGTACCATCTACGTTACGTAGAATAAGTGACATTGTTAAAATCAAGTCTATGCTGTCATTTCAGGCATAGGTCAGGGAATCAATGAAAAACTACTGAATAGCATCTAGCATCTAACTGAACTAAACAAGATAAGTTGAATGTCCTAAGAGGACTGTGTCTCGTGGTCTGGGTACAGTAGCCTAATAATACTAAACTCATTCTAATACTAAAATACATAATAATAATTATACACACACACACACACACCTCAGGATTTCTTGGAACAGTATTTCACAATTATAACTGAACAGGCAGTCATTATCTTTTCTTTACTTTCAAGTCATCTTTCCATTCACTTTCTGTGAAATAAAACTGCATTTCACTGTAGGGAGCGTGCCGGCATCTGCAGCCCAAAGTTAGGGGCAGAGTTTGATGAAATAGTATTTCACAATAATAACAGGCAAGTCATTTCATCTGTAACCACATCTCTCTGTTTACTTGAAAACAAGTCATATCATAAAATCAAATCATAAAGTCATTTCGGGCATAGGTCAGGGGGTCAGTAAAAAACTACTAAATAGCATCTAGCATCTAACTGAACTGTTAGATGCTGGATGTATTTACGCCTCGATGGTTAAATTTGTGCTGCAGTTCCATGAGGGGTGAATGTTAAGGATGCAGAAATTCTAATGTGCTAATTTTTTTTAAATTATTTTTGTGGAGTGAATATTTGATGTGATGTGTTTTAGGCCATAGGGAATCATTTCAATAATGTCAATAAATATGTTGCCTGTCATTTATGAAAATGCAGACATAATTTGTGTATCACAGTAATAAAGAAGAAATCTCGTGTGAATCAAACAATAGCCCTGTTGTTTGAGGTCATTGAGTGCTGTTGATAGGAAAAAGACTAAGAAATTTTTATAGAACATAGACCAAAATAGTGAACTGGCAGCTAACACTTAATGGGGCACAGAAACTTACTTTAAGTTTTATTTTCTTATGCCCCATTCAGTTTAAATTTTAGATCTGGATTGCACTGAGGTAAGCTGTAAATTTGTAACAGCTTGCAACTCTTTAAAAAGGCACAGGACATCATGATGATATGATATTTGGGTAAAAAGGGTTTTTGTTCTCATTAAATACATGTTGTTCAAAATATCACATATATAAATTCACATAGCTTGGGGCAAAGCTACTCCCCAAATTTGTCACTTTAACCTGCAAGAAAAAGTTTTGCCTCCCATCATTATCATGATCATCATTTACTTCCTCCAGTTGCAACAAGTCTTTCTTCAGTTTGTTCCACTCTGCCTTGCATCTTGTAAGCTCAATTCTTGCTGTTGAAAGAAGACCTGGTCCTCAGGGCTTGAGTGTGTTGAACAGGTCTGTACAGTGCCGTCCTTTGTGAGCCTTGTATCTGGTGGAGCCCAGTACTGCAGTACCCAGTACAAAGTTTTTTGCACAGGTGCTTTCAGTTTTTTCTTATTTTTTTCAGTCTAAACCTAAACAATATATATCATATTTGTACATGTGGCATTAAGGCTTTTGCACAAAACAGTGGAAAATGAAAAATTTCAAAATTTTTCCTACTTTACCAATGTTCACCCTACATATTTTGTAATCATGAATGATATAGCCTTTGTCCCTTTGTCCTGATTAGAGAGGACAGGCAGACTGGGGCATATTTTTAATTGGAGCAGCGATAATAACAACAGCATTTCTTGGAGCACTTGGTGCCATAAAGTCATGCATGTCCTCTTATTATGTAACTACACTTTCGTTCCGTACAGAGGGTCTGAATATTCGGTGGTGAGATTCGATTGCTTGCTTAAGGTGTTTTAAATGTAAATATATTGGATCAACCCCTGACTGATAGCCTGCCCTGACTGATATTATTCTAGCCCTGCATTCACAATGCCTCTCTCTGTTCGCTAATTGAACAGGTTAAAATGCCTCCAGAGACAAGAAGTTCAATGGGATCAAATCCAGATTAGCACTGCAGGGAGATGATAATCAAACAGAAGTGCTAGGAAGGCACGGCCAGGCTACTTATTACAGCAAGTACAAAATCTCATTTATTGTTTTATGACATACTGAACTGAATCTTCTTGTACATCAAGTCATTATAGCATAATGAACACAACCAGATAAAATACAGTTATTGCCCCCTAAGCAATGTTTTCAGATTGAAAATGTGAAAAAAATTCATATCTATTGAAGATGAATATCCTAATAAAAAAGTTGAATGTCCCAATATTCCCATTGAGTTGAAATATTCCCATTGAAATATCCCCTGAGTGTTGCACTCCTCATCTGTTCATATTTTCGTGCAGGAATGACAGGCCGCAGGCTAGATAGGCTCTTGTGCATAAACTCATTTCGCACACACACACCTCTCAACACCAACTTATGAAAATTATGGGATGCATAATGAATGCCTGTCCAAAGCGATAGTTTCAAAGTGATTTAATTCCATCAAAATAAATAACAAAACTGTGCATAGTCCAAGGGATGGAGGAAGTTGCTAAGTTACTAAGTACCCTTAGTAACAGTATCCCTTGTTGGATACACAAACAAAACACTTTTTTTTCTAGAAAACAGGATTTGTTTACTGTTAAATATACACACAATACAATTTTAAGTTAATAGCAATATTCTAATTGCTATCAGTCTTGTTGCAACAATCAACTGTCCTTCAACATTACAGATGCTTAATGCCTCAAAATTAGACTGAAAATAATGCCATCATGTTAGGCTACTGTTGGGAACTTGTAAGTTTGAAATGATCACAAAGCTATCATCTAAAACAAAACAAAACAAAACAAAACAAAACAAAGGCTACAGCAATACTGTGCATTGGAGACCTGCAATCTTTGGTTAGTCAATGCGCATTGGAGGTCTGTTTCAATAGAGCTATAGAGTTTGCAAGAAACCCAGAACTAACAGGGAAATTTGTAGTTTTTCTTTAGCATTTGCCCCACTGGTACCCATGGTTAATGAATAACTCCTTCCTTAGGCTCCTTATTGCTACAGTCATAGCCCCTAAACAGCCTGTTCACACTAATCTATAGACTATAGAGATCAGACTTTTCTATAATCAGTATGTTAACCTAAGTTAACTATGTGATTGTTGTGAGAAAACATCTGATTATCAATTGTGATTATAGATGGTGTGTTCTTCAAAAATTCAATTCAATACCGTATCTATTTATGGCAACTCTTTATAAAATGTGTGTTGACTTTTAATTTGGCTGCAACAACCTCAACCTTTTCATGAAAAATGCTATACAGACACATGAAACAGATGAACTGAGCAAGACTGAAGTAGATTTACTTTCTTCAAAAGGCCTTCCTGTCAATAATTTTCCTTCTACAGAAACCTGCTTGTCTGTCTCAACAGTAGGTTCAATGGACAAAGAAATTAGATTAGATTAGATTCAACTTTATTGCTTTATTCATTACTCATGTATAAATGCTACAATAAAACCAGAGCCAATATGTGTTGTATAACCATTTTGGAAAGAATAGGAGATAACAAAACAAAAACACTCTTTCAGGGTGTTTATTCATCATTGCTCTGATATTTTAAAGCATAAACTGCCAAATGACAGAGGAACTGAGCAACATAATGAAAACATTTAAATGCAATTCAGATTCTCATCAAGGCGTTTATGCTTCTTTCAGCAGTAGGTTGTATGGACGAATGGCACCCAGGACGATGAGTCTCTCCTGCCAGGATGGTGTGCCCGCTGGGACTGGCACGAGCCAGTAGTCTGGGTTACTGGTCTTCTGTCTGACACCTGGGTTGATCCTATTTTGCAGGCAAACTTTGTAAGTCTTCCCATTCCTGGCCTGAAAGGTCTTGACGTAGCCATGTGATTCTGCCACATCCACATCCGGAGTTGAGTAGACTCCTCTCCCATATACTTGCCCCGCGCCAGGTATGTAGTGAGTGCTGATGATGCCCTTGGCTCCACTCAGATTGGTCCCATGATAAGAAACTGGCCACTCATATGGATCGGATTGGCTTCTGTAACCTGGAGAACCAAGCCAAGCGTTTCCATCACTGTACTTATCAAGCACCTTTAGGGCAAACCGCTTCCAACCATATGGACGCTTGTAGATCTCATTCCCTCTCTGAAATGTTTGTCTGTCACGCGGCACATGAGTATAGTCATAGTCGAAGTTTGAATCAAAGAACTCGTCATCCATGATAAAGAGATCATGAGGCTTTGCAGGGCCAGCCCGTAGCCCGGTTTGCCTGCAGTCAACATCTTGCCAGAAATCATTTTCAAACCACACAGCAGAAAGTAGGTCTTGCACAGAGAGAACATCAGGATGAGGTTGGCAGGAACGATAACTTTGCAGCAGCTGTGGTGGTGCAGCAGATTTGGGTTTGATGCTGACTCCAAGCAGCGCTGACAGCCCTTCAAAAACGATGCTCCGGTCCATTTCTCTGTGTAAGAGAGGATGCAGGCAATTGCAGAAACAAAAACTATACTCTTCTGAGTTGGGAATTGAAAAGAAATGTTCTCACCCCCTTATATATTTTAAGCCTCTTCTCTTTGCAGAACTGCAAAAGGGAAGGTCATAGTTTCATGCAATGGTATTTTGCAACTGAATAGGCGTGTCTTTTTCAATGAGATGTCTCTGTACAGATATCGCTTTATACTTGAATAATGAGTCATAGTTCAGGAGAACCAAGTTTAGTTCTGCCATGCATGTAATAATGATTGAAGATGCTTCTCCGAATGTGGCATGAAGAACATGAAAAAAGAAACAGCCTACTGCAGCCTGTGAAATGGAACTCACTGATATATATCTGCATTCTTGGCAGGCTATAGTTTTAATATTTGAGCAAGAAAAAAAATGTTGAATGGCTAAAAGGTGAACTGAGAGAGCAAGGCTCTGGTGCATAGGTTCATAGTACACACACACATCTCTCATTAACACCAACTTTTGGCATGCACTAATTGTTTCAGCCCCATGAATGAGTCCATTGAAAATGAAGCCATTTAATTCCATCGAAATACATCACAAAACCACGCGTAACCATGTGAAAACACTGATAAAACTCTGACTCTGATAAAACTCTGACTCTGATAAAAAAAGTTATGATGATTGACCCTAAACAACATTCTACCTCTTCACCAAAACTAAACTCAGTGGCCTTTCACTGTCATGTAACACAAAAGTTAAAGACCATGTCATGGAAAACATTTCAAAAACATCTTTTTTCCACCTACGAAATATCGCTAAGGTTAGAAAGTTCCTATCCTTTGAGGATGCTGAAAAATGAATACATTATATGAACATATATGAACATATATGAATCTTTTCTATCCTTGCTTCCTTACATTGGCTCAAATCAAATTTAAAATACTCCTCCTAACCTAAAAAGCCCTCAATGGCCATGCTCCAACATATATTGAAGTCTTACTTGTCCCTTACCACCCTCCTAGAACCCTAAGATCCCAAATTGCTGGTCTTGTAATCCGAGAATATAAGAACCTGCGGAGGAAGTGCCTTTTGTTACCATGCACCCCTGTTGTGGAGTAATCCACTCCCCCCAATACTTTTGTAAAAGGCACTATATAAATAAAATTGAATTGAATTGAATTGAAAATGTAATGCGTAGTCTATGGGATGAAGGAAGCTGAGACATGTCTCAATACATGTTAAATACTACATAGCAAGGCTTTAAAGCTTTGAAGCAAGCAAAACAAAAACAAAGACTTTATAATGTATTATCTTCTGGAATAAAAAATAGATTTATTTAACATAATATTAACCAGTTAATACCGGTTCTTTTATTCATTCCACTAGAATGTTTGTGTCTGCAAAGAAATGGTGTGAAGAATGGGACGAATAGTGTGCAGAATGGGTCACCTCCTGTCATGACTGAATGAATGGAGAATGGAGATAGACTGAAGCTTACCAATTCCACTAGTAGGCAATCAGAAGGCCACTATAGTCTCCATGTCTCAATAATGTCATTAGAGATAAAAAAATGTAGGTCACCAATCACAGAAATATTTGTCTTGGACATTAATTTCACCTGTTTTCTTACTTTACAAGGCCGTGACAAACATTGCTGGAAACAGCTAACATTAACATTAAGGCTACAGCTTTAATTTATTTGGTAAAAGTTATTCTCATTTTTGGACTTTAAACAATTGTGTTCAGATGGGAAGGTATCACAAGAATCCTATATTACAGCAGCCTTTTAAAAAAAATGACAGCATTTTTTGTTTGACTGGGAAATTATTCAGTTCACATATAGGCTATAAGGAGACAGTGATGCAGCTTGTATAAAGTAGAGGCCTAGTCTTTTATACTGTTTGCTGTAGGATAGAGACTAAATGACAATATGGTGACTACTAACAGCTAATTTGAAAGCATACCTATTTTTATGTCCCACAGCTGACACAAAAAGTTATTAACCGGTTCAGAAACAATATTTTCGGGAAAGGTTCGGGAAAAATTTTAGGGTGGGACCCAAAACCAAAAATATTAAAATGCTGTTTTTGTTCGAATTAACTAATTGGCAAAAACTTCTGGTTCAAAGCCCTGCTACATAGATTTGTACCTTTGTAAATACCTAACAGTATCCCTTGTTGGACACACAAACAAAACAGGATTGTGTACCGAACAATAAACACACAATAGAATTTTAATTTCATTCCAATACTCTAGTTACTTCCAATCCTATTGCAGAATCAAAACTATGTTCCCAGAGCCCTATGCTCCCAGAATCCAGACTCAAGTCAGCAAGGCACCTGTTAAGTTTCTTTTTTTTCATTACTAGTGCAGTGGCCATATACAATGTTTTCTAATGAGTTTTTAACCTAGTTTCATGTGTGCAAATAGGTCCATACTGAATCAGTGATGATATATGCAGGCATGTGTTGTTTGTAGAGCAGAGTTTATGGCCTCCACATGTGGCTTCGGTCAGTGTAATACAATCATGGGGTTGGTTTTATTGATAGTTTTGATCTTGTTTTGGGAGAGCGTGTCTTTTTATCGAGGGGATGGAATTCACCCAAGTGCAACTGGCACACACATATTAGAGAAAAACATTCTGGTAACTGTCCGGCCTGCTAAGCAGGCTCTGCGCGAATGACTACATGTGAACCCTGACCCCTTAACACGTCCAGCAACTGAGACATTTCTGGCTCCCCAAGCAACTGCCTGATGTAACAGCGCCCTCTGCTGTTTGTCATCACAGTCCTCCCTGCAAACCCCTCAAACAATCTCATGGAACATAGGCTGTAAAAAAAGCTCTAGCTACTCCTCCATTTCTGTAGTTATACTTCCTGTACGGAAAATAAATAAAGGTCAGTGGATAAATCTAGTCCCTGGGGTAAATTGTTCTAATCTCAAATCTATTCCAGAACCATCTCGTGCACCAATGTAGAAGAATTCCACACTTTTTTTCTTTAAATCTAACTGTTTTGAATGTTAGATCACTTTCAAATAACTTATTATTTGGTGACTTCACTTCTTTGAAATAGGGCAACTGTACCCATTAAACCTACCAAAATCTAAGTTTAGATGTTTTTCAGTGGTACTGATATGGTTTGCAGTGACGTCACTTGTCATACTGCAAAATTAATCTCTCATTCATTTTTATAGATTTCAAAAGATATAATAAAGATAGTTTACTGGTTTACTAGTTAATTGGTCCTGTGGTACCAAATAAGCCCATATCATTATTTTTGTAATAAAATATAATAAATTATTGCTTTAAAAGAATAAACACATGCAGGTGCTGTGTAAAGGCACAGACAGACAGTGAGATACATTTAAATGGCCTTAAACTTGCTACACTTATGATAGGCAAGAACACCAATACCTTACAATACTCCATATTGTCTTGTCTGGCACTTTGTGTAATGGTTAATGTCTAACTCAATTGTCTTAAATGTTCAATGTTCAATGTCTGTCTTTGTCTAAGCATGGGATTTATATTTATATAGCTGTGTTATAACGTATGTACATATGTGTACAACCGTGTGTACACGTGCGTGTGTAGTTGTGTGTGTGGTGTGCGTGTGTGAGTAGGTGAGTGAATCTGTGTAGTCCCACAATAGTGTATGTAGGCACTATTACGTATCTGTCTTGTCCATACTGTGTTTTAACAGTTACGTGTATCACCAGTATCCCGGTGAAACGTTGTCTCGTCTCACTATGTACTGTGTATATGGCTGAAACGACAATAAATATCTACTTGACTTGACTTGACTTGACTTGACTTGGACAGTAAGAAATGTAATTTTGATTCCTCGACAATTGACAATAAAGCTGACTTTGACTTTGACACCCTCTAGTTGTCTCTTGACTGAATCATAACCTCCTCACAGTTGTCCTTTCTTTATGTCTGTAAAATCTAGGCTTACAGTTAGTCATAGTTGTCACCTGGCAGTTGTGGGCCTGTTGTTTCATTAGGCTGTTGTACAATGAAGTCTAGGCCTACATGGAAAGCATTTTTTGGCTATTGTCATAGAATCTGCATTAGGGAGCACAGGTATGGCCAAGTTATCAATTTAAAATAAAAGTTGGTAGTTAGGTCTTGTGCAGTCTGTTAGTCTTTGCCAATACTTTAACAAAAACTAGGAGTGGGGATTGGAAGGATCTAATCTATATTAACATCATTGTCAATCCTACATATCAGTTCAGTTCTTAACAACCTTCCTATTAAGGAGGTAATCTACATAGGTTTTTGCTATCACCACATGAACCTGAACCATAGCACATATTACTGCTGTGGTCTAAACAGTTTGTTTGTAATGCAGCTGATTTCATTTCCATGTTACTCAACCCCCTTCTCCATGTTCTCTGGTCTACCTTTTCCCCCAGATTAACTGGATTGTTTGTGTAAACCACGGACTATGCAGCCAGTTTCACACAAAGCAGCAAGCCAGGTACAGGTGACAGCCAGTGAGGTTCTGATTCAGTGTAGCAAAATTAGAACCTTACTGCATGCCAGTAGGATGTCATTAGTTACTCCTGTCCTTGCCTGGTTACTTCTTGGGAAGTTGGCTGCTGTGACATAAGTCCATGGCCATGTCCCATAATGCAATTGCTACCTACTCTGTATAACATGTATTGACCAGAATACCCATTCTATGGAGTTTAGAAGGTATAAAAGTAAACCTATGAAATTTAGACATTTGCTTGGCCTCCCATATCCTTATCTCAGTATTGAAAAAAAATCATCCACACTGCATTCACACTGTGAGACTTTTTTTTTTTTGACAAACAGCCTTGAAACTACCTCAGAAATCTGCCCAAAGACATGTACTGTAGAACCCAGAACTGTAATAGGTAAGTCACCAGGTGACACAAGTACACTTTACCCTTAGGGACACTTCAAAAAATTACATTACATTTAGCAGATGCTTTTATCCAAAGCGACTTACAAAGAGAGGACATAAACAACAGCATACAAAGTGTACAGTGTTCACAGGCAAAGAATAGAATAGATAAGTACTACACACACAAAGGTCTAATATACAGATGTCTGAATACAGGGTAATAAATAACCCATTAATTGTACTAATCTTGTCTATTCTCTAGTACTATCATCCCGCTCTCGATGTGTACCATAAGGTGGTGAGTGGGCTTTTAACTGGACAGGTCTTGTTTGCTCGTTCTATGATGTAGCCGCACTAATCACCAACATACCTTTGCTTTCCTGAACTAGGAGAGGATGTGGTACAATACACACACTGTGTTACTGGTTATGAAGTAAATAATCTACATAGAGATGGAAACTCCTCAAGTTTTAAAAAATGACACAAAAAGAAAACCCAAATATTCTTAAAATAATGTATTAATAATGACTATTATATATGTGTCTTATTTGCAGTTTTCTCTCCCTCAACTCAGAACTCTTCTCTTCTCTCGCTCTCTCCTCCCTCTCTTCTCTCTCCAGCTCCTCTCTCCTCCACCTCATGCCTCTCTCCCTCTCTCTCTCTCCAGCTGTTCTCTTTTCTCCTCCGCCTCACACCTCTTCTCTTCTCTCTCTCCACCACCTGCCACCGCCTCTTCTCCATCTCTCGTCTCTTTCTTCCTCTCCATCTCTCTCTCTCTCCATCTCTCTCTTCCTCTCCATCTCTCGTCTCTCTCTCTCTCCATCTCTTGTCTCTCTCTCTCCCTCTCTATCTCTCTCTTCCTCTCCATCTCTCGTCTCTCTCTCTCCCTGTCCATCTCTTGTCTCTCTCTCTCTCCTTCATTAAGGAAATCATGTCCCCCCACTGCCTGCCATGTCCTTGCTGGTGATGCTGCCACCGCTGCCCCCCTACCTTTGGAGGGTGGCGAGACCACAGTGGCATCCTGGCCGGATGAGGCAACAAGGCAGGCATGGCTTACAGATCTATTTACAGATCTATCTAATTATACCACTTCCAGGATGCCGCTGTGGTCTACCCACCCTCAGTACTGATTCCTGATGGCAGCTTACAAGTCCCTATGAAACATTTGGCAAACAGATTATGATTTCCTCAATTCTACATGATCCAAAGAATGAAAACAGACATTTTCTTGGTGCAAACAAATACAATTTACTTTGTATTTGTCCTTCAGGTTCTCCCACTTTACAGCTTTAGCTCCCTCCAGCCCTTTCTCTTTCACAAATGTTCTGCAGAGGCAACTAAGTAAGTGTCAGTTGATGCTTAACTAATGGTAAATAGTGTACCATTATTATAAAGTGTTACCTGACTGGTTGTAGGTCTGTCCAATAGCATAGACAGATATTGTGATAGACACCCATTGGGTCTGACTCAAAGAACTTGCAGGCAATTGTGGCCTTGCCAGACCAAGCTCAATCTCTGATTGAGGTCAAAGTTCAAGGCAAAAGCCAGACTAATTATCTCTTCCACTATATTATTATTATATCAAAATCAATGAGGTTACCTTAATTACTGCCTAATATTATGTTTAATTAATATATTTTTTTGTGATTACATCTGTTTTATTATTATTAGGTGTTACTGTCAGGTCTATCTATTAGGTCTATCTCTTTCATGTCAATAATGTCAATGTCAGTTTATTTAAAAAGCCATTTAAAAACAAAACACACATATTCTCATTATTAACCTTTATTTTTATACATAAAATGTACAAATGTACAAATGTTTCGCCCTTATTTTTTCAAACATAAAATATATACAAAAGCTGTTTCATCCGCTCTAGTTGTTGCATGGAACGTTCCGTTCTGTTTGACCAACAATATTGTACCCTGGCTTTTAACAAATCTCCAGGAGAAAAGTCCTAGTGCAGCAGTTGCATGAACAATAGCAATAAATAATACAAGCCCTATAAAAACAAAACAAAACAAAACAACAACAGCAACAACAACAATAACAACAACAAAAACAACAAAAAACAGCAGCTGATCTATGGCAGGCACACATATTCTCATAATTAGCAACAGATCTCCAGGAGAAAAGTCCTAGTGCAGTAGTTGTTTTTTTTTTTTTTTTTTGCATTTAGCAGATGCTTTTATCCAAAGCGACTTACAAAAGAGGATAACATTCAAGCTACAGCACAATGAAAGAAACTAAAGTTGTGTGAACAATAGCAATAAAAACAGTTCTGCCAATCCAGGGGACAATTTCCTAAAACCATAGTCGCCAACCCATTGCCAAACAACTAAATTGCTAACTGATTAGACCACCCTCTTTGACAGTATGGACAGAAGAACAGGGCTGTGTGCTCTGTGTGTGTCAAAATAAGTTGTTTGTCAAACATCCACTGTTAAGTGTCATCTTGAGACCGCGCACAATAGAGAGGCTCTTTGTAAGGCCTATATGATCATCAGGATTTGTCAGATGCAGACCATACACATTAAATGTAGATGCTGAATTTTTTTCACAAGATTTCCACAAAAAATAGTATAGCATTTAGCATCTAAGATATTACTACGTAGAGGCCTTTAAAAATGAGGCCCTTGTCCATTTCTTGCTATGAGAGAGGAGACCAGCAGCATAATTTGTAGTGTGAGACTTTTTCACTGTCTCAGCTGAGAGCATGCAGCGTACTTCTTAAATTGATCCCTGCAATGTTGGTTACACCTTATGTACTGTATCATACCTGATACACAGTATATCTGTGTAAAACATTGATTGTTTAATGACCAGGCTTAAGAAATACATTATGTCCACCAGGAGGCAGTGGTGAGCTTCAAGAAAGTCTGATACAGTTAAAGGACTCTTTTTGAATATTATGCAGTGCTACAACAGTGTTTTCTTCACATTTACTGTATTGGTGGACAGATTTTATTTCAAGGTACAAAGTCATCACACTTAAAGCCTTGTTTTCTGACTGTTTATGATGAAATACAATCTTTCCATGGGTGCAATTGTGCAATCAAAAATTAAACTTTTGTTTGTAAAAACGTAAAACTCACCAAATGGTCAGTGGTGTGCACTCACACACTAATACAAACATCATAAAGTGTGACATCCATCAGGGTTCATTGTAATTGCTGTCGTTGCATAGGATATTTTATGAGGTGTGGTGTTTCCAAGACATTTGTATGAGAGGATGAGGAAAAAAATTATTTGGGTTATCCCATCCAACAGTTTCATGTGGGCAGTTTGGGAGTAGAAACATACAGTCCAACCCAAAGGTCAAAGGTCACATCAGGGCTTAATGTAGCATTGAGCAGAGGAGTGTGTGGACACAAACATGATTACTCTAGCAGACTTCTAGAACTTTATGACAGCACTACTAGTTTTTGTGTGGGGAGCACCATCAAGTTGATTTAGTGTGTAGCCTATCCTCATCAGTGAGTGGTTGTTGGATGGGTTCGTTTGAGTTTGAGTCTGAGTGTCCAGAAGTCATTCTTTTCAATTATTGTCTTGGCCAGTGTGGAGTTCCCTGCAGGTTGTTTGTCTGAACATGAACAAGGCCTCAACAGCTGCCACTGTTGGTGTGTGTTTGTGTTGGGTACTGTTGTGTTGGGCACTGTTGGTGTGTGTTTGTGTTGGGTACTGTTGTGTTGGGCACTGTTGGTGTGTGTTTGTGTTGGGTACTGTTGTGTTGGGCACTGTTGGTGTGTGTTTGTGTTGGGTACTGTTGTGTTGGGCACTGTTGGTGTGTGTTTGTGTTGGGTACTGTTGTGTTGGGCACTGTTGGTGTGTGTTTGTGTTGGGTACTGTTTAGGCTGTGTGTGAGCACAGGTGTAAACATAATGCAGCCAGGAACTCTGGTCAAAGTGGCACCAGGAAGTGGCCTTGTTTGTGTGCCTCCTTGTGGCCTTGTTTGTGTGCCTCCTTGTGACTGTTTGTCTTAACGGCTGTGACTTAAAACCTCGTCTCCATGGTGATGCAGTTTCTATCAGGGAAAACCAAGTGTTTACAGACTACTGATAGCTGAGTGCAAACGTGTGTTTGTGTGTGTGTTTGTGTGTGTGTTTGTGGATAAGTGAGCAAATGTGTATTTCTGTTTGTGTCTGTGTGTGTATGTGTATTCCTGTGGATATCTCACCTCTGAGAGAGTATTGCATCATTAATGTTGATATTTGTGAGTTCTGATGCTTGCCTTCAAAGTTTGAGTTGAACCATCATGACAGAAAGGGTGAAATGTAAGCTCAGTTATGACTGGATTGCAAAAGTAAATAACCCCAACCCCAAATGTCAAAAAACCTTTCAAAACATTCAAGCCATACATAGTGCGAAGACAACATATCAACTATCAAAATTATTGATTTGGGGGTAATATACGCTAGTTTGAAATTTGATACTTGCATCATGAGTCAAAATAAATTGGGACAGGGCCAATAAAATGCTGTAAAAGTTGAATAATGCTAACAACAGCACAAGGAGGAACATTTCAAAATGAATTATATTGACTGCCAACATGAATGTCTACATAAAAGACCATCACAGAGAGGCTGAGTCTCAATCATAACTGATTTTTTGCTTAAAAATATTGAATTACCAAGATTGTACCCAATTGTACCCATTGTACCCAATGCCACCCAGACATTATATTTTGAAGGAAGGATATTACTAAATAACAAGGGCAAACTGCATTCTATACAAAGGTCCAACTGCATGGTTCCATCATAAAGGCAATCAGAAGCTAAAATGGCCGACTTGTAGTCCAGATCTGTCATAAGCATTTTAAGCATAACAAAAAAGAACACATGATGATGAAAACACGTACACCTTTTTAAGAAATTATGTCTAGGACAAGAAAGGATGCTCTTTTTATACAAAATCATCTTGGCAGTTAAAGTATTTAACTGAAATGTCCTTCTTTGTTTTGTCTTTAGTCTTTCTCAGGTTTTCCTGCCTTTTATTGACATCATCTCAACTTGTTCCTGGTTTTAAATTTGAAATAACTGTAAACATCCCCAGTTTTAACAACTGATATGTTCTTCTGAAACAAATATGTTGCTTGTATGATTAGAAAATTATAGCATTTATTTTTTCTTTACAGTTCCATCTTTTTTGGAATTAGGGTTGTAACACAAGAAATCAAATCAATGAGTATGATAACTGGTTTAGAAGAAAATAAAGCTGCCATTTTGTGTGTGTGTGAGCACACGTGTGTGAGGATTCCTGTTTATCACTGTGCCCCTCTGTTGGTTCCTATTATGTTTGTCCTACTGCAACAGAGGAATGGAGCGCATTGTGTGTGTGTGTGTGTGTGTGTGTGTATGGGTGTGTGTATGCCGTTCTGTCTGGCTAGTGCTGGAGAGATGAAATGTGTTTGTGTGTGTGTGTGTGCATGTGTGTATGTATGTTCGTGAATGTGAGCTGTTCTATCTGGCTTGCGCTGCAGTGATGGTGTGTGAGTGTGTGTGTGTATGTGTGTGTGTGTGCCGTTCTGTCTGGCTAGTACTGGGGAGATGGAGTGTGTGCTGTTTGTTTTCTGGACACATGGAGCGAGACACACACATGTGTGTCGCAGAGATAGCCTCCAGTCCAGCACCTCATGGTTCACCCTTCACACCTCTCCCCTTTGCCATATTTTACACACACACACACACACACACACACACACACACACACACACACACACACACACACACACACACACACACACATACACACACACACACACACACCTCTCCTCTGCCATATTTTACTCTCTCTCTCTCCTAATACTTCTCTCTACTTGGCTCTCCATCTCTCTCCCCTCTATCTTTTCCCTGACTCTTTCTCCTTTCCTTTAGTCTTTGCCCCACCACACACACACACACACACACACACACACACACTCACACACACACACACACACTCCATCTCACCCCTATTTCCTATCTCCTGCTCTCTTATTTTTCTAGTCTTACTCCCTCTCTTTCTGTCTCATATCTCTACATGTTTCTCCTGTCTCCTCCACATCACCACTTCTCATCTCTCTCTCTCTCTGTCTCTTTTCTGTCTCATCTTTCTCCCTCTCTCTCTCTCCCTCTCTGTCTCTCTTCTGTCTCATCTCTCTCTCCGTCTGTTTCTCTTCTGTGCCATCTCTCTCCCTCTCTGTCTCTCTTCTGTCCCTTCTCATCTCTCTCTCCCTCTCTGTCTCTCTTCTGTCTCATCTCTCTCTCTTCTGTCTCATCTCTCTCTCCCTCTGTTTCTCTTCTGTGTCATCTCTCTCTCCCTCTCTGTCTCACTTCTGTACCGACTCTCTTCCTCACATCTCTCTCTTTGTCCACTCTCATTCCCTCACATCCCCCTTTCACCTCTCTCTCTCCCCACCATTATCGCCTCACACCTCTCTCTCTCGCTCTCTCTATTCTCTCTTTTCCCACTCTCCCTCACATCTCTTTCTCTCACTCTTTCTCTTCATCCGTTCACTATCACGTTCGGCAGAGGGAGCTGTCCGCTCTGCTGAGGAGTGCTTCTCTCTCTCTGTCTCTCCCTCACTGAGTGAGTGCTGCTCTCTCTCTCTCTCTCTTTCTGTCCCTCTGTTTCTCTCTGACTGAGAGAACTGCTGAATAACAAACATGGTGCCCAGTGGAAGAGCTTAATGTTCTATTAAAGTGCTCTGCTGCTAGCTTAATGTGCTATGCAAGAGAACTGCTAGCTAGTGCCAGCGAGGCTCCCCATCACCCACCATTTACTGCTAAGAAGAGCCGACAAATAACTACCTGATAATATAGTAGCAGCAGTAACAGCAGTTAGTTCAGCAAATGAACTTACTGTGATGACCGGCAGAGAACCGATGAGCAAAAAAAAAACAGCCAACCACCAGCTTTGCCTTCGGTGGGCTACCGGCAGACTGCCATGGCTCTTGTTTTCAGCGCTGTAGCCAACTAAGTTCCTTACAAACCATTAGTTAAATAATGAGGCAAAATAAGCTCTTAAGATAGAGAAAGTGGTAAAGTGAGAAGCACTCACTCAGTCATGGAGAGACAGAGGGAGAGAGAGAGAGAGAGAAGCATTCACTCAGTCAGAGAGAGACAGAGAGAGAGAGAGAGAGAGTGGAAATTATTATCATAAAGAATATAGTATTCTGGTATATACAATATTAACCTGAGAGTGTAATGCTTATACTAACTTATACAAGAAGGGTGGTTTGCAACATCTTAATGGTAGCCCAGAAGGCCGAAGCATTCCAGGCAGAGAAAGGGGGAAAGAGAGTAGGGACTTGGGTAGTGCAAGCAGAGGACATAAGGCCCTAAACAACTCAACAGACAAGATTTAATGCAGGAATGTGCTTCGGAGCCTGGGACGCCTAGAACTGGGTAGATTCCATACATGTATTGTGCATGAGATACCTCAGTTTGCGTGGATACCATGACATGTTGGAAGAACGATTATGCATTGGGTGGACACCATGATATGTGGCAGTGACGGAGATCCGCTGTTCAATGGGTGTTGTTCAGATGAGAACCGTGATACAAATAGATGCTCTACACATGAGGACCATGGTGTAGATGGGTCCCAATTACATGAAGGGAATATGAATCATAGAGATAATAGCCAATATAAGAAGTATATATCAAAATAGGAGTCCAATGTAAGGAAGTACATGTCAGCCAATATAAGAAGTATATATCAAAATAGGAGCCCAATGTAAGGAAATACACGTCAGACTGAAACGCCCAGCAAGGAAGAATGATAGTTTTTTTAATAACCGGATGAGCAAGGAATTCCACCAATATGAACAGGGCCGAGGCCTCTTGCATTAATTAATATGGCGCAGGTGGTCCAGGGGAGGCCTCTGGGTGATTCTAGCCACTTAAAGATTAGATGTTTTGGAAGGGACAGTCAGAGCCTGATCAACTCTCAAGGGAAACAGTCTCCTCTCTGCAGCGGATCTCCTTCACACTGCTCAGCACTTATACTTTGGGCCAATTGTCTCTTGTATACTTTGCTGGTATTGTGAATAAAGTCTTCGTCAACAACTTTACTTCAACAGTGAGTTCTTGGTTTTGACCAAGTGTGTTGAGTGGGTTAGGACATTGATTTGTGGGTTTTGCAAGCATCAAGGTGGTTTTCCACGACAAGAGAGAGAGAGAGAGAAGCACTCCTCAGCAGAGAGGTCGGCTCCCTTTGCCGAAAGTGATCGGATGAGGAGAGAGAGTGAGAGAAAAAGAGATGTGAGTGAGAGTGGGAAAAGAGAGAATACAGAGAGAAAGGTGAAGAAATGAGGGTGGGGAAGAGAGAGAGAGACAGAGCGAGAGAGAGAGGTGTGAGGCGATAATGGTGTGGAGAGAGAGAGGTGAAAAATTTGGGAAAATAGTGAATAGAGAGAGAGGTGAAGAAATGAGAAAGGGAAGAGAGAGAGGGATGTGAGGAAATGAGAGTGGACAGAGAGAGAGATGTGAGGAAAAGAGTAGGGACAGATAAGAGACAGAGGGAGGGAGAGATGAGAGAGAGATGAGTAGCCTGCTCGCTTGGCCTAGTTAAGAAAAGGAGGACTCCAGGCTCTTCTATTAGCAGTTTTCCCACTGCAGTACCTTTGGATTAATTTACCCAGGTTTGCCACTGAACTGCTTCATATTCACATTCGTTTTATGCAAGAAGGCTCATTTATGCCATTTTAGAAACGGCCCATATAGGGTTAGTGATGTTACTCACCTCACCTGAGAAAGTTGCACCAGTATGCCTCTTGTCATCTCCTCCAGTAGGCTAGGCTGTCTGTAAATGTCTGTACAGGTGTGTGTGTGTGTGTGTGTGTGTGTGTGTGTGTGTGTGTGTGTCAGTGTGTGAAGTCATGTTCATGTGGTGCAGCACGATGGGGCTGACTGTGTGTGTGTGTGTATGTGTGGGATTCATGTTGACACTACTATTGGTGACATGTATGTGGCATGATGAAGCTGCATCCAGTGAGTATGTGTGTCTGTGTTAGGATGTTATTCACATCATAATAGCATTTGTGTCAACTCCATCTGGCACTTTAAAACTCATTTTGTGCGTACAAATACACACACACACACACACACACACACACACACACACACACGTACCATTGAAAAAAAGACTGACCATTTTACTACTGACCAAAACTAATTCTACAAAACCTTCGATTTACTTGAATAACTTGTTCTGTGGGAGCCCTCGTGTTAGTAAATAACTCTGTAAACTCATCATCTTGCAATGGTACTTCTCATGTACTTATATACTATATACTCAATTTGAAATGGTCATTGCCTTCACTTTACTTGCTTCTGAGATGAGTGTGTTTCTCTGCTTGTTAAATGGTCAACACTCAAACACACACACACACACACACACACACACACACAAACACACAACACACACACATGCTTTATTGCACGTTTATGATCAAGGGCTTTATATGTGTACGGACACTAAACAAACATACACACATGTACACACATGCATGGGGGATATATACGGACAAGGTGGGGTCAAAGAACGACACTACACTTTTAGCGGAAGCCCTCCGCTACACAACATTATTCCCCTTTGTCCATTTTTTTTTCTTACCAGATCTACTTCATAGGTTTCCTGTTATCTGGGAATAACAGAAACCCTGTCAGCCAATCAGAAAACAGTATTTCATTTCTCCAGGAGATAAAGGTTTAATGGACAAACCCAAACATATGATGGGTTTCTTTGCATAAGTACAAACACACACAGACACTAGCACACACACATCTGCTTATTAAAGCTGGTATATTAGACCTTTTACATATTAGGCCTGACCCAACTAATCACTTTTAAAGGCAAGTCTACAAAGTTTGTTCACACACACACAAAAACACACACAGACACACACACACTGACAAGATGACTTGCTCTTGGAAGATCTATGGGCAACCCCTGCCACCACCTCTACAGGCAGCAGCACAGCCACTTGTCTGTGGAGACAGCTCTGCAGCAAACACACACACACACACACACACACACACACACACACACACACACACACACACACACACACACACACACACACACAAACATGCACACACACGCACACACAGGGGCACCAGCCTGCCTGAGCTGTGGAAGCTGAAGTCAATCAAGCAAGCGCTTGGGGAAACTTTGCACCTCTTCAAGCACCACTAGGCCACAAATCCCCATGACGATTCATCTTCTGAGCATGCACCAGAGGAGAGCAGACAGACAGACACACACACACACACACACAAACAGACACATACTCCATCCCTCTGAAAAGGCGTCGCTCTAATGCTCTGCTTCAA